>JASFXZ010000007.1:8442104-8836585 GCA_032209605.1 Mactromeris polynyma
CGACATACGCAGCTTTCTGTGCCTTTAGCTGGCTTATCGCAGTGTCCCTTGAAAATGACCCGAAAATCGATATCGAGTTCCCAGCTCTACCAGTTTTGATCAATAGATTATAGAGGGAAATTATTTTCATACGTAAATTTAAACATATTATCTTAATACTGGAATTGTTTAGCAGTTATGACAATATTCTTCAATTTATTCTCTTTCATTTAGTGTAATTTTTTTTATTCTAACTTAACATCTTCTTGCTTCCAATTTGATTATAAAAGTATCACCTACTGTTACATTGAACATAGAGTAAAAATCTGTAAAATTGACCATTTTCAAAAGTTTAGGGGCTAGTAAATCATATTTTCCAAGAATTGCAAATATTTTAGCAGTTATGTCTGTTTTATTGATTGAATGAACATTATCATGGTGTTTTTATAATTTTAAACAATTAATTGCTTCTTGCTTCCATTTAAAGTTAAAGTTTTTTACGTCCAAAAAAATCTCGACTTTCTTCATTAAATTATCGTCTGTTTTGTTGTTGTTGTTGTAACTACCAAGGTGTTTATTTGCATACCAATGTGTATTCTTGTAGATATCAATTATGCTCTTTATTTTGTGCTCCCTCCCCGACATACAGAAATGTTAGCAATGTTAACTCTGAAAACTCGAAAGTTTGTTTGGTGGAAAATTATTGAATGCGGCTATGGAATAATTCACAGTAAGCCTATTCATGTAACTAGTTGTTTAGATTTTGTTTATTTAAGAATATCAGGCGTCTAATACAAAATGCTATCGTAGTTTCAGGACAATGGAATACGTCTGTGAAACCAAGAATTACAATATTGTCGAGTTCCACGACAAATTTCAGGACAATTTACCACAGTTTGTCAAAGTCGTCCAAGGATACTGTGGTGAGATTGCGGAAGATGTATTTGACAGAGATCAGGTTGGAACTAAATAGATTTTGAACTCATATTTCTGAACAACCATTTGGAAGCGTTAGACAAAGTGATAGTACTTAATGACCGTACGCATTAATAATAACACTTCATTCCTTTACTTCTTCAATGTACATACTCAATATCGAGGGGTTAGTGCCAGAATCTACCATCTCCTTTATAAATGTATATGGAGATAGCTGGTTCTGGCACCAACACCTCGATATGTTCCGTACATCATCTTGTATATTGTTGTATCCGTTCGATCAATCATTTTTCAACGCTGTTGACAAAACATTGTCCGCATTTTTCATCAGTTGTGCGTGTTTGGAGCTACTAATTCCATAAAATGCATTTATACATATTCTTTGCTATTCGATGTGACATGTTTGTTCCCTTCTGTATGGTAATTTCGAACAATTCAGTCGCATCCTTTTACAAAGCAATTTACTTTTGGTTATACTTGTTTCTGAACATCAAAACAAATGTTTGGATGAGATCTACAGCGCAGCAAAGTGTCTTCGAAGACAAGTTGGAGTCTTATTTCTAGAAAAAAAGTTTTTTCGTTATGCCGCTTTCAACGTCTCTTTTTCCCCCACCCAACCTGGTGCGGTGGTATTACCTGAGTTGTCTGCGAGTGACAAAACTGTACACTTATAAAATGATAAATCAAACAAGCTTGATGTATTTTACCCGGTAAATGTATTATAAAGACCAATTCATCTCCCTCACAAATCCAGGGTGTATTGTACGTGTCAAACTTGGGTTTTATCACGCATGTTACAGTTTGAGTTCATGTTTGTGAAGGACAGTATATTTCTTTAAAGTTGGATGGCAAAAAGCAAATAAAATGTATGTTGCGTACTGATGAAGTCAAACCATCTTCTCAATAACTGTATAATGCACCCTAATCTCTATAAAATGTTTGGATTTATTTTTTCGAGAAATAATGCGTAATTTATATTTCAGGTAATGCGTCTCCAGGCGGTCTCCAGACAACACAGAGTGATTTCAAAATTTAAAGTAGCAACTCACCAAGAGAGGTTATTCAGTATACCGTCGACTTATTTTGAGAAGTTTTGCATCGTTAAACATGGCAAAGGTAAAGTTTAGAATTACTTAGAGCAAACATGTTGATTTGTTATAATTATATTAAATACAAGTTTACATACCTACATTTGTATTACTGGAGTAAATATCAAACTGAGTATTTATGAATATCTTCTATAATCACTGGCGATTCCACTTCCGGGTAGAACTAGCACCCTTGTCATTTGAGGATGGGAGGGACAATTGTGACTTCTTCTATGAAACACTCTCCGTATTCTCCTTGAACTGTTACAGTGGATGGAAGATATTATTTTCCTATTCAAATCAAGACTTTTTAATAAGAACGGCGAAAGGGAATAGTCGGTAAAATTTTACCAAGATTTTTACCAAATGTCAAGCGAATATTATAAAATAGTTTGGTTACTGATTCACATCAAATACCACTGAAAAGATAAAAAATAATCCTAAAAACTATCATAAGGATAAATAACATAGTACTGTAAAGATACCTAATCATTGAATTATATTTTGAATCTTGAGTCGTTTTCCCCGAGTCCTCTGCCAATGTAAACAAGCTGGAGTAGTGCCAGTATTTAAAACTTTAAATGGTACATATCATCGTGAAATTTGGATAAAAAGAGAATTACGATCATATGACATACATATCTACAGGTAATAATATGAGGTCTTTGTTAATTATAAGATACCGTATTTCATATCAGTCCCATTGCATAAAACATTTGTATAACACAATGTAAATTAAGCACAGTCAAAATGCGATTAATTTTCAATCAAAACCGTTAAAGTTATTTGGTGTTTTTGAAATATCATGACACTTAATTTATATTCAGTCGAATCTTGTTTTTTTCGACAACCTTTTATCCGAATACTTGGTATCATCCGAAATAAATATCAGGTCCCGATGTATCTCCACAGGCACCTCAATTGAAATAGGTTATTCGAAACCATGCTTTATTTGATATAAAATTTCGGACCCGAGGAATTGACAGATATATAAGGAGCAGACACTGTATTTACGAAAGCTTAAATTCAGGCAAAATATACCTGGATATGAATAAGCATCTTTACATTACCATTCGAGGTATTTGCTCAGTAATCTAGTCATTTTCCCACGACTATCAAACTTTTGTTAACTGAAGATAATTTTATTCAGAATGCAGAATAATGAATACCGACTAGTTTGAACAAAACAATTACGTGCAAATAGTCACGAATCATTGAATATCTTTTCATTATGATCAAGGAAGTTTTGAAATACATACAACTTTTCAGATGTTATCATGTTTTAATATGAAAGGCTGAACGAGGAAAGTATGTGTTTTTGATATCACATAGCAAACTCCTACCGGGTTTATCTGATTGATATACATTTTGTATGTGCTGTATTCACCAATCCGATAAATGATCCAATAAAAGATGCATTCATGTAAGAACAGAACAGAACAGAGCATACATTTTTTTTAGGATTTAAACATTGTGTTTCTCATCCATTACATAAATATATACATACAAACACATACAAACACATACAAACACATACAAACACATACAAATCCATACAAATCCATACAAATCCATACAAATCCATACAAATACATACAAATCCATACAAATCCATACAAATACATACAAATACATACAAATACATACAAACACATACAAATACATACAAACACATACAAACACATACAAACACATACAAACACATACAAACACATACAAACACATACAAATACATACAAATACATACAAATACATACAAATACATACAAATACATACAAATACATACAAATACATACAAATACATACAAATACATACAAATACATACAAACACATACAAATACATACAAATACATACAAATACATACAAATACATACAAACACATACAAATACATACAAATACATACAAACACATACAAATACATACAAATACATACAAACACATACAAATCCATACAAACACATACAAATACATACAAACACATACAAATACATACAAATACATACAAATACATACAAATACATACAAATACATACAAATACATACAAATACATACAAATACAAATACATACATATACATACATATACATACAAATACATACAAATACATACACACACTTACAAACATATACACATACATACACATACATACAAATACATACAAATACATACAAATACATACAAATACATACACACACTTACAAATACATACAAGTACATATACACACTTACAAATCCATACAAATCCATACAAATCCATACAAATCCATACAAATCCATACAAATACATACAAATACATACAAATACATACAAATACATACAAATACATACAAATACATACAAATACATACAAATGCATACACAGTCATATAAAGTCATATAAAGTCAAAGTCATAGTTACATCAAGGAAAGTGATTGTACAAATTTAACAATTTATAAAGTTGTTACGGACACAAATAGTAGAAGAGCGGTATAGCAAAAATCATTAGCATATATTTTAGAGTAGAACATTACATTGAACTGATATAAGAAATAATATTGTTTAAAGTTCTATCACGTTTACTAACAGTGCAGTCAGTTGTCGTTACCTGTCAGTACTCGCTACTTATTAGAAGTACCAAAGAAAGTTATGCGCATATGCAAAATTCAAATGTCAAAATTCCACCAATCAGTGCCTACATGATTATCTCCCTTGGTTACAGCATGTTTCAACTTTTCCAGCATTTTAATAACATTCTCCTAGCCACAAAAGTCTCTGTACATTCACCATAGGTCATTGGATCCGAGATCTATTTCTATTGTTACTTATATTACCGTGGCCTAGTGGTTAAGGTATCCGCCTTGGGAGCGGGAGGTCGAAGGTTCGGTAGGGGTCCGTTCTGATACGGCCGGTTAGTGAGCCGCCAGCTAGTTAAATAATGGTTACCGTGCACCTACCTGCCTGGTGCCTGGCATTAAATGATAGAAATCGGGAAGTAAATGTGCTACAGAATGTAGGTGTCCCATAAGTCAGAAATTGCTGGCCCTTTCAATAGGGTTGACACTATATTAAATCAACACTTTCCTTTCTTTATATTATATACAATTGTCCCGTCAACAGTTAAGTAAGGTTATAAGGTCAATCAACTAAGAAACTAGCAATGTCCAATTATCAACTGTTGGTAAATTCGAAATAACTGGTGTTAATATTACTGCAGAAAATATCATAACGATACTTTTTAGTAGAAAACTGCTTGATATAATTGAAAATTAATACATGTATTGTCAAGATAATAAACATAATTTTGTGAGCCTGAGGTCGAATATTGATGCCAGTTGATGAGTCACTTACTAGTAAAATAAATAATGGTACCCGTGTGTCTACCTGCCTGGTGCCTGGTATTATACGATATGAATCGGGAAGGAATTGTATTCAGAAAGAATGTGTCTCAAAAACTCACCATTTTACTTTTTAACTTACTAGGAGGGCTTTGCGCAGCCAGGAATGAGCAATTTCTGTTTGAAATTTTACGGGGGTCACATCTACCACTGACTGTACGCCTCGCCAAAGATAAAACCATTACTGTAGGCAACTCAAGTGTGAATACAAACAACATTCCAAACATCGAGATGTTACAGATGTTTGATGAAGTGTATCTTCTTGGTAATTTTATACACAATGGTAAGTGATATCAATACTATAACTCAAACATAAGGTTTTAAATATTGTGACGTTATACTGCTGACACAATGCACTAAATTACATGTTAACGAATATATTTTACATGCCTGTATTTCGCTGGTATTATATTAAAAAGGATCAACGGTTAAACATTTTCATTTCCGCTAGATGAATATGTACTCGGCAAAATACATAATATTTTCGTCGTCTCTAATATATCATTGCAACTGATAAACCGAGTTATTTATTCTTATTAGCCCATTAAATCACTTGATTATAGTAGGCTCTCATTCAGCTATACCAAGCATAAGTTGCATCTCGTTCCACGTCCGATTTTTAAAGCTACGCAAGTATCGATATTCTCTTCAGGTCATATTTCTTACGCCGAATCACTTGCTGCTTGCCGAATTCGAATTTTTTATTTTATTTATGGATATCGCAAATCAATACCACGACTTACTAAACATCAAAGGAACCAAGCTTTCCCTATGGATCAGACTGTTGCTATGGTAAATGACGTGGCACACCAGTTTGTGCTCTCTCCTTTAAACATAGTTTGCCTAAGAGCATGTATACGTCAATGGTTGTTCGAGACTAGCATGTCACTGATGCACAACGACGTCATGCGACGTTGAGTCAAGTCCATAGTTCTGCACATTTTACATAAAAATCGGCTATCGACAAGTTGTTCACTAATACGAAATAAAGTGAAGCTGCATTTCGTTTTCCCACATCGGTTATAAGAATTTAAGGTTTGATCATAGCGTCATTGTTTTGGGATATAACTTTTATTTTACTAGAAATGCCTTCCACATCGATATTACAAACAAATGTTCGAGAAATCAGATTTTATTTTACCAAACATTTTAAAAATGCACAATTGCACTTGATTACACGTATCCATGTTTGCTGAGGCTGTATCCATCCAGATCAGACTCGTATCTGGTTAACGTGTTAAAAAATGTTTCGTTACACGTGTTCAATATTTGAAATGTTCACTGTGTTTATTAGATATACACTGAAGATCACTGTGTTTATTAGATATATATACTAGTGTTTGATTACAGGTGAGATGTGTACCGACGTGGTGCATGTACCATTGTATCTGTCACAGCTGAGATTATCAGTCATAACTGGAATTAAAGGACACTCTCAAAGTCAATGGAAGAAGTTTCAAGAAGAACTAGAAAGTACAAGCTCATATGTGGAGTATGATCAGCAGTTTGGCAATCAAAGTGGGTTGTTATTTATTCCACCTCGATTGATTATAACACTCAATGCAGTCGTAAATTGTTTTATCACTGGCTAGCTTTGTTGCCCTCTTCATGTTTTGACCCGACACAAAATCGACCAATCATAGTGATGCTTACAAACTACATATTCTTAAGCGAGTCTTTGTAAATGATCTGTTGTATTTCATTTATATTCAGGAGTAAATACTCTACTATAAACGTTCTAAAGCCAATTCATACGACTCCTCCAACGACACCGCCATTGCGGAGTTCTTAAAACATGCGTTGCAATTGGTTCATGAAATCATGAAGCGAACATTGACTAAAATCGTACTGACGTAGTGTTTGTGCACATTTTTTTTGTCAATTGCTTAATATTAATTTAAGCGACTTTTCAATCATTTTAGATATTGCAGAATATGATCCGAACGCCATTCATTCTGATGCTACCTACTCGTACGTGGAACCCCGTCTTTATTCAAACATTGTAAGCATTATGCAACCTCCAGTAGTCCGTGGTGTCCCGAAAGACGAACCAAACCAAACTACACACACATCTCCATCCGCGCATGGAGGACAACAAAATCGTAGCACAGAAGCTATTAACGAAGATTATGGTGACGAATACGAAGTAATCGAGAACACATCACGGTCGGACGAGGCTGCACCAAAGGTTACATCCTTCAGCAAAGGTCTTCAGTCCAAACTCAAAGCCGGTTTGCATAAGGTGGCTCCACATAAAGCTCATAAGCCAACAGAGAAGCAAAGCAATGCACCACCTGTTGTGCCACCGAAACCAATGCATACGCCGACCCAGAACGAAGCCCCTGCATTACCACAGAGAACTGCCATGTCTCATTCACCTAAAATACAGGAGAATGTGTCACATAATTATTCGAATGATGTTCCTAGAACACTGATACAACCAACTGTCCGTGACAAACGAACCAGCACACAGAACCCGTATCCTCATGTGGACACCGTGAAACAAACGGATAGCCAAGTTGTTGCGTCTAAAAGTGTTCCTAATGTAAGCAACAGAGACGATGTTTCTAAGCTAACGATTAATGAAGTAGCTGCTTACTTGAACAAATTAGGCCTTGGACAATATGAAGATACGTTCAAAGATAAAATGATTGACGGATCACTACTCGTAGAACTGGACAAAGACATGTTAAAGGACGAGTTTGGAATTAAAGGTCTTGATGCACTAAAGCTTACAAAATTTGCAAAAGATGGACATGTTCCGGTGTAAATGTGGTGATCTACCTTGCTACGATCATGGTTATTATCAGAAACAGTGAAAATAGTTGAGATTTATAAAAGACTCACAGAGACGACAGTGTTGCCTCTTTAAATAAAGTCGTTGTTGTTATTATTATTATAATGAACCATATCGAGATTGCGGTAGCAGGCACTATATTGGGATTAACATTCTATCATTTTTACGATTTTTGAACATTGTTCATTGTTTGTTATAAACACTTCAACAGATTCACAACAAACCATAGTAGGACCAACGTCTGATGCTACAATGATATTTACGTATGCTTATCAGCAGACTGGTACATGATTATTAGTATGTGTCATACAAGAGCATGCTTGATAAATTGCTATAGAAACATGATTCAATATGTATATCTTGTGACACTGCATCTGTAGCTCAGTTGGATAAGTATTCGTCTCTTGACCTTGAGATTACGGGTCCGAGTTGCTTATGTTTTTTATGCATTTTCTTCTTTTATTGTTTTGGGCAAGTAAACGTTTTATTGTTTTGGACAAGTACACGTTTTATAGTTAGTTTCAACTGCAGTTGTTTTCCAGCCACAATTTGCTCATTTTGAATTACTTTTTATTTCTGTACGTATATATTTCTTCTTCTTAAAAAATGAAACTGGATAATAGGAGAGTAGTATTTCCATATTTCTGTCTACATTTTTATGAATTTGCGCGGACATTTATCTACATTTACAAATAAGCTTTTGGTGCTACACCCAAACTATGTAAGCGCAAAAAGAGGCCATGCAAGAAGCGCCTAAATAATCATGATTATTGTATTTATCTACAATTTGATCCAACCAACGACCTTTTGTAAATATCATTGTGCCTTCAGATCTAATTCATTTTTAGTAGTCGTAGTGAATGTAATTTGATAAGAGGAGTGGAACTATTATCCGATTAAACCTGGAAACGGAACGGTTAACATTGAGTTGCTTAGTATATATATTAGTATAAACATCAATAGCTTTTACAGTGTCCCATTGAATGGTGTAATGATACCTGACGATATGTTATATATATATATATATATAGTTATGTTGTATTGTCCAATTGCTCTTAATATAAAACTTGCGAGAGTGGAAGTAGTTGTTAAACGGTTGGGTATTTTGCATCTTTATGTCAAGTACCTATACATCGGGATGGTTTTAATGTTTCGCGTCTAGACCGCACGTTCCTTTAGGCCAAAATGCATTTTAGTAGCTTTGTTCAGAATAAACTGCAATAATCGGTTTCAATCATCTTTTAGATGCGAAAAGATGTGTGGTTTACGCGAGTTCTACACTTAATTGATATATACGTTATCAAAATCTTTGATTAAATTAATTAATATTAAACGGAATTTCCCACATAGAAAGTTGATGTTATTACGTTCTTTGTACATTTGTTTGTATTTCAATTTAGCTTGTAAATATCGTTGAAAAGCGTCCACTCGACGATACATGAGCACAGCTTTATAGATGTGTTACTTAGAGTCATATGATTCTTTCCTTCTGTTAAATACCTTTCATGTAATATGTGCTACTACAATTACGTTTATTATCATCTTTTCCAACTGTACTTCCAGATTCAAAAATATAAAAATAGCTATCTACAGATTTGTTGATGTTTGTTATCCTTCCACAATGTGTACAGTAAAACCTTAATAATAAGACCACCTTGTAAATGTGTCTTCTTATTGAGTTGGTCTTAATATTGAGGTTACATAACGAGTACAAACGTGAAAATGGACTTGAAAATTGTGTTTTAATATTGAGGTGGTCTTTAAGTGAGGGTTTACTGTATATTAGTAATAATACTGAAGTAGCAATAGGACTTTTGAATATCGAAGAAAACTTAATATATTTTACGCATTTTAAACAATATTTAATAAATGTTTCAGTTACTATGAAGCAATGCTTCCGAAGAATATTCTATCTAAGTAATACTAATTGCTCTGATACATGTTTCCAATCAGGTATATGAAATATTGACATTTATGTTACACATGGTCTAGGAGCGATGCATTTAATACATACTGTACTTTCTTTTCTCATCAAAGCGTTATACTTGAATTGCAGAATCGTTCGTAAATGATTGTAACCGCTGATGGCATTTGAATCAGTAATGTCGCGTGGAAACAAATTATCACAGATACTAACTATGTATGTCTACGTGTTTTATATCAACAGAAATGTCATACAAAACGCCAATTACGTCCGGTTGATAAAGCACTTGACTGAACAGAAACTGTTGGAGATGGTTCGTTCGAACACCGGACGAGGCATACCTATTAATATGTTATGAGTGGGTATGCCCATACTCCATGTTCAACTAGTAAAATACCATTTAAATAATTATTTTTAACTGAAAAGGATTATAATTATTATTTTGCCGACATTTGAAATGCGCGATCTTCTTGGGCCCGTAATTCACAAACGTTTAAAAACTGAATCTCTGACTTAGACTTTGTTATTGCAAAATAAATTTACAAGCATTTCGTTTTAATATTATTTAAACGGATACATTTGTGCCTGATTATTTCTTAATACTCGCTCTATACTTTTGCCATGTTTTATCAAAGTATATTGTGTAACAATAACATAGGAACAAAATGAAAATTTTATCATTTCAAAGTCTAAGTCTGAGATTCAGTCTTAAAACGGTTGTGAACACGAGCCCAGAGCACTGTTTTACAAGCTACCGACTACTGAGTAATGTTACGCTATTGTGGCACATTTTGGACAGTATCCATGCTCTGGTATTTTCCCACTATAATATTGATATGTGTAAGTAATACTCCTTTCACAGTACAACATTTTCTTGTCGACTGTGTTGACCTTCAACCAGTCCGTTCCCAATTTTTCAATACCACTGACATAAAAAGTCTCTTTGAGACTGTCCAAGTTGGAAAAATTATAAGCTACATCAAAGAGATTGGCTTTTACAACAAACCATGATAAATTTTTAATCCATACCTACATATATTACATTTACCGGTGAATGAGGATTGCCTCGCTCACCCTGGTACATAAAAATATATTCTTACCCTAATGATCCCAATTTTTACCCACTATATTTACACCAATTTAACATATACAAGTATAGGTCGTAAACCTTTTTAGTTTCACATGTTTTTTTACATTCCTTGCGCGCTAAATGACCGAAGCTGTCGATGCACTATAAAACCACATATAAATAAAGTAAGTGTATATCGAATATCGATCGATAGAAAACATGTTGATATATTGATATCGATTTTATTAGTGACAGTCCTACTGCATAAGATATCTAACAAGAACTATCTTTAAAAAAGTGATCGGCGCAATTTGAAGTTTACGATTTGTAGTGCAACATAAAAAAATGTCGAGATGTTACGATTGCAGGTCACCGTAGATCCAAAATGGATTTCGGTAAATTCACCGAAATTCAGTGGCTTTCGGTAAGGTAACGTACCCTTTATCGAAAGGTTAACCAATCCGCGTGAATGTTAAACACTTTGTTTGGATGAAGAGTTATTGCCTTGGTGGTTAACGTAAGATTGGTTTACACAACACACACTGATATGCACATAAAAAACCATGTTAGTACGGCCGCGCCGAAAAATGCGAACCCGATGTAACACCATACCGAATGTGTAAGTAAAACAGTTTCAAAATGTAAATGTTTTACCCGAGTGATTCAATTAACATCGGACAACCACAACCTGCAAATGAATCGACTGGTTTAAATAAGCAAGGTAGGAAGCATGAGCGGAATTTTGAAAATAAATGATGCGGTGCTAGATAAGCCGGTACGGTCAGTACGGAGACGGATGTATGGAAACATAATGCTTTACTTTGTTTGACACACTGTCGTCGTATCTGTTCAACATTCTATCGAAAACTGTCTATACAATAAATTAATGTTTGCTTACTCGCACATATGTTTATACACAGAAGGCTTCCATTATTTTTACAGATAGTTAATTTTATTGCAAAAGGCAATGTTGCACATAAGCACCCTTTAAATAACCCCCATGCTGATTGGGCCAAAGTGATAATGTTCAATGTTTTGAAATAATGGCCAGTTAAATTATTAACATTTGCTAAACATACAAATTGAAAGCTAATGTCAAACTGCCGTGCCTGATGCTGTTTTTTTATTTTATTGATTTGATGCTAACCATATTTTTATATTATGTTCTGCCGTTCTTGTCAACTTATGCATGGAAATCTGAAACCGATTTCATCCAACCTCCCAGGTATCTGAACACAAGTTTAAGCTACGTGGGGTAACTTGAAACGTGGATTGTCTGCAATCGCTACACCGGAGAAATCGATTTACTGCCACAGACGTATAGCATAATTATATCGTTAGAATTCATAAACTAATGAATGTAAACAAGTATACACCGCCCGGTTGGCAGTCACTGGCGGAACAGATCATGTCCTTCCGTACCATGGGACAACGATCGTTTGTATTCCACGTCTGATTCAGTTCGTATCTGTCAGCTGCTTGCGGAAGAGCAAGTTAGTGCCGGGAGATAATTAATACCAGGAAAATTGTCTTGTCAATGACCGCCTGGTATCACCTGGTATAACTGGATAAATGTCCAAAATGGCGTTAAACACAATAAAATAATACACGAATGCAATAAAGTCAATAATGAATGAAATCGAATGTAAAAGTTCATGTATATCGTAATTGAAATGATAATTTATTAAAAAATATATTGTTATTTGTCCACAATAGCGGCAACTTTACTGCTTAAGAGATAAAGTTTCGAAAATATTAGTATTGTGAGTACACGACTGGGACGTCATTTATGATATTATTTGTTCAGTTTAACATGTTTTTTCAATCATATACGGCGGCCAGTTGACCTAAGTTGAGTGAAGTTAATGGTACATCGTACATCAACATTGAATACCGACCAAGATTTAATACAGAGCAAGCACTGACATCGTTATTCGACCTATTTTTTGAATACATATCATAAATCGAACCCAGAGTAGCACTGATATCTACATTCGAATTTGGTCCGCGGCGAATACATGTCTGAATCTAATAACCAGCAAGCTCGTACATCGTAATTCGACTTTTCTAAATATTTGAATACAGACCTAGTAGCCAATCCAGAGCTAGCACTGAAACCAACATTCGAACTTAAACGTGGCGAATACATATCTGGAGTCGAATAATCAGCCAGCTCGTACATCGTTTTTCGACTTTTCAAAATATTTGAATACAGACCTAGTAGCGAAATCAGGGCCCGTATTACAGAAGCTTCTTATCCTTAAGTTTAACATTTTTATCCTTAAGATTTCAGAAAATTCTTAAGTAGTATTACAAAATGTTCTTATCTTATTTTTTCACTTAAAGTATAAAAAATCTTAAGTTATAGAATCGCCTCCATTTTCTGAACCAGTGAAGAGCACAATTATTCGACATCTACGATTTCAACACAACGTTCATGTCAAATCATCGAAATCACGTTATCTTGAAGTTATCCTTGTACATTTTAAATCCATTGACCATTTTGTGACCGACATTAATACAATCTGTGATTGACTAAGTAAAACTATTGACAATAACTAACTAGTATCACTGCATGAATTATACAGACATGTTAAGAGCTAGGTGAGATACCAAAGGAAATGTTAATTTCGTGGAAAGTTTCTGTAAGGATCACAGCACCATGATGGCTAATATTATAGGTGTAAATATAAGCTCACCTCTGTGGACTATTATTAGAAACGACCCCAGTATGCGTGCAACATGTATTGCACTGCTCACAGTTGTATGCATTTTTGTATCTAGACAGTTTGTACAATTATGCAAAAGTTGTAACTTATTGACTGAGGATATAATGATCGATTTACTTCGTGAATGTCATATCAAAGAGAGTGGGATAAATTCTGAGTGGACACTTTTGTACCATTTGTTTTATCATGACATGTATGTATCATTTATGATGATGAGCTGTAATGATCAGTTTAGATACTTGATCAAGATATGTACAGATACCCTTGGTGGGAGTTTAAAACATTTGTCACTGGCACATGCACTGGTGAAACTTTTGTCTCGTAGGTAGTGTGCTAGTCCAACAGAGATGTTAAGAATAATATTAGGTTTATATCATAAATGTTTTTATGTTTCGGATAAGGTAATCATGATGTTTGACTAAGGAAGCAAAAGTGAATTGAAACTGGTCCTGTGCCATGCTATTAGTTGACCGATATGTTAAACTTGGATCATGACTGAGAATACTTTTTACTATTTTGTTATACTCATCTTTATATGCTCATTTTAAGATTATAATATTGTTTTTCTCTGAATCTGTGTGTTTCATTTGATAATTGAAATCATATTTTCATAGATTGTATGTGTCATTTTTTGCATATGTATGCTTATTTCTTTGTATCAGTTGAAGATATGTTGTGCTCTCCAGTTATTGGAGGTAATAAAAGTTTATATTACATTTACTAGTAGTTTTCAATCATGATTTGAATATTATGCTTTGAAATACACAGTTCTATTGAAATATAAATAACTGTTATATAGTGTGTGTATTTCTTTTTCAACTTAGTTATCTATATATGGCCCTATATCTGCACTAGACTAGTATTTATATTAATCACAAGTGCTAAGCTCTTGTTTCATTTAGGTTCGTATGTGCATGCTTTTGATCAACATTTATCAGGGGAAAAGTACCATATGTGGTGACTTATGATTTTTTTCAACAAGCTTTGTAATACTACAAACAGTTAAAAACATAAAACATGCATCTAACCAAAGGATTGGTAATAGTGGTTGCTTATTATATCACAGACAGCTGCAAATGTTGGGTTGAAATTCATACAAAATGTCTGTTCACAGTACACAACTCATGACAGGACATTATAGGAAAGAGCAAGCATATTGTATCTATAGTATTATTGGTATGGATGGACTGGGTGTGTGTTGCGTTTGTGTCATGTCCAATGACATGCTGGATTCATTCAGTCTGAATTACTGGTACTAATTCGCCTCAACAACTAGATCACGACTTACTGATTGTATTATTCATGTTATATCATACAGATTTACTGAGCAAAACTTCTCACACAACATGCAGCAAATTTCCATCAGTTATAATGCAAAATGTTCAAATATAATGCAACAAAAATAAAGATTTATATGAAATGACGGTTGTACTTGTTACAACGTAACTAGGTAAAATCATTTATTTGCTTGGAGTTTAAGAGTAAAGTCTGCTACATTCTGCGCACGCATTATTTTTTTTAATTTCCGGTTCTATTTTTGGACCGGGAAAACCCGATGTACGTTAGCAACAGTCTTAAGAATTTGCTTAAGATGAAAAATAAGGATAAGGAAATTTTAGTTAAATTTCTCTAAAGTTGGATCTGTAATAGTACATAAGATTTTCCTGAACCTTATCCTTACCGAAGTACAAACCTTAAGATTTCTGTATTTCTTAAGGTATATCTTAAAAAGCTTCTGTAATACGGGCCCAGAGCTACGGAATGTTACGGAATTTACAGAAGTGCCGGAAAATAACGGAATATAAAGGAACTTGCCGGAAAATGACGGAAAAAAGGAAATTCCCGAAATATAACGGAGACTTACAAAATTGCAGGAATTTAACGGACGGTCACTCTCAAAAAATAAAAAATTAAGTCCGTAAGAGTGACTTCTCTTGAAAATCAAGGGATATCAATCTAAAAAACTAGAACAAATTTGTCCGGAAGAATAACTTCCCTTTAAAATCAGGGGAGGTCACTCTGAAATACGAAAACAATTTGGTAAATATTGCTTCCCCTTAAAATCAGGGGATGTCACTCAAAAATACTCAACATAGGTCATCACATTACTCGGATACACGTATTATTTCAGGTAATGAAATATATGAACTGTGAAACTTTTGAACAAATCGCTTGTATATTGCATAATAACTAAATATTATTACTTTAAGTTTTAGTAACTATGGCAACCGAGCTTTAATTAACATATGTTGGTAACCATACGATTGGGAAAACTGTTGTAAAATCAGGCCTGTTCCTGTGTAGATGTTATATATGTATTTATATGATATTATATTAGAGCTATTATACATTGCTATACGAGCAAATCAAATCACTTCAATATCATTGAAGGATGTGTCATCTTTTATCCTTCGAAATAATTGAAGAGGTATGCGATTGTTGCATTGATTTGATCGGTTTGGTTTCCACTAGGCTCTAGATGTAGAATGATTACACATTACAATTTCAAAAAATAATACTCAACGTACAACAACAAACTACTAATGATTCTGTTTTAATGCTGTTATTTATGGCGAGATAGCCAGAGTTTCTTTTGATTATTGCGCTTAAAGTGAGAATCATTACAAATTGGTGTAGAACTATGCAGAATCAAGATACGCTATTGTATAGAATGTTAAACTTTAAATATGATACTGGTAATCATGTTAACGCATGGGCGAAGAAGGTAAAATTGTTGTTAGATAATCTTGGGTTCTCTTACTTATGGAATAACCATTATATCTGAAATGTTTAGATAAAGAGTGTGACAAAATGTCTGTACGATCAATTCTATCAACAATGGTTTTCTGATGTTCATAATATGTCACAATTAGAGGCATACACTTTGTCTTAAAACAAGTTACCAGTATGAAAAATATTTGACATGTGTAAACAACGTCAAGTTTAGAACAATTTAGAGTAATTTTGGCATGTCGACGTAACTTTAATCACTTATGTTCGATTCATTTCGTTTTTCTACCAGTTTACATTGTCACAGCCTAATTCCTATGACAGTGAGAGCTGTCTGATCAGTGTACATTCGAATACATATTTACAATCATATGTTTTGGACATAAGCTATACGTTGCAATCGGCTCACTGAATGGCTATATTCACATATCGACCCGCCTGTCTAGAAATAGAAAATATCAGTTGTATGAGGTTGATCATTGGTAAAATGTACATTCGTGAGCTAAATAAATATAAATGATGAAAACTTATAATAAAGTACCTGATGTTTTATTTGTGGTTCTTAATTGTTTAAATGAATGAAACTGTATAATACTTAGGTCATTGAATCATCAATACAGACATCTCCACATACATACTAAGATGAAAAATGCCATTATATACAAGGCAATCAGATACAGGTGTCAAAATCAAAAGTCATAAGTAATTATTTATTTCATACTATCACATCATTAATGTTCTATATTGTCACAGTACCATTGCTACACAATATCCACGTATATCATACCGTATTACCTAAACTGGAATATGTGTACCTTATCTAACATGTAACCAACTAACAAACGACATCGCTCTCTGTCATAACACAATGACCACGGTGTAGATAACATGTCTTTACTAGAAACAAGTTCACCCAGACTGTTGCCGTCTCTATCAAACATAACTACATTCTTAGACATGTAACCTGCTACAAGTACAATATCATCCTCTGTGACACATACACAACATGCTCCGCTCAGTCGTTGATCCCGTAACTCCTTTATAACATCACCATTATTGTTGAATACAACAACCCTATCATCCCATGCTGCAACATAGACTTTGGTGTCATCGTTACTTACAGCTATATGACGAGGGTTGTATACAGAAAATATTTTCCGACCTTGAGAATATGTTTGTATTTTCTTCACAAAAGTTCCAGATAGAGAGTAAACATATACAGCTCGAGCACCAGGTATCCACAACTGATTATTACAACACGCCATTCCAAAAATGTTCCTTTTGATATTTTTTATAGAGACTTTTCGTTGATAAGTGAGGGATTTACCAACATGTATAAAATGTATTGTTTTGTCGTACATTCGTACAGCTACCTCAGTTGGTGACACAGAACAAAGTCCCGTTGGTTCAGATTTTAAATCCAAGAAATCCTTCACATTGAGCTGATCATCAAGTCTCTTCAGTTTTTTGTTACGGAGGTCAATCAGTAGAATTGTTCCATCGGGAAGCTGACTCATGTCGTATATTCCACAATTCGTTTTGTCGGAGCTCACTCTAACTTTTATCTCGTTCATAGATTCCATAGTGTAATTACTACGTTGTATTCGTTTTCGTTTAGTATCAATTCTGTTGATTTTTCCCATACGGTCCGATTTTTCAATAGCATCACTGAGAATATCATTCGGTTCAAATTTCAGTGTCCGATGTTTCAATACACTTGCTTTCTTTAGAAAGTTATTTACATCGGCAAGGACTACTTGACCAAGCTTCTCAGCGATAAATATGTGTTTCTCATCGAAGTGAGACGTCAGGTCTGGCTTACTTTTGTCGGAGGCAATTATCAAATCATCGACGGCTGTAATATCGTTGCCTATTTCGTTCTCCAGTTTGTTTTGCTCCTTCTCAAGTTCCGCTATCATATTCTGCTCGAGTGCATCTAGCTGTGTATTGAATCGCTTTCGTAGACCTTTGATGTCTTCTTGAAGACTGTCTTTTATGTTCTGAATTAGCTTAAGATCGTTTGACATTTCCAACTTTGTAGTATGTAGTTGTTTGCTAATTCGAGTAATTTCAGCTACTAGCGACTGTAATGTTGACCGATTTGATTTATGCGTCACATCCTCAATCTGTTTCACATCTGAACAAGATCTGCAAAGTATATCAAACAATGTTTATTCCTTTTTTGATAATTCAAAATTAACATTTTCCCACAGCTCTCTGTCATCCTTTCACAAACGAATACAACAGTATGCTACATATCTGGACATTGTGTAATAGGCAAATGTTTCAAATTGTTATTTAATAATGCTTATCGTTATTGATAATGTACACCTTTCTTATTTGACAATTTTTTTTATACAAATGCACTCGATTACATTTAGAGGATCTTACATGTAATATGAGTGGTCATTATTTATTGAATTTATTCAACGAGTCTTACTAAATTAAAAAAAAAAGAACATGATTGTAAGATTCCATTGATGACATAATATCAGAAACGGCTGATATTGTCCAAAACATTACCTTAACCACCTTATATGCAAGCAAGGAATGACGTGTGTAATTCGG
The DNA here is from genome assembly GCA_032209605.1 of Mactromeris polynyma. Classification (NCBI taxonomy): domain Eukaryota; kingdom Metazoa; phylum Mollusca; class Bivalvia; order Venerida; family Mactridae; genus Mactromeris; species Mactromeris polynyma. The sequence continues at coordinate 8,461,305 of JASFXZ010000007.1, forward strand.
TCTTTGGTAAATAAAAGCTGATGCATAAAAACGTAGTTCCGGCACTTTTTTTTTTTAATTTTCAGCCACAAGATATGAGTTCAAATGATTATTTCACATATCATATTTAAATTAACAACACAATTATTTTCAATGAAATAAAATATCATACTTCGTACAAAATAAATGTTGAACAATGTCAACATCATCAGAGCGCGTCTACGTCACGCTTGTTTAGTTGTGACGTCACATGCATGCGAAGTGTTATTTTTAAACAAAGCTGTAATATGTAGATAAAGCCACACTCATATAACCTTTAAATTATAACTGCTATCATGAACGTGATGAGTTATTTAAGTCTAACATATTTATTATCTCCATCTAGGCCTATATCAATTATTATTACTGAGACTATTTATACCTGTGTTCAATGGCGATACAGCGACAACAATACACCATATCATGAGTCCCGCAATACATCTCGATATCACGGTCCGGGTGGTACTGGCATTTAGCAACATCTGAAACTGGACCGATGGTTGGTAGGGTTGTTTTCGACTGCTGCAATGATGCGACGCTAACTAATGTATGTGTTTTCAAATTTCGGATATGATATCTGCCGCAAATGTTACATAGAAACTCTTTGCAGTCTTGACAGAAGTCAATGGCTTCTTGTTTTGAACCATGAGCACGACATTGTGTACATTCATGATCGAACAGAGCTTCTGATCCACACTCCAGTGTTCTAGAGAAAGTTCCACCTTCCGCCATCGTTCTGAAATACACCATAAGTTAAGTTCATAAGAATACTTAATTGAAACTACAATATGCAATGAAGATATGTTTTATATTTCGCTTTTTTGGTATCAATTGCTATCTACGTGAAATAAAATAGCAATCACATCGATTACATACACTACTATGTATTCCTATATAACCGTTATATATACAATACAAGAAAATCATTGATGCAAAGCATCAAAGGTCGCCGCTAAAGAATTGAATGATATTTTGTTATTTACAAAAACATGTAACTAAAGTATTACACTCCATTTTAGTAGTATCAAACACGTAAACAAAAAATATTAATCTGTTTACAGACCCAGTTCCAACTTCTCTGTATATAGCAAGGTCTTTGTTCACAAAAATAATAATATTTAAAATTACATTCTTTGAATCTTTTACATAAATTCTCATTAAGTTTCTAAATAATTATCTCATACTATCATGACACTCAAAATTTATTAGAGGAACACATTTTCTTTTCTGATCCATACGTACGTAAAAAATAAGCTTAGAATAAGCACTACTTTTATCTAAATAGTTATTCCATACTGTTAACGCATCACTTCTATTTGTTATAATTTGTTATTTAAAAGATTCAAAGAATGCAATTTTAAATATTATTATTTTGCTTTATACAGAGAAGTTGGAACTGGGTCTATAAACAGATTAACTACTGTAATTGAATTTTACTAAAGTGTCATGGTCACTAAACATGCAACATGGTGACTAGAGTTCAACTGTTTATGTGTGTTCATTTAGTAATGTTTATATCGCTAGTTCTGTCATGTGATTGAAGAAATCCAACCAATGCTGGATTTCCGCGGGATTTTATTGTTTACATCACGTGAGAACTATTTTCAACTTTCTAAAAATAAACTTTCCGTAGACTGCCGTGCGTTCGGTTAAGGCTACACTCGCACGAGTTAAGAAACTGTGCACGCATTTTGCAACCGAACGCTCTGTTTGCCAAAAAATACGCACCCACTGTGCGCCCACTCGCTCGAGCATCTCCGAGGTAGCTAGCGAAGGGGCGTGTACTTTTTGGCAAACAGAGCGTTCGGTTGCAAAATTGCGTGCACAGTTTCTTACTCGTACGAGTGTAGTTTCTTACTCGTGCGAGTGTTAGCCATAACCGAACGCACGGCTGGTTTCAAATATTTTATCAGTCAAAATAGACCTTGACCATTTGAAATCGTGCACCACATGAGGGAATCTAAAAATAAACTTTCCGTAGACTGGTTTCAAATATTTTATCAGTCAAAATAGACCTTGACCATTTGAAATCGTGCAATACATGAGGGAATAAATTAAAAGATTAAAACAAAAATTAAAATAAAACAAAAAAATATAACAAATACTTTCTCTGTAAAACTTTATTGTCAGTGGGAAAAATTATCTTGAATCGAATAATCTTGGAAAAAATTTAAGTCACGTGCCCCTCCACGTACAAAAAAATTCCCATTCCAGACAGTACGCCGCGCCGCACAACAACCTTACACAACGAGAGGTAGAGTACACTTTTTGTTTTGTTGACTTTAATCGTAAGTAAGTATCATGAGGAGGAAGTTTATCGTTATAGCATTTGTTAACACTAGAATCATCTAAACGATAAATATCATGAGAAACGGAATAAACAGCAATATTTTTGTTATACTAACATTTCAAATTAAAAAAACAACAAAAGTGAGGTAATGAAATATCAACATGACTTAAAATGGATTATTTCCCTTACATTCTGAAGTGACATAAATTTCTTAGAAAAATAAGCTTCCGTGTATAGTTTTACAACACTTGATAAGAATATTTGATAAACATTCGGTTACATGATATCTTCGAATAACTAAAAATAACCCTACATCTATATATTTTGTGTTATAATGTATTCATCATTGTGATTCTCTCGGTTAACGCTAATTAACATGTCCTTGTATTACTTCTATACAATATAACTAAACTCTACGCTTGGTATATTTTCAATCTCATTGAAATCAGCCCCTAACTTTAGCTCCATTATTTTCCTCTGTTATGATCTGACTTCACTCCGTAAGAGGTCACGTTCATATAACCTCTCTAAAAAAAGATATGCGTCACCAGGTGCTCGTTTGTGGTCCAATGAAAGTTCTCCTTACAAAACCGTGTTTGTCGTCTATCTCAAAATGTCATTATCGTTTATTCGGAGTTTCTGTTTTCGGAGTACTTAGAAGTACAAGTCTATTCACATGTTATATCACAAAATATTTTAATTGAACGACATAAACACCATCTACAATTATACACATATATTGTACTATCTCCAAGTCATCAATGAAATTCCTACAACGTGACCTTCGATTTTCAAGTCATAGTACATAGTTGTATACGTGTTTATAAAGACGAACAAATGATATGATAACTATAACAACAAAAATACAAACACATATACACTAAATATGTTTACCTTTACCACCTGTCTTCGTCGAGAAGGTTTAAACACCTTAATATTCCCAAACTTGTCAAAACGTCCTTAAGTTGTCCTCTAGAACGGAGTCTAGTTTCGATTTCGTGACCGATTTATCCATACATATCATATCAGTTTACTGCACTCGCTAACATCGTGTTATCAGAGGTGAAGGACACTTGAACGTGTTATCAAAAGCCGAGTATTGATTGATAGGAAACATAAGTTGAAACTAATTACAAAATATCTGCTTGGAGTTTATTCTTCTATATAAATTTTCATTTTTTTTTTTCATTTGAAATGATTCATTGAGAAAAAAAGAGTTAATAATCAATACATGTATTGTGAATAGTTTTATACTTGATTTATGTGGTTGTGTCAGTATTTCATGTAAGGGAATTCTAACAATCTGATCAGTATGGTTTGTAAATATGTAAAATGTTCATTCTGATGACAATAAACTATTGAAATTATCAGGTTGTTCTTGCAATTTTAAATGGGTGCGAGTATTTACTTTCAGTTTCGACGTAAAACTAGGACACGACCAGAAAATTGCACGCTACTATTTTCATATTACTTGGTATAAACATTCACGATAACAGGTTAGTATGTCTTAGTAAGATTCAGACCTCTAGCATAAATGTCATTGTTAAGCCCCATTCTTACTGTCCCGGTTCTGGTCCCGGTATCTCCCAGTGAAAAATAGCCGGAATACCGGGATGATCCGGGACATTTTGGCCGAAAAATCAATTGCATTCTCACATTCCCGTCGTTCTTCCGGAGTGTACCCCGGTCTAGAATCCGGATGTCCCCGTTTGATCCCTGATTTGGCATGGTTCATTTACGGTGTCGCGCCGGCGTGTTTTCCGGTCCATCCCGGTATAACACGGTGTGACCCAGGTCGTGCGGTGGCCGCCGGTCCAACCCGGTATAGCATCGGTCATGCGCCGGTGGACCCCCAGTTGCACCCCGGTGGCCCCCGTTGGTAACCGGATAGTATATAAACTGGGACCACCCGCAGATTACCACGGGTTATCACGGTAGAGCCACGGTAGAGACCCGGCCCTGCACCGGCGTTTACCGGCATTATGCCGGATTTACCTGGTTCACGCCGGTTCTAAATATTTCCCCCGGTGTCTCCCGGTTGTATTAAACATTTTAAAACATCCGGGACGGTCTGCCAGATCGAGTCGGAACAACAGGGTTTATTACGGATGATCCCGAACTTCTACGGTGCCGCCGCGGTTGTCTTCCCGGTTTGACAAAGTTTCTCCCGAACCATCATCCGGGACGTATCAGGGCGCCAATACGGAACAGTGAGAATGGGGCTTTACACACGCATTTATAAGACTAGTGAAAACGATCGATTATGTTCCGACAAATAGATACAGAGAAAAAAGGCATTATGCCCATGATTCTCAATAACAAGTTATATAAATACATACATTTTGTTAAATCATGAAATACGATGTATTAGTTATTTATTCAATATTTCTTGTAACAAATCGTGATTACATGTTTAAATTACCGGAACAACAGTGCGTGCGAATTGTTTCCGTTCTTTCTTTGAACTATTCTGATATTTCATCCGTATTATATCATTTATAACAAATGTGTGATGTGTCAGAATCCAGTTGGGGATTATTTGTGCACTAAACTATAGGGGCTGCTTCGGGGTAATAAATATAAAATATGCATCCAAGTTACTAAGTAAATCATTTCACTCATAGTTTATGAATAAACTTCCATATTCCATTCGTAATTTGTATTTCGACGAATAAATTATATCGTTGAAATATGATTCAACAATAAGTTATCGACATATTTATCAGATAGTTATCAGATCAATCAGTTACACACATATTCGTTTCGGATGCAGGCCGATTGATGCTGCTGCCGAGATGTGAAAATTGTTATTTCTCAACTATCCATCACAGAAGTGGGATGAACAATTTTACTTCATGGTCATACATGTTTTATTTGAAATTATACGAAAAAGTAACGGAATTCAAGGAATTCAAGTTTGAAGAAACTTTTGGAAGGCAGTGTTTATACAATTGAATGCAAAAATGTGACACACTGTTTAATCGTCGAATGAAGTTATTGCAGTTTTATGTATAAAGTTCGTGTACACGGCTGGACATTTTAGAACGGGCACACTGTACATACATGTACGTTCTATTGTGTTTATGGGTAGATATGCGTTCAGCACCATGCGTTTGTATGCAGTTGGTCATAAACGTGTATATGTTGTTGCACCGGTTCCCGTGTATGTAGCCTTCATTTACTGAATGCATGATCAACAAATACAGAATTAAAATACATTGTAGACGCAATTCAAATTGTTTGCTAATTATTAAGGTAAGAGAAAAAAAATCTGATAAAAGCTTTCGATAAAAAACTTTTAAAGTTCACATGGATATAATCTATTTTTATTGTAATAGACAAGTCGCCCGGCTAGCTCAGTCGGTAGAGCATCAGACTTTTACGAACAGCATGGTATCTGAGGGTCGTGGGTTCAAGTCCCACGTTGGGCGCGAACTTATTATACACTACTTTCCTGTATTGTAATCAAGCGCATGCCGAGACGTGCGTCAAATGCGATTATATACAATGTACTTAATTTTTGCATGCAAGTTGTTTTGACATATTTTTCTTGTTGAGTTAACTTTGATTAGACTTTTAATGTCATTTTTCATATTTTTAATTGCTTACACAAGAAGTAGTTTCTTTTCAAGCCATATAACTGTGAGGTTTTCTTGCGATTAACCACTTCAATAGTACATGGATTATCCCCCTGTGACCAGTCTATAGGTATATAGTAAGAAACTCGCGGCCATTTTGATTGGTGGCTTGGTCTTTCCATGATGATTGATTGATCGTTCGGCAATTTTGTTCGGGTGTCCGTTACGTTGCCGGCCTTATAAATAATCAATCGAGCATAGGTTTTGTGTATCGATCGGTCGCACGTTACAGTTACTCTAAAGGTGATTGTTTCCCTAACAACCCGACCACCTCAGATAAGCAAGACAACAATAACTTACATTTCAAATTACTGTTTAATTTGTGATTTATAAGATGCACTTGGGCAACCGACTACACTGTCTGTGAATGACATAATACAACATGGTCATCGAACTAATTCATGCACACGTGTGACTGTTTAAAACCTCGTTATTGATGCTTTCATGGAATAATATTTCATAATAAAGTTGAAAGAAAAACAGGGATAAATGTGTCGGCTGCCAAAGGCTGAATGACTTTCAAAACCTAAACGCTTACATGAAAATCTCACGCTCGTGCACAATTACCTGCTAGCGACACCTATCGGAAATATTCGACATTTATACTTTATTCCACTTTTTAATTTATTTCACTGTGAAACATATTTTGCTCACTCCATTTTCGAGTTTATGAGGGAGATATGGTAAGTATGTTTTGTGTACAATATTTTGTGCACCACATTTTTAAATATACGAGGGTCGTTAATGTCAAAATTAATGTCTAACAGGATATTGTGTTTCGCTGTACAAAAAAATGATAGTCCCAATCAAATACAGCGAAGACAGTCGCCATAGCTACGTCATTCAACATAACCCGGCCCACATTTAAAGGAACAACGTTCATTTCATTCAGACCAATGTATGAAAATGATGTAAACTTTGTGATGCTTTATGCAAATCATTGTATTTCTTCTACATATTGCATAGCAGTATTGACTTTTGTTTACTATAAACATTGTATCATGTTTTATGCAATAACAATAAATTAATGCTGTCCAATTTAAAAAGGGATTGTCCACAGAATCCTATTTAGAATGGCCTATTTCACCTTTAAAACATGGAAATAACATGCTTCATTTTCAGGATACAGGCAAAAGTCTAACACAAATAGTGCATTTTTCATCTCTTTTATTAATTCAGTTCATACAAATATAGACCTTTAATCGTAAAAGTTCCGCCAACGAAACAGTATAAACATCAAATGTTTCGTTGACGGTACAAAATTATGTAAATTAATTAACATTCAATAAAACAAAATGTTCCGTTAAATGTTAAACTACTTCGCTGGCCGCTTGACATACACTAATTAAACAGTCAAGTAATTTATTTCCTTTTCCACTTAACTAGTACAACTATAAATAACGTATTGCATTTAAGAATAGCATGTTCATATCGAAAATCATAATACGCGTGAAGACATAGAACGACATAGATTTTCGGGAGCCAATGTATACATATATTTCAAAATATATACGTACAGTTTATTCAATTTCTAATATTCATGACATAGACTGAGACGGACTCAGCCAAATCATTAATAATACTGCTTGATATTCAAGTCATAAGATAAGTACAAAACAGCTAGTACACTTACAGGCGCAATTGGCCTGACATACACACACCCCATCACATAATGGTGGACATCTTTGTGCAACCGTTATTTTACGTTGTTTACAAAAATGTATCAAATTGAAAACCAATTGTGAACCAATGATATGACTACAAATTACTAACAACGGATAGCAACAAGCTAAACAAGATCATCATTTTTCTTACACATGCATCTTGTGCGTTTTCGTAAATTTAACGTTTCACAATGTCCTCCAACAGCAGCACATCTACCAACACTTTGTCCACAATTTTGTCCCGAGCCGCGTGGTTCGATGTCATTACATGTCTTCGTCCGTAAATTGTATCGGCAGAGCTTCTTTCTTTTCTGACTGTTTGCACTATTTATAAATGAAGCCACCACAACGCATATAACCAGTGCCATAATGATAGATCTGAATGCAGCCATTATCGTCTAGAAGATATTTGCCGTATATATTATTTGTAGATGGCTTTTATATCTACAAGAGACAAAATGAGCATTTCTTAGAATAACATTTTGTCTGACCATGTGTAACCACAAAAACATGCTTAAACGACTAAAACAAATTACGTCTACACTGCGTGTTTATTAATATTTGATATAAGACCATAATATTACAATCTAAACATCCTAACAACTAGGGAAAATAGAGCAATTAAATAAACACAATTGGTACACATATAATCAATATTATCATATAAAACAATACCATATAATACCTCTTAATCAATTAGTAATTTCGTTTATATTACAATCTCTTCCTCACTGCTGTCCACTGATGTATCAGAAAGACTGTTGGTTTCAAACCTTATATAGTTTTTAAACAGCACCATTGTTTCTAAGAAAATTAAATCGGAATTCCATATTAACGAAACCGAAATGATTTCAGTTTTAGTGATTTAGATGATTACAATGTAATAGTCACAGTAAGTGTCATGCAATTAAAGATTATATCATTCAAGAGTTTGAATTGGTATAATGAGGTCATGGTATGCTCATAGTGTTCAAGTAGCAATTAAGTGGTTAAGTGCGTAGGCGTATTGTTGTTATTAAATAAACAATAGTGTTTGGAATCTACTACTGTTGTGTAAGGTGGGTTGGGTTTTACATTCCACCAACAGGTTTCAGTTTCACCGGGATCTATTTGTAACATAATAGCGCTGTTACCATAGACACGTCACATGACACTACACCTAGCGCTGTTACCATAGACACGTCACATGATACGACACCTAGCGCTGTTACCACAGACACGTCACATGATACGACACCTAGCGCTGTTACCATAGACACGTCACATGATACGACACCTAGCGCTGTTACCACAGACACGTCACATGATACGACACCTAGCGCTATTACCATAGACACGTCACATGGTACGACACCTAGCGCTGTTACCATAGACACGTCACATGATACGACACCTAGCGCTGTTACCCCAAACACGTCACATGATACGACACCCAGTGCTGTAACCATAGACACGTCACATTATACGACACCTAGCGCTGTTACCATAGACACGTCACATGATACGACACCTAGCGCTGTTACCATAGACACGTCACATGGTACGACACCCAATGCTGTAACCATAGACACGTCACATTATACGACACCTAGCGCTGTTACCATAGACACGTCACATGATACGACACCTAGCGCTGTTACCATAGACACGTCACATGATACGACACCTAGCGCTGTTACCATAGACACGTCACATGGTACGACACCCGGTGCTGTAACCATAGACACGTCACATTATACGACACCTAGCGCTGTTACCATAGACACGTCACATGATACGACACATAGCGCTGTTACCATAGACACGTCACATGGTACGACACCTAGCCATTATAACGTCACACCCGGTAAATTGTCGACATAACATTTGTTGTATGTGTTGATATTGTGTTGACAATGAGTATCGGGTGTGAACCTGACAGAAGCCCTCAGCAAAACAGTTGGTAGAGGGAACAAACCAGTATTATAGGACACAACACATTTGAAATATCACTCATGAAAGAAATATAATTGGATGCAGTAGTTTGGCTTTGTCAAGTTTATCGACGAAATAGTAGTCGTCTTTCCACGTACCATACAGGCTATACCGTGTTACTGGTGTGTGAATCATATACACACCGCTTTGAATATAAATAAACTGAACAGTTCGTGCCAATGTTAACACAGAACGAACAATGAATTATTTCAATATTGAACACTCCGTATATATTTTGAGATTAGTTATTCTGAGTGTTTTAAATTTCCTTAGAGTGTATTTAATTAAAATATATTTAAAATTAATTATTATATATAATTAACTATTATCTTTAAAATAAAATGTACAGTATTTTAACGACGTTTTTAGGTCGTGGCTTAGCACCGTTCCGCACCCTAGGAGAACGCTGTACCAATGAGCTATCCGGCCGATTTCTAATGCGGCACGTACTGTTATGATTGTATTAACAAATTATCGCCCACAACTGGGAGAGTCACAATTGTTACAGTTAAGTTTTATTAAAGATGCTTGACTGGCATCTCGCCAAAATCAGCATAACTATTTGTATAATGGAATCCCAAGCTAGATTAATCTTCTTGCGACAATTACACGAAAAACAGTCATTTGTAACCCAACTCTGATTCATGCCGCAAAGTTTCCCGTTGGTTTGCGGAAGAATATGCTAATTGATAACCCAATAGCAATAGTTAGGTCATTTGACCGCCGTGTATAACTAAATTCGTAAACCCGAAATACCATGATAGGACATAATTCAATTAATATAAGAGGTAAAAACTGTAAATACAGTCACAGATAATTTGTCATGATAATCGATTGACAACCTAAAGTGGACATTAGATAATTTGATTTTAATACATTTTATATATGCACACACACACATCGACACATATAACATAACTCAATAAATATGCACATAGAAACTTTGAAAATCCTACAATCATTGAGTACTCGTTAAAACATCAAAGCACTGATTGACTTAATGTATTAGGATAGCCAATAAAGCCAGAAAGGGGTTTTAATGACAAATGGGGTGATACACAATAATGAAAAAAATATGTAAGGAAAAATACCTAAAAAATAGAGAAAAATATGTTCGTTTTTTATTTTACCAGGTCATGAATTACTGTTCTTGAGAGTTGTGTAAAAAATGACTATTCTTTTTATGGATCTGTGGTTTATATTATATATAAAATGATTTTGTGCGCTCAAAAACGCCGCCACAAATGAGCACATTTTGCTTCAAGCCCATATACTGTAGTATAATTTAGGCTATGTGCATGAGAAAAGGTCCAAACTGAATTCTCATTTTTGCAATGTGACAGCAACCTTGTTAAGGGACAAATGAATAGACATAGTTAATTAAAAGTTCGACCTCAGACTTGTAAAGCATATGGTTGTCTTGAAAAATAGTTATTGGTTACAAGCAGGAGTGGTTATATGGTATCCATTAAACACAGACTATTTGACAAAATAGTATAACAACTTGCTAAATACCAAATATTTATATACTTTTAAAATTTGAGTTAATGAGAGAATGTCAGCACAAGTAATACACTTCCCAAACAATGCATTTCTATAAAAGGCGAGTATAATGAAACTGAAGTAGGGGTTTATTTCAATCGATCTCATCGATTAATGTATTTCTGGAAACTGTTTACACGTTATTCCTAATGAATAAGTTGTACAATTGCATGCTTAACAAATACATAACTGATTTAGGTATTTAAGATCATTACGATATACTTCAAAATGAAGTGCAACTCGAGTATCAAGGAAATAAATTATTACTATTATGGTTGTATTTCATTTAAGTCTAGTAAGCCATATGGCCCATGAGGAGAAACAAATATATACATATACACAAACATACATTTATGAGACGGAGAAGGAACACTATATATAACGCATATTCAAACATATAACGTTATAGTTGAAGAACAAACTGAAAATGACTATGTAATAAAACATACATGCGATAGCGAAAAAACATGTGTATGAAATAATAATACATATAAATACGCGTATATATACTATGTTATCAGTCATTACCATATTATCGTAACGAATGGGTAAGATCAATATTGTTATACTGTATGTAAATATATACAATGTTATATGTGTATTTATCGTAAACTTCTTATCTATATATAACATTGCGACGTGCAATATTTTACATACATTGTGAAGTCGATGAAAAACATTTAAAACAAAGTGTACAATATGGTTTGTTTGATATATTCATATAAAAATTTTAATTAAATATCTTTTCGTATTTCAAGCGCTTTGAAAATGAATACGCTTAATTTCTTCATGACAGTTTCGTTTTGATTTTCAAATAATAACCTCAATCTTAACATACTTGGTCTTTTCCAGTAATAACGCTTTACATACAGTTTTCAATATTACGTGGTAAGATACCAGCTTTACGAAAAACGATTATTTTGGTTTTATTAGCATTTACTTTTAGTTTTCATTTTAGACAGTAATCTGACAACACATTTAAACCATGTTGAAGGCTTTCGGGTGTTTCTGATAAAATGACAATATCATCATCATAAAGCAATAAAAATAATTTGGTCATGTATATTTCGACTTCTTCAAAGTTGTTTGTGCAAAAATGTTCTTCTATGTTGTTGAGAAACATAGAAAATAAAAATGGAGAAAGACATACACCTTGTCTAACTCCCAAGATGCATAAAAATCGTTACTTAGCTTATTATCAAACTTTATACGTGTTTTAATATCTTCATACATACTTTTTATTACTTTCAATTTTTTTCCACGAACTCCAAATTTAATCAATTTTGTCCATAATCGTTACCAATAGTACATGTATTGTCCATGCAACATGCAACAATACAGTGATCAGATAAACAATTTGGATCATAAACAGCAAATTCTACAAATAAAGGAAAAATACGTTCTGACACAACGAAGTAATCAACTACGCTACAACCTCTATGACCAACAAAAGTATATTTTCCGATACCTGCGTCGTCACCTACACGACCATTTAAAATTCTTAATTGAGTCTGTTTGCAAAAATCTAAAAAAACATTTCCATTTGTATTGACATTCCCTTTGTCTTGTGAATACCTTGGAATAAAAACACCAGCTACATAATCATCAGGTAAAATATCAGTAACGTTTGAAACACAATCATGAATCACAAAGTCTGGTTTATTTGAGATGCGACTATTAAAATCACCCGCCAATATAATATTACATTTATCACCGGACGTATTATGAATAAGAGCTACTGACTCTAACAGCCGGTCAAAAATATTTTGATATAATGAATTGTACCTATTACTGCTTTCTGGCATGACATAACAAATATAGTCCGCCGGCGTTAACATGACCACTGAAAACAGACTCAACCATTATATTGTAGGGTGATTAGGATTTATCGGCTAAAAATCTGTTACAAATACGTCGCGGTTATGATTGCTTAATAGGCTACTGTAATTATTACATCACTGTCTCTGTGGCGTAGTGGTATAACACAGCGCTACATAATCGAAACATTGCTGGTTCGAGTCCTAACGAAGAAACTTTTCTTCCCTAGAAACTGTCTTAAATTATTATTTATACAATTAAATTGAATAATGAAGTTTTAATGCATTTTGTCATACATTAATTTCTGTTTATCATGTTTTCTCTCTTTATTGTACTGTTCTTTGGATTTCTCTATTTATTCCATTTCAATATGTTACAATTAACAAAATATGCATATGTCATACAAATAGAGTGTACGAAACATAATGTTTCATTCAATATATCAAATAGTTTCCCATTTCAAATGCAGTGTCCGTGTCTGAGCAATCAGTTGATTCGTCGGCGGTTGAGGTGGCCTCCTCATCACTCACACTTATTATGAAACTTTCCACCATTTTGTCAATGGGTATGTCATTTTGACGAAAGCGTTTTTCCACATCCTCATCGTGCTGGCAGCATTTCTCCCATATGTGGACAGACATGTCTGAAATCGCATCTTCAGGTAGCATCATAACAGCTTACATCTTAAAACTCATATTGGCTGCAGCCACTCTGACCTTTATATGAGCCCAAATAAGTTCAATCGCATTTAGTTCTGCGTGGCAATCGCAATCACACTTACATAAGATCATTTCATACACGATTTCAGTTTAAAATGATAGCAATTGCTTAACTAAATCATTTTTCATTAAGCAAATACAAACTGTAATTAGAATCCTTTAACACATTTTCGACCACTGACAATGATGAAATATTAATTATTTGCAGATATAAAATGCATACATCTTGCAGGCACAGTAACACACATTAAAGTGGTGTGATATTTTTATGTATATTTATCACGTTCATGTATATGATCCACGAACACGAGATACACAGAAAAAATTATTCATTTTACTGCAAAAAATATATTCTTCGATTTAAAATCATACCGATGGTGAGACTCGAACGCAGACATTGCGCATCAAATACCCGCGGTACTTACCACTAGGCTACCACTAGGCTACAACGCTTATAGTCAATATGCATACAATATGAGCATATCAATTAGACAGTTAACCTTGTGATAAGCTGATTTACCTATCCAGGTATGTTTACATTGACCGATCGCTTGTAAACAATGGTCAAGTTAACGCCGGCGAACTTTTTTTTATACCTATGAATAAATCGTTTTCTTATGACAACAGTTTACCATCCAATCTCAACCATAACAAATCGTCTTCGCTTTGATATAACAATGTTTTTTCAGTCACAAATTTATCTCGGATATACAAACTAATACCACCCGATTCACGTTTTACTGAAATAGTTGCACTTGCATAGTTATGTAATATAATGAAAAATGACGGAAATTTGTGACAACAGTGATTTGGAAAGAGTGTGAGGATTTGCGACCCTTACACCAGGTTTAAAACCACAATGTAAACGTCTTGCAGTGGCCCGCTGTATCCCCCTGACACGAACCCCATAGCAAACATATTGAATGAATCGGGTCGGAGTGCCATATCCAATTATCAAATTGATACCAAGCTAAAGCAATGTCACGTTAATGCAATGAGGCGACGTATTATCCAATGCATTAAATATGGAGGTCACACTTGTTATTGGTGCTTTTTACAAACTACTTAGTATGTATCTCCCCAGAAATTGGAATCATTATTCGTTTTGTTTTAATAATGAACAAATGTCATCACTGACATTCGATTTTCCTAAAAATAGTGAACACAATGTGAATTAATCTAGCCTAGCAGACGTAGTCCCTACATGTCCCAACCAATTTCAGTTTTTACAGAAGGTCACACACAATGTAGTACATAGAGCTCATTATGTAGATCCTTATCATGAAAGTTGACAGGTTGTGAATTCTATGTGTTCAATTCGGATTTTTTTTACTTCAAAACATATTTGCAAAACCTTTGATGTTCAGTATAGATGTGTGTGGAAACCTTACTTGTTTTGTTAAGCTTTGTCATAGCATACCATAACATTTCAACAAAAACAAGCAATTCGTAGTTTTAATAATTTATTTTGTATGTTATAGAAAATATTCAGATTCTGCATTCGTATAATTTCTAGGCAATTGTAAATATCAACGTAAGATTCTATTTATGTTTTAGACGTATGTCATGTTAAGTTCCTCTGTCCCCATTTGCAGTTATTTAACTTAATATAATATTCATGCCCCCCCCCCCCCCCCCTCCTCCTTTCGGCATATAATTACTGATGATGCTTTCCAATTTAAAAAAAAAGGGATAATCACATAATCCTTTTAATATGGAGTTTGTCCGCGCTTCATCTCCATTACTGCTGGTTGGATTTCAGCCGCACTTTATAGGATTGATCAACATGAAGTGTAGTTGTACATCTTCGTTGTTTTGTTCCGCTCGGATAATTTTTCACGGAGTTATGGCCCTTTGATGTTTTTTATACATATGGAGTTTGTCCGCGTTCATCTCCAATACTGCTGGTTGGATTTCAGACAAACTTCATAGGATTGATGAACATCAAGTGTAGTTGTGCATCCTTGTCGTTTCGTTCCGCTCAGATAGTTGTTCACTCAGTTATGGTCGTTTGATGTTTTTATACATATACAGTGCATGGTGAACAGATCAAAGACTATCTTTCTTGTTTGCTTGATATTTTATTCTAACATATTGTATCAGTATTGCAATTACTGACAAGCTGCCATCTGGAAGACATATGTTTTTATTAAAAAACCACCATCTAGTTTCAAATAATTTTGCACAAATGTTCACCATGATGAGACCTGTCACGCACAAGACTTGTGTCTGTAGCTGGAAGGTCAATGTCATACTTACAAGGTCAAATGTAAATAATGGGTCTAAACATTTTGTCCAGAATATTCCACTGTCATTTATTGGGGAATTTTTAAATTACTTGGCACAAATGTTCACAATGATGACCTGGTGTGTCACCTGCAAGACCCGTGTCCATATTGAGTAAGAGCTGAGTTATGCCCCTTGATTGAATAAAGTAGTGTTACCTTTGTCCTGAACACATTACTAGTTTTGACGGTGGAATATGAGTTTTATAAAAGTGGATATTTCCATGTGTTTGTATTTTTTGCCATCAGCGAAACATTTTAGTTTCTCTTTGGATTTTTCAAAATGTTCTAATGAAGCTATATTCATAGATTTGTTTCATAAATGTAAATTTTATATATAGAGTTTGACATTATTCTGTAGTTTTGTATTGTCGATGGAACATTCTTTTTTTAGTTTTATAATTAAATAATGGAAGTCACGTCTGTAGACTGTTTGTGCTATAACTCAGCTACCCTTTGTCGGATTTCAAGGAAACTTGACGTAATAGTACCAAGCGCTGTTGTGCTACTCTGACGTGTTCTTTTTTTAAATTACGGCCCTTTTATCATGCAGTAAATTTCTTCAATGGACTATAATATGACACAGTGCAGTGCAGGCATCTATGATTATATATGCTATTTAACGTGTTATCGTATGAAACTTTCAAGGTTGTCGTATCATAAACTTAAGATTCCTCGGTATTTCCTTTGGCGGGGGATTTTTGTACTGTCTATGGAACTTTTGACTTTTCGCTTCTAAGATATTTCGGATTCTTTTGTTGACAAAGCATTTGTTTTATAGAATTTCCACTTTATACACATGTAATGTCAATGAAACCCGTGACTTCGCGCTTAGGCATTCATTGTTGTTCCGTTGACAGTAAGTTTGTTTTATAATTAGACTATGTTAAAAGTGCATGTACTATCTAGTACCATCAACAGAAAACTTGACTTTGCTCAGCTATTTCAGACTGTACCGTTGACGGTACATTTGCTTTATAGAATGCACTTTTTATACGCCCGTTTGAAAAACCGGACGTATAATGGGAACACCCGTGGGCGGGCGGGCGGACGGGCGTCGGGCGGGCGGCGGGCGGCGGGCGGCGAGCGGCGGGCGGCGGGTGGCGTACACATGTTGTCCGCTCTCTAAGACAAAGAGTTTTCATCCGATCTTTACCAAACTTGGTGAAAACGGTTGTGTGCTTAATATCTCGGCCAAGATTTATAACCAGCCACATCACCCCAGGCACTTCGGAAGTATGGCCAAATTAGCCTTGTCCGCTCCTTTAGTCAAACAGTTTTCATTTGATCTTCACCAAACTTGGTGAAAATGTTTGTGGGCGTAGTATCTCAGCCAAGTTCGATAACCAGCCATATCGCTTATGTCACCCGGGAGTTTTCACCCTTTGATTTTAGAAATTACCTAAAATTTGTATTGTTTTAACTCTGAGCTCTGACTTATGACGGGCGTATTTTGTGACACTCATGTTGTATGTATAATTTTTTACCGTCAACGGAACATGTAACTTTGCGCTTAGACATTTCTAGTTCACTGTACCTTTGTTTCATACTTTGTTTATTTAATATACATGTATTATTTTGTACCGTCACAGAACGTAAGACTTTTCACTCAGATACAGTGTATTTCAGATTGTACCTCTGACGGTTCATTGGTTTTAGAGAATGTACTTTTTATAGGTCTGTTCAAAGAACGGTACATATAACAGTTTCACCTGCGGCGGGCGGGGGAGTCCAGCAAGTTGTTCGATCAATAATTAGGATTTCTTTGTCCAATCTTCACCAGACTTGGTCAGAATGTGTATCCGTATAATATCTTGGACAAGTTCGATAACCAGTCATATCACATTTGTCACTCCAGAGTTACTGCCCTTTAATAAGAGAAATTAACTACAATTGGTCTTGTCCGATCAATAACTTTAGTTCTTTAGTCCAATCTTCACCAGACTTGGTCAGAATGTGTATGAGCATAATATCTTGGACAAGTTCGATAACCAGCCATATCTCATTCATCACTCCAGAGTTACTGCTAAGCGAAATTACCTTCAATTGGTCTTGTCCGATCAATAACTATGAACTCTTTGTCCTATCTTCACCAGTCTTGGTCAGAATGTGTATTGTACAAGTTCGAAAACCAGTCATATCGAGTTTGCCACTCCAGAGTTTTTGCCCTTTAATTAGAGAAATTACCTAATGTTAGCTCTTGTCTGATCAATAACTTTAGAATTCTTTGTCCAATTTTCACCAGTCTTGGTCAGAGAGCAATTTTTATTCTTATTAAATACATTATATAAATTTCAAAAAACTGTTGTTGTAATATTTTCCCCAGAGGTTCTCAGTTTGATTTTATGCAAATGGCAAGTCAGGTTCAAACCTAGGTGACTAAAGGTGGAGTCATAAGAGATGGGTCATTTTTACACTGCTTTATATCAAACTCTAGCGACAAAAAATTAATAACAGGCATATTTTGCGATGGTATGCGCTCTTGTTATATATTATTAATTATACAGGTTGTTGACAGGGTATATGGGGGAATATAACCAGTTTGTGTGTCATATAACCCGAGGCGTTAACCGAGGGTTATATGAATCGCAGACTGGTTAAATTCCCCCATATACCCTGTCAACAACCTGTATAACGAATTTATAATACTGCAATTCCGTGTTTTCATACCAAATTAGTTAAACAAGCAATGTTTCGATGCCTAGCTCTCTAGATCTAATAATTAGATCTGTGTATTTTTGGTGTTTTTGGTTCATAAAATTGTTTAGAGTGTTTTAGTTTTGTAAAATATCAGTTATTAAAACGTATTTCTTTAAAAATATATCGGGAATTACCTGTTGTAGATCAAAATATTTTTATTTCACTCACACGTTATATTGCCTGAAAATTAATTGCATTACCCCGTAAGGTACCTCAATACACATGGTTAAGCGCGCGCTTGCGCTCTAATTTTTATTTTCAAGCGTCTGATCTCATGTACTGTCAACGGAACGTTTATTTCGGTATATTCAGTATATACCGATACATTTTATTTTATCGAATGTACCTTTGATATGTATACAATTGTGTACCGTCAACGGAACATTTGATGTTAAGACTGTTCCGTTGGACGAACTTTTACTTTTAAAGGTCTATATTTTTATGAACTGAATTAATAAAAGAGGTGAATAATTCACTATTTGTGTTAGACTTTTGCCTGTATCCTGAAAATGAAGCATGTTATTTCCATGTTTAAAGGTGAAATAGGCCATTCTAAATAGGATTCTGTGGACAATCCCTTTTTAAATTGGACAGCATTTAATGTAATTGAAGATTATCAAAATTAAAAAACGGGAATCAGACCTTTTGGCAGTAATATTGTAATATCTAAGTATATCATACCACTATCAAAGTCGATTCAATGTTATACACGTTATACATAAAAGTGTCCCGTGCCTTTTGCGCTTTGCTTCCAGTCTTATTTTTTTTCTGACAGTTCCATCGCTGTAAATTGATGTATGGTTATTATTTCGATTTGAGTTTAGATGTATGCTGGGTATTTCTTTCCCCAGCGCGGTTCTTTCACTTTATATAGTGATCATGTTATTTTCTCATTTTGCAGCCTAGTGTTGCCAGCTGTCTTGACTTATCCATGTAGTTCATCCATTAAATACCCCTGTTTGTCCTATTTGATTCTTCTTAGTTATCCCTCATGGTCGGACAGGCCATTACTTGCGCCCCTGTTCCCTTACGTATTCACTCTTGCACCTCCTCAAATGCCTTATGTTCTATGGCCTATTGTTTTCCCGGAGGTTTGTGTGGAGAGGTATAATCTAATGTATGCGGCCTTCCCTGTAGCAACTTATTCTATGGCCCAATTATGTTTCATAGGTTTTACGTATTTTTTAGCAGTTTTGAAGTCATATATTACGTTTTTAAAGATATCATAAACTATTTTTAAAAACACAGGGGAATACATTTATTTTATAGTGGTGTTTTAAGATATATATCTATTTGGTAAAAATGGACGTAAAATGAGGGTATCATTGTAGCAATGACCCTAAACCTCCCCGTAGTTGTAGTATTTTCAAAAACACTTGAAACAGCATGCCCCGAAACCAACAGATTGGCTGCTATCACAAGCTTACCTTTAGCTATGCTCCAGCTATGTTCCGAACCGTTTTGTGTTCAAAAAGTTGATAACATATTCCTCTCATAAATTACCATAAGAAAAAGTTAAGCATGGAAACAATTTACTGCAGCAATAACGTTTGAGTCGTGGTTTAAGTACAATCCTTTATTGTTTTGCAAAAAAGAAAACAATATAGATCTACCTTTGATGTAAACAGCGTTAATAGTAAGGTAACAAAGCAACATATGCACTATTCTACACAATATAGTTCAAATATGACATATGTTATAGTCAGAACCCACATGCTTATAAGAGGTATGTACAGGCAGAAAAATTGACTGTCAAAGTTTTTTTGCGTGAATGGTGACTGTGTGTGTAACAATTTGATACTCTTCATTTGAAGTCAGAATAATGGGTTAACATCTGAACTAGGTGATATAACGCATTACTTCATTGGCCGAAGTTTTCGTCGTCACTATGGAACCACTGAAATGTCGCATCAATCATTCATTAGTAAGAAACGTTGTTAGTCAAATAACCCACATCCAATAATGAAGCATAACACGCAAAAGAAAGAGCGATGAAGATACATGAAAGTTCAGTCAAATTCAACTTCGTCAGAATAAATCGGTTCATTCATTTATGACTTGTAATAGTGATATGTATGCGACAAGGTTTTTGATGAAAAAATTATATTTAAAAAATATATATATCTCGGACAAACTTATATGTAAGCTAATTAATACTAGATGCTCATAAAATGCTTGAATTGGCTTTATCCAGTTTGTTGGCTAAAACATCTTTAATAAGAACCATTGCAATGTAAAACCGATTGAAAAAATATGTTTTTATCATATTACTTAGTCAAAACCGGTAAAATAGCCTAATTGTTAAAAAAACTGGATTTTTTTTTAATTGTATGATGTACAAAAATCTTTCTTCAACAAATATGGATTAAACAAATGAACAAAAAATGAGCATAGTATAACTTTAATGTATAAAATGCACGGAATTCAAATGAAACTTAGCATATCTTTGCTCAATTATAACAAAGTTTCTTGTAAAGATTCATAGAATGTTTCATTTTCGTTTATGTGATCAATGATGTCTGAATCGTTGTATTAAGTCACAGATTGCCACCTAGTATTATATTTAACGTAACGTCATGGTACACTATCGTACACCAACATTTGGGACTGTATTCATAAACATTTTAAGACTGAATCTCAGACTTAGACTTTAAAATGGTACATGTTCATTTTCCTCCTGCATTGTTATTACATTATATTATATTTTTAAATATATAGTCTGAGTTTCAGTCGTAAAATGTTTGTGAATACGACCCCTGACATGACGTCATATATATTAATAGTGATTTAATGGGATGGATTTTAATGGTAAATTATACGTTAATATGATTTGTATTTAACTGCATGGACATATCTGTTTGATGGGTATATACTAGTATGCAATTATCTACATATAAATGTGATTGCTAGGGTTTATTTGTTCGACAAGAGTTAAAAGGCAAACAAAATACAGTAACACCTCAATAATAAGACCACGCAGGGACCCTTGAAAATTGGTCTTAGTATTGATGTGGTCTTAGTATTGTGATTGAATAAAGAGCAAAACGGACTTGGAAATGGTGTTCTTAATTTTGAGGTGGTCTTATTATTGAGGTTGTCTTTAACTGAAGTTTTACTGTATTTGCCACACATGTCGTAAATTATCGTTTCCGTTTATTGCATAGCATTCTCTTTTATCCTCATAGATGACAGTCTATTTGCTGTCAGCAATCGGGGGTAATGGCTCAATGCTAGGTGTAATGCCTGGTTTGGCCCCTTGTAGAGGTGAAAGATGTTGTCGTCGTATCTCGGTATCATTGTCTGTCTCGTTACTTGTTTTATCATCTTTGTTTGAATTTTTATTTTCTTCATTTCTTTTATTATTCGTCTGTTCAGTCTTCAATGTGGTTTCATCCTTGTTTGTGTTATTATTTAAATTATGATTGTTTGGTATACCTGTGGCTGTAGGTGGAACAGTTTGTGCATTAAACACAGGGTTGTTGTTGTATGCTTTGATGGGAACATCGTTGTTTATATCAGCAGGTTTATGGTCTGAATCAACCTTTTCTGGTAAGTTTTGTTTCGATTCGTCGTCAGTCTTGTTCTTCCTGCAATTAGAATACAATAGTGTGCTATTTATGTCAGATATTTGCAACACTTATCGCAGACACATTGCTCAATTAGCTGAAAATAAAGTGGAAACAAATAGCTAGTCGAGAGGCCATACTCGTATTTCACAGTCAACATCAGGATTATCGTAGTTAAAAGCAATTTGCGCCAAATAAACACCGCGTTGGACTATAGAAGGTTTTGGTGTGAGTTCTTGTTCTGAATGTTCTGCACGAAGTTCACCACTCATAACGCCATATTAAACTTTGAAAAGTTATCTTAATCTTTAGGTATGTGTTATCTTAAATTACCCTATCAGCTAAGATTGACTGGGCTCGATATGAAACTCGGGCGAAGTTTATAAAGTTTTATTTTTGGGGAGAGTAGCCTACATAACTGTCGTATAATATTCATTGTAGTCAAAGAAAACGAATAACATAAATGCATGGAGACTCCTATGTGTATTCTAATTGGTGCACTTTATACGCTTAATATAATTTCTTGTTGTCTTAAAGATAAGCAATAGTATGGTTCAGAAACTAACAACAATCTACACTAGCAAATTTGCGAACATTTGAAACAAAGTATATTACATACTTTGAAATGTATATCAGTCTGTTCACAAGAAAATCTCTCTTAGCCAATACCGACTACAGAACACACTTTAAGCGGAATATGTCAAGTATTCCAATGAGACGGGCAAATCACTTTTATATACATTGATCACGTAGAGCGTCAATGTAGCAATGTGTTTCTGGAATTGTAAAAGTAATCTTAAAAATTGTTTGCATGTCAATGCATACGTTTTAGTTATAATCTAATACCTGACACTAATTGCTGATGTTTCGTTTCGATAAGCTTTTAGTAATATACCAGGTTACATTATTTGAAATCCAAAGCATAACAATGTGTATAATGTTATAATACAAAGCTTGCATTAATTTGATATATCTGACATGTCACTTCTCTTTTGTATAATTATCTTAATGTATTTGACTTGCATATTCATTTGCACTGCACTATGGTGTCTAATTATTATCCTCTTAAATTTGTAATTATTTGAATCACTGAAAGGTGAAATAAAAGCGTATATATCACCCAACCAACATTTAAATAATTCGTGAATGCCAATACAGATGATAAAGTATGTGGATACTTGTGCCATTGCGTGAATTAGCATGACCTTGTTCCAAATGTAAAATAGGAAACATACATTACACATGATATAAAGTTCTGTTAAAATAGCAGTCCTCGATTTAGATAGAGTATTCCACATTTTCCACTGTGAACTAAAATTGTCAAGACCTATGGCCAGGATTGTTTTTTTTAACATGACAAGCAATACAATACACAGCACCGTACGTAGCTAAATACTGTTGAAAGCTCTGAAAAAAACTGCAAGAAACTTTGAAATGTGGTTGCATGGATGTTAGTGAATTGTTAAATTGATTAAATATCCATATAACCAAGGTATGACACTGCAGTACCAAACACCAAACAAATAGGTACCATCAGTTACTGGAATGGAATTATATCTGGGCCCGTATGCACACACGTTTTAAGACTGAATTTCAGACTTAGACTTTAAAATGGTAAATTTTCATTTTGTTCCTACGTTATTGTTACACAATATATTTTGATAAAACATGGCAAAAGTGTAGAGTGAGTAACAAGAAATATACAGGCAAAAAATTATCCGTTTAAATATAATGAAAACGAAATGCTTTTAAATCTATTTTTTGCAATTTTAAAGTCTAAGTCTGAGATTCAGTCTAAAAAGTTTGTGAATACGGGCCCTGTTCTCAGTTTTATGACCACAGAACTTGAATATTTACTTAACATTATTTGATAGCACATTACATGTATTTCTTAAAATTGAATAACCTTTTGTGATATCATACTAAATATAATACTTTATTTGTAACGTTATTGTTCCTGAAGCCTGTTGGATTAACAAACAAAAATGCAAGTCAAAAGGTCCGGAAAATTCATTTCATTAAACTTAGATGCAATTGAGAAAATTAAGTGTTCAGTCAATCAAACTTCTTCTTTTAAACCAGTTTTTTCTGCAAACACGTCTGTTACTGTATATCAAAATATTAATGGGTATCTAAGAAGAAAGAACATCCTTCGTCTATAATCATGTTAAGAGATGATACATGTCATAATATATTAATCACACAACTGTGTAATAAGTTTTTCGTGAAACAGTAAACATCTCATTTAGGCACGTCTCAAATTTGCATTTTCTAATACACGTATTTATATTGAGTTAAGGTATCAAAACGATTTATATATAATTGTATGCACCATAATCAATATTTCAATATTGAAATACACACGACTATGCTATTGATTCTAACAATGAGACCATTGCCACATAAATTGGTAACAATCGTTATTCGGTGGATATGATACATTGGCAAGTGAATTATGTGAATAAAGCTCATTCCGGTAATTGAAGGCACACATAGGGTCGAACCTGAGGAATATTTTACCTTGCTTGCTGATAATATCTTCGATCTGCAAATGTTATATGCAGAAGCATTATTGCATGGTGTGTGTGTGACTTATGCCCCTTTGCTTTTGCAATGTTTACATGTAGAACTACTTATATTGTCATGTCTGCTTGTGCCTTTGGAATGGCTGTACACTTTGATTGTGGCATTTTCTGTTCGACTTCTTCATACATTTTATGAAATCCCAATGCAAACATCAAGCGAAAACAGGAAACATACAAAAACTAGTATACACATAACAACAGTTTCTTCAAGTAATAGAATTTGCTGGACAATTTGTGGTGTCTGACATAATAAATTATAGGTTTCGATATCTAGTATTGTATACGAAACATGATTTCTTCAGTTAACAAAATAACTGAGTCTAGTAAAACCTCAGTATAGTAAGTCCACTTTTGGGACCCTTGAAAACTGGTCTTCATATTGAGGAGGTATTCATATTGAGGTTGTCACAGTGCATGAGGTGGTCATATTATTGAGGTGGTCATATTATTGAGGTGGTCATATTATTGAGGTGGTCATATTATCGAGGTGGTCATATTATTGAAGTGGTCATATTATCGAGGTGGTCATATTATTGAGGTGGTCTTAATATTGAGGTGGTCATATTATTGAGGTGGTCATATTATTGAGGTGGTCATTTTATCGAGGTGGTCATATTATTGAGGTGGTCATATTATTGAGGTGGTCATATTATCGAGGTGGTCATATAATTGAGGTGGTCATATTATTGAGGTGGTCATATTATCGAGGTGGTCATATTATTGAGGTGGTCATATTATTGAGGTGGTCATATTATTGAGGTGGTCATATTATTGAGGTGGTCATATTATTGAGGTGGTCCTGCGACCGTCAGAGGCAGTAACACCACTGGGAGTTGATTAAGACTCTTTTTAAAATAGAGAATAACTTGCTACAGGAAAAAACACATATATAAGACAGTGCCGTACTATTATTAAAAAAACAATGAGCTTTTTTCTCATAACAATCAAGAGATCTAAAATGGAATTTATCACAAAATCTGGCTCTGATTTGAGCACAATCTCAATTTCGAACTGAGCTTTCTATTTGTGATGCTTTAGAATATCGGACCAGAGCTCTACCAACTGAACTAACCGGGCGGCCTAGCCCGAGCAACTGATAAGAACCCGGCAAGGGAATGACAAAGACAACCACTGTACTCACTTGTTATACCACCTAGCCAGTAAGAATGCTCCCATAGCAAGAAGTCCAGCGCTTACTATGCTGCCTATAACTGCCCCAGCTATGACACCACCTGAAATAAATATGAATATATAGATAGATCAACCAATAAATAGAACTGTGCACTATTTAGAGTTCATAACCAAGCTATTGATGTATTTCATTAGATGAACATGACATAGACAGAACAAACATCAACATTTTTATCAATATTTGATATAGTATATCCTCGCCAGAACGGACCTCTCTTGAGCAAGTAGTATCTTCCTTTTACCCTCAGTAAAATAACTACGAATTTAATACAACTGAAGTGCAAAGATCTTAGACAGCCGAAATGTGCATTTACCACATAGTGATGCCCTAGAGACGCTACACTGCAAACCATAATCGTAAACAATATTTTTCGTTACAATCAATCATACCATACACAGTATATAATACAGTTTTATATGGTTGTTGCCGAGGGTAGACTTCTCATAAGCCTAATCACATACTTCAATTTATTATGACTTCCCGTTGAAAAGGACTAGTAAATTCTTGTTGAGGTGTGAAATCGAATAAAGAACTTTTTATTTGGTTTTCAACCATCGATTTAACTTCAATAAAACTTCACTTAAAGACCATCTCAAAATTGAGACCAAAATTTTCAAGACCATATCCACTGTTTGGCGCTTCATTTTACCTCAATAATAAGACCACCTCAATATTAAGACCAGTTTTCAAAGGTCACAATGTTTGTCTTATTATTGAGGTTTTACTATATATTCTAATTTACCATTGTCTCTATTTGAACTCCCTCCCTCGTATCCCCCAGTCGATCCACTGCTGCCACTTGATGTTGTGGGCGCTGATGCTGCTGTTGTTGATGTTGTGGGCGCTGACGATGCTGTTGTTGATGATGTTGTTGTTGATGTTGTTGTTGTTGATGTTGTTGTTGATGTTGTTGTTGTTGGTGCCCCTGTTGTCCCCGTGTCACATGTCTCACAGCATAACGAAATATCAACATAACTTGTACACAGAAATAAGAAACATGCGGTTGTGTCTCCATACGAACATCCTGAAATTGTTAATCGTCAATATAGACAGAATATAAACCCTTCAGCGCCGCAGAAACGCAGCCCAGGGGGGCGTTTTATCAACGTGTCTTACGACGTTTTTTGTCGTAAGTCTGTCGTAAGACGCCGAATCTACGACAAGGGCGTTTTATCAACGTTTGTCGTAGCTAAGATGTCGTAACTTTGCATATTTTTGTCGTAACTTTTAAGACAGGTCCGAGGCTGTCTTAGCGTGTCGTAACTCAAACAAAAATGGCCGCCATGTGAGTCCGCTTCAAAGACATTTTAAGCATTTTCAACAAATAAAGCATAATTCGAATACTTTTGGGACGAAGTGTTAATGACGAGTACGAAAATTAACGAGAGGGAATCGCTTAAATGTGCTAAATGTAAACACAATTTAAGAAAAACAACTGAAATGCCTTCGCTGGATCCATGCCAGGTAATCGCTTTGTTTTTTCTCTCTTTTCATAGATATATCAATATCACGCCCCACACTTTGTCATGACATATTGAATTTATGCATTTTACATTCAATAGCTGTCATTATTTCAAGGGAGAATACTCATTCATTGACTTCATTGACATGCCGAGAAAGCGCCAAATTTACGTATTATTTCATTAACTTGTTCGTTTACAAAGCACTTACGTCAGTCATAAAATAAATGCATCTATTGATTTCATTTTATGAGTTGTGTGAGGAATATCTGTAACGTGTTACTTATAATAGTTAGTAAAAAGTAAACATTACCCCACCCACTTGTATCTGACTTATCTCCGTTACTGTTGCTGAAAAGAAGACTTATTTTCAATTATTTATTAATAGTATGCAGTCACTGAATGGCATATTTGTTCTATTGCTATATTCCCTTGACGGTCCCATACCCATAATATGTTACCAATATATACAGGGATATTGGTCCCAGCAAAGACTTATATAAAATACTTATATTTAGGTATTTGGTCCCAGCCCTAATGTTTAGAACTTTGTGTTTTAGATCCTCCTCTTACCATTATTCTATTATATGCACTCAAGTGATCTGTGTTGGAGGCTCTAATTTAGACATGCCTACTATTACTCATTTTATGTTACAACAACACCTACTATCATGATACTCAGATATACTGGAATTAATGCACAACATATAAACAAGTTGTATTTTGGTTTTAGATTTCAATCATCAATGAGGTGCACCAGCACTCACATGATGTTTATCTGTGTATTACATTATTGCAATGTTCATTTTGTCATTAAAATGATGAAATTAATTTACAACACACTTCTTCATTGCAGATTTACATCCAGACAGAGCATACTTGTATGCATAATATAATGGTGCAATGTCATACCATGAAATAGGATCAAACACTCAATTAGATGTTTGTCTAAACAGGATATATGGTAAATATTATGCTTGAATGCAATAGTTCTTATAAATAAAATTTAGCATTGATTATATGAAATAAAATTCTTGGATGGCAGTTCACTTTATAACTAAACATAGATAAATTGCTTAAAATATATTCATTTAGCCAGATTATGGTAAAAGTTGACATTTCTATTGAATAATGTACTGCTTGATATGAATTAATGAATTTAATGAATTGAATGTAAGTAATAAAAATAAATATTAAATTTGTGTATATATTAATTATTTTCAGGTATGTACATATATGACCTGTTGGTTAATTGCAATGGACACAGGAACACATATGATATAAAATAAAGGAGCTTATACCACACAAGGAAAATAGAGACAAATCAATAGGTAATAATCAGCAAATCTGTCATCATACCAACACATGAGTAAATATGACTATAGTGTCAGTTATTGAATGTGTGACATTCAAATTTAAATTGCTGTTTAGAGTGATTCAACTTACATTAACATTTTAATGGAAACTTTACATTTTGTGTGATTAGTGATTATTGGATGGTTTAGCATTTCTATTGTCTTTATATTCCATATGATAAGCTGTACAAATATTGTAGTGTTTATTGCTCAGTACAGATAATGGTTATAAATGTGTCCTCTTGTACACAAATATACATGTAGCAAGGTGGTACTTTCTACAGCCATCTCACAGGGATTTATTTGTGATTCTTCCCATATCTACTCAGTGGTCTGAACAAATTTTTATCTCGACTTATTTGATAACACACTTATATGGCCTAGAATGTTTTGAAATTGTACTGAAAATAAATGGATTTGCATTTCTTGGATATATGCATATTAACGCTCTATTACAATTACATGTAATGTTAAGTTTAAACAGTATCATTAAATATTATAGAGATTGTTTATGCTAGTTTTGTGCCTGTAAATGGAATCATTTAGATAAAATCAGGGACTATGTGTTATTGTGAGTTCTAGATAAAAAAGAAAATATGAAATCATGTAGTAAAATGACAATCACATTTTTTAAAATAAACATTCAACCCCTACAATTATCTTTTTATTAGTTTCAACATATTTATTTGTCTAAATTGTCATGTAATATGCAATAAATACAGGATAATAAAGTGCATGTAATAGACAAGTGGATAAAATTTGAAGCTAAAGCTTATTGAAATTCTCTCCACTATCTTTTTATTGAAGGTAACTGATAACAAAGTGTACATGATATATAATTTAGTGATGAAATGAAGACCTGTGAATATTTAATAAAAAAAGGATAAACCAGCATTTGTGTTTCTTGTATCATTTCTATGTATATTCTCAAACATTGTCCAAACATCTTACATATTGTCCTCTACATTTGCACCTAGTAACATTTAATTGTCATGGACTGGGTTTAGATCAGAATTGAAGTCTCTATCAACAAATAAAACAGACAATTAGCTACTTGGAACACATCAACATTGAATTTTATCTCTAGACCAGCAGACAACTTTTGGATCAATTTTCAGATTTTTTAAATCAGTTGGAAGAATATGAAAATGAATACACAGACTGCTATGGTCATACATATATTGTAGAAAAGGAAATGAGTTCAGGAATTGTCATATAATACATAATTACACAAGCCAATTACTGTTTTATGGAAAGTATTGTACACAAAGTTCCAACTGCCAACCAAACAATTGAGATTTGAAGCTTATTATGTATATAAAGCATGGTTTTTGCTTAATGCAGAGACACAGGCATGCAAGCTGAACTTCTGTACATCCATACCATGTAGTAAACACTGTAGAATCAGGTCTGAATTTACTTCCTACACATATGAAAGCTACTTTATTTTGTTGGAAATCTTCCTATTTCACGGAAATATAAACCATATATATATATATGTCCGTGCTATTCTAAATAACCATATTTGTGGCTTTGATACTGTGCAATACAATTGGTTGAACTAAATGCAAGTAAATACTACCAAGCTGAAAGATGGGTTCTCTATTGAATACACAGTGTAGTGTAGTCATATACATAAAACAAAGATTTAATCATTTAGATGTAGGCCTATATATATATTTAATTGCAGAAATTAATATTGTACACATACATTTTAATTAAGGTGGAGTTAAGTTGTGACCATTACTATATATGACCCATATGAGGCTCATCAGGATAAAGTAACATAATCACAAGGGCTGAAATACATTGTTAATGTCAACAACACATGTGTGCATCTGTATAATATTCACAGAATGAACTCTAGTGACAGGAATATACCTTTATCTACTTGTACCTTAAGTACCTTGATGCATATATACACCTTCTAGACACAATTGTGCTCCTCTTATTTACATTGATAAATGATTACAACCACCAGTATTCTTAGTCATGTTAATTACAGTTTTATTTTCATGAGATATATATCGTGAACAGTTTAAGTACATTCACATATCCGTGCTATTCAGATCGGATCCACACAAAAATGATACATTTTTGAAGTGCTTATGTTAAAGTGAATCGGCAGTGGTTTTCATGTTTTATTCGTCTATCTGTCGTCATTAACATATTTTTGTTCCATGTTGTATGTATTCTGATAACTTTATAAATTTATCTACCTAAGTTTCTCCGATAATCGCAGATATAAGCGTTTAAAAAGTCCGTTTCATGTTAACTATTTACATTGACTACGCGAATTTGACAGGTGCGTGGGAGAATGACGCACCGGAAGTTACGTATTCTAGACCGCGTCCCGATTTTTACCGTCTTACGACAACATTTTGTCGCAGCTACGACACTCGAGTTACGACACCGTTGATAAAACGGTCTGACGATGTCTTATTTATTTGTCGTAAGTTCTGGAGTTAAGATAAGACATGTCGTAGCTACGACATCTTGATAAAACGCCCCCCAGGTGTCCATGCTATACAAAATATTGCATAACCATGTCGACATCAAACCGTCTCCCCACCTATACAATCAAGAAACTCCACAAGGGGTCACAACCAGCAATTTATACACCTTTCGGCAAGGAAATCAGCCTACTTACACAGCTCCTATCCAGCATCCATCGTTCTCTGGAAGTGTCTGTCACCAGAATTAGTCGGCCAGCCCAATCTCACCGGTTTCAGTCAGCCCGTGACACTGGGAGGCATCTAAACATTTAACTGGGAACTGTTTTTAACTGTTTTCTATTCAATGTGTACAAATGAATGAATTTTATCTGTAAAATGCTTTTCCGGCTGCTGTGTGTGCTAGTATTTTATACATATCGCGAGAACAGTCAGTCTGAGTGATGCGATTACTAAAGATGATGATGATGATGATGAAGTACCTCGTCAGTTGTAACAAGCTTACTTTCACAATCACCTACGCAGTTGTCTCCCTTGACATACAGCTAAGACCCTATTCCATCACAAAACATTTATCAGTATTTTGCTATAGTTCGATTGTTTATCCCTTGGAAGTTCAGCCTTGAAACGCATTATCATATTTTTTCGTAACGACATAAGAATGTGAAATGATGTTTTATGTAATGATTACCTACAAAATGATGTGTGTTTGATCGAAAATAACATCAAGTACAATTACATCCGCCATCTTGAAATATAACTATATTTCGATTTGTTTCCATTGCGATTCGAGCACGATAATAGCGGTATATAGTACCGCAGGATTAGAGAGAGATACCCATATGTATACCAATCCGGAGTTCTGGATTTCGTTTCTTCACAAGAGTTTCTTGTGACCAGTTAACACGGTGAAAATTTACAGCTTTAAAAGTGACAAATCTCAGTATTCCATTATGGCTATTATAATGAATAGTGAATAAATATTTGGTTAATGTTGATACATGTTTGTTTATGTCACAGAAGCACTGCTCATCCTAAAGGAACGATTCTGTTGTTACAGGGAATGTCACATTTACAAGGCAAAGCCTCCCAATACAGACCCAGAGAAACATCATCGAACCAAACATTTGCGGTTGTGAAGGTTTAAGGTCAAGCGTCTAAGGGAGTGGGGCAATCAATGATCTCTAGCTGAATATTGTTGGGGTACTATTACTGTCATATGATTCTGATTCCACATTCCGGACTTATGTCGCACAACTATGTTTAGTTTAGCGACGAGTCACATTTTATATTATCTATTATGCGACTACTTTCTCTCGGGCAACACGAAGTCATTTGTATACAGAACTAGTCCTGTGGACACACGTATGCTGTGAAAGAATATCATACGAGAAATAAAGAAAATCAGTCAGGAAATGTGTGGTAATGTTATTCATTTACAATTTCATAGTTCGAGTTAAACAAGGAAATGTGATGAAAGGCTGTCACTTGAAGAACGTCATTAATTATTTAAATGACGACAGAGACAGATTTCCAGGTAGCTGTAAGAACAAAATGTTAAAAGTTAATTCATCCATATATTTAATTCAAATTGTTTCCATAACAAGTTTAATCTTAGCTCTAAAATTATACAAATTTTCGTTTGTTTATCTTGTAATAAATGAAAGTTATTGCGATAGGATATAGTTTTATAAATTTAGTTGTTCATGGTAAATTAGCGTTCCCATAGTACTAGCAGTAATACTGTTCTTTGTACATGTACCAGGAATCGTCGCATTATTTCTAGAACCCCGTAACTTGTATTCGTCTTGTTGTGTGCATTCCAGAACAATACAGGTAGTTCAGATAGAAAAAGCTTGGACAGTGTTATTTTATCCTACTCGTGTTGCAGCCAAATTTCTGCCATGTTGTACAACTATTACTTCTGTGAAGATTCTTTTATTACATTCAATGTTGAGTTTGGGTGCCCCCTTAAATCAGGTTTAAACCCCACAGTGGCGTTTATGCCACGGACCGTCCCGATGCGATACTGTAATTGTCACATTTTTGTTCGTAACCTTGTATTATTGCTTACTTGTATATGTATATTTACATAAAGAAAACCCGCAAGTCTGTGAAAACTACACTGTACTTAAACACTTTGTGTGTTAAATATTTGTCTGACTTTTTGTAACTGTACCATTATATTTAATTTTTATTTTTTCACTATGCCTCTGATGACTATTTTTCTCTCACCGATTATATGTGTTGCAAAAAACAATTGCGTTAATTTATCGTCGCCACCGGTTTCCAATAATAAGCGACGCCTCCGGACGAACTTTAGTCATTTTAGATTTCTGGAAGATAGTGCATGATACAGAAGATACCCCAGTTCCAGAAGCACCCCTGGTTCTTTTACGTGCCCGATGTAAAGCATCGTTCACTGGACCTCGTTTTTTTCAAAGTTTCGTCCGAACGACTGTTAGTACTGTCAGTGGTGGAGGGGATCAAACATGTGATCCCTGAATTACTAGTCCAGCGCGTTACCACTGGAATTACGGATCCGCTACATCATACACTGTATATGGTCTTACCTGATATACCGGTATTGACAGAGTTACACGACGAACAACAAGCTGACTCGATAGTTGTGTTATAACACTCTGCGTTATCTGCTGTTATAAGTGCACTACATTCTTCTCCATCTTTGATCACACCTGCTGTGTCACCAGAGGGACACGACACTGAAACAAATACAGACATAGTTTAACCAAACATTGGTTTTTTAAGAGGATGGTCAATAGTGCTGCGGTCAGTTCACCTAAATACTGACCAGTGTTAACATGTTCATTTGCCAACACCAGACAGTGTAGCAAACGAGAATCAGTACTTTATGGACAAAATACTCTGTAATAATAATGTATGATGTTATGTATGATTAATATACTTCATATAGATAAAACATCAATAAACATGCATTAACAAAGAATGAAATCATAATGTATTGATCCGTATTTATTGTAGAAAGATGGTTGTACATCATAAAATAAATTAAAAAAACTTCCAGTTTTTTTAACAAGTTTTGTTTGTTAGTAATATGGTAAACAAAAATGTTTTCAATCGGTTACACATTGCAATGGTTCTTATAAGAGATGTTTTAGCCAATGTAACAACAAACGTGGATTAGCCTATTCAAATAGTTTATGTTCAAATGAGTCAGATACATCTTTAAGACATGATTCGGCTGAAACCGTTACAGTAACAGCGCTTTTTGTCCTACCATCATTATTAATGTTGACACATTTGTATGAGTTGAATTTAAAGGTTTTTACGTACTATATATTTCTGCAGACAATGCGCAGACTTGCAAATATTGCATTTAAAAAAAATCTGAACCAATATGTTAATCAATCAATACGGCTGTTTCTTTTGACTGGTCGCTTTAAGCAGGTTATTCTTTATCGGACAATAGAAACATTAGTGCATAAATACATCAACGTCAAAGAAAGTGATATTTTATTAGCCAAAAATAAGTACATTTCATCATTTGATTTAGTATGCGAACAAAATATACAAGCATTTCAAAAGAATACGTACGACACATTAATCCGCCTAATTATTTATCTCCTTAAAAGTCCGCCCTGTCTAAGGATACTATAAGGAAACGCCTAAATTTAATAATTGATAAATATCGGAACGCATTTGTTATAAAGTTCAACGATTCATTATATCCCGAAGTTATATATGTTTAACAAAGACCATTGAAGAAATTGAACGATTATAAAAAAAATATTGATTTCAATTGCTGTTTTGATATTTTATGTTTATTTTAGTTAATCGTGATTTTTTACATTCTTATCAGATTCCTAAGAGTTTAAAAAATACTTAGTGAATCAGCCTGACGTTAAATACATATATCGGCATTCAATGGCGTCATTGTGTATCAAAAAGTAAGGATCATTTTATCTTCGTATTTATGTTTGCAACTGACAGCTTAATCTCTAATGGCAGCCATTCTTACTAAACTATTAAATTTTAAGTAGGGATACTCAAAGTGTCAACAATTGTGCAATTAAATTATATTTGTTATAAAAAGGATCTTTAAAATCTTTGCAGTTAGTAAAATATAAATGATTCGATATTCGCTTAATATATAAATGCGTTTGTGTGCATGGTAGATTTCATGTCAATGTATTAATTAGACGGGCATTGCAGAATTATATCCTAGAATATTTTGTCAAGTTTCATGTGTTGTGTCTATGTCCGATTTTGTACCGGAAAGTCCGTCCATTGCACGTACCTTTCCTCTATGTGCCTCATTGCTGTGCTGGAATTTATTCAAGCTATACAACGACATATATTAATTGAAATATAGAATAACTTGTTCAACTTCTAAAATCTTAACTTGCTGAAGGTTTATACAGTAACCCCCCCCCCCCCCAATAATACGATCACCTTAATACTAAAAACATAATTTTCAAGTTCAGTTTCACTGTTTTGCTCTTTATTCAACCTCAATATTAAGACTAGCTCAAAAAGAAGATCAGTTTTCAAGGGTCCCAATGGTGGTCTTATTTATGAGGTTTTACTGTCAAATTAATTACGCATGGTTTCACTCTACTCTGACTGAAGTTCAAACTCTTCCTAGAAGTAAGTGTATCGTTTCCGTGGATTTTATATGTTATGTTTAATCAGATTGGGTTTTATAAGTTAAGTTTATGAAAATTAGCTCAGTTGCTACGTGACGATTTAATTATAATTTGATTAACACATCAGGTAGTTTCCGGTGAAACCCAGTGCTGGTGTCCCACGAGGAAGCATGATCGTGACCTTGACAATAATCGAACCCATGATATCAGGGGTCGAGAGATTGAAACCTCACGTACACAAACCGTTAAGAATTCATTGTGTCAATAATACTGCTACTTTACTAAACGCAATACTTCGACTAATTATTTCAAACTGAAGTTCGAGTCAGTTAATTTACAAGTATTTGTTGTGGAACACTTGACTGTATACGAAACCTAACATATACCTAAGAGTCTATAGAAATAAATACTCTTTAGCTTTGAAGGCGCGATATCACCTCCCCGAACTATATATAATTAAAACTGAATTCATGCCGACAACGTCAACGTACAATCCACAGTTAAGAATGCCGCTCTCAAGTTCACAGATCGGGCAAGTGAGACACGCGTCTGTTGATATCACACGCTTGCTTTAAACGCCCGGTTTGTAAGCTCGAATATTGACCGATATGTCATGTTTTATTTGTTAAGCTACTCCAAAAAAAAACAGAATACAAAAACACAACAGAAATTGCTTTAAACATTATCGTATTCATTGTCGATTAAAATACAGAAAGAGGTTTAATATTTAAAGACATAGAGAGAGAGAACAACTTTCGTATCATTTTCAAGCTCTGATTTCAAATTGTTTTAATGGGAAAATCTTGTTGTATCTCAATCCATGCATAGCGTGAAATAATGAGTATATGACAGTCTAGCGTTCTATCTAGCCGGGTGGACTAGGTAACACTTTGTTGGATATAAAGCTACAGTGAAACCTCAACCATTAGATCATCGTCTGTACGAGGGAGATTGGTTATACTTACCAGGTAGTCTGAGTATTGAATGGAAATGGACAAATTGACTGTCCCAGGGACATGCGGTCTTATTGATGAGGTTGTCTTATGTTCAGGTGGTCGTTATGTGAGGTTTTTTTGCCACAACAAACATTTTAACCGTGCAAGCTACATTGTACTCAATGCTTATATACTCAGTCCATTAAAAAAAACGCAAATTTTTTATTAACCATACTTCTTTAAATCTCGTTTTATTACTTTTGAAACTCATTTTTTATGAAACAAAATTGTCGATTGTCATGACATTTAGCATACATGTTGCGTACACATGTACTAGTATTGTATTCTTTTCTTGTATCCTAAAAGTCTGTAAATGAAAATTTAGAAAGCCCATATCGTGCGTTATTAAATATACTTTGTATATAAGTATTAAGTTTGTTTAAAGTAAATAGTCATGTTGTTTGTCAAAATATGCTTAGTCGTAAGAATGTGATATCGGTGGTAAATGCCTTCATTCATTCATACAGATATTCTCTAGAACTATGCATTGTCACTTTTCTTACATCTTTCCAAAAAAACAAATACAAGAGTTCGATACCGATATAATCTATCCTGACCTATGCGCCGAGTTAGCGCTAGCATGGGACAGATCTGTAACGGACTCCTGTTTTGCAGTCCCTGGAAACTTTAAAGAAAAGTTATAATGCCATGTACAACAATTTCGCTTTTCCGATAAGCGTGAAAGCGCTCAAAATGGCTTCAGTCGACACTATAGAATATAGAGGGAGCAGTTGACACTTTTGGCTATAACTTTTGATATTTTTCAATGATCTTGAAAGCACAGGTAGAATAACAAACTGTCATTTGTTACCTTTCGAGTTATTAAAACATATTTGATTTTTTTAAAATATTTTGGCGGGGGATTTTACATTTATATGTAACCACTCATATTCATATTGAATATAGTGTAATTCGGCCAAAAAAATGCGAACTCTCTGGTTCAACTTGTAATCTGACGAAATATGCTGGAAAAAACAAAAAAGGCACAGGCGGAATTAAAAAGGAAAATTTAATCTTATTTTAAAGATATCTTTTAATAAATTTTCAATTGAAATTTAGGCGCGGTAATTTTGAATTAAATAAAGTCCCCATCAATTTTTTGGGCCAGGACGGCATTCTATATGGAGTTTCACGGAGATTACCGATCTTTCGAATGTTCGTTAGCAGAACAGAACAGAACATCGAATGTTCGTTAGCGTCCGGACTAGTGTTATATGATTCAAATGATCTTAAATGCACAGTAGTCCAGTCATTCTACGTCAAAAAAGGTCAAACCTTCAAATAATTGCAACAGAAATGATTTTCACTGTTTATGAAAGTTAAATCTATGCAGATCAACATCTCAAAAGTCTAACACAATCTAAGTTGCGGAAGTACTTCAAATTCGTCCGTTTTAACACCACGTGATTTTTACTAAAACTTTTTTTGAGTCATATAAAATAAGACAAGATAATATTTGTGGAATGAAATACACCTGAAAACTTCTCCATAGTAGAAGATTTATACGCAGACTTTGAATATGTATCTTGACTGTAAAAGGCAATACAAAAACTTATGCAAAACTAAGAAGAGGGAATATAATTTATTATGCCTACACAAACTAGAAACCAGTGTCCGTGACTCCAAGGCATTTTGGCGGATTCTAAGTAGGAATACTAAGGGTACTAATGATGATCCTAATATTTCTTCTGATCAATGGTTTGAATATTTTACTCAAGTTTATCAAAGTGATTCTGTTGATGATGAGAGTTTTGTAAATGTTGATGAAGGATTATTGAGTGATATGGAAGAAACTGTATTTAACAGTGAAATAACTGA
Source organism: Mactromeris polynyma (assembly GCA_032209605.1). NCBI lineage: Eukaryota > Metazoa > Mollusca > Bivalvia > Venerida > Mactridae > Mactromeris > Mactromeris polynyma. The sequence goes on from JASFXZ010000007.1 coordinate 8,500,005, forward strand.
TAATGAAATACTAGCTGCCGTAAGAAATATCAATCCACGTAAGTCGTCTTCAGGTAATCTTGTAGCAGAACATTTTGTTTATGGTATAAATATTTTACTACCATACATTAGGAAACTATTTAATATACTTTATAACTCTGGGGATTTCCCATCTAACTGGACTACTTCTGTTATTATCCCAATACATAAAAAAGGTCCCACAAATGATCCTGATAATTATCGTGGCATAGCTTTGGTAGATATATTTAGTAAGCTATACATTAGTATATTGACTTCACGTCTTACATTTTATTCTGATGCTTTTTGTAAAATCACCGAATCCCAGGCAGGTTTTCGCCGAGGATACTCTACCATTGATAATTGTTTTGTTTTGTATTCAATAATAAGTAAATATCTTTGTAAAAAAGGTAAGAAATTTTATGTTGCATTTGTAGACTTCAAGAAAGCGTTTGACTCTGTAAATAGGTCAAAATTATATGAAGCATTAATTCAACATGGTATTAGAGGCAAATTGTTATTATCAATACAAAGTGTATATAAATCAGTAAAGGCGTGTGTGAGAAGCAATGAAAAATACTCAGATATTTTCTCTTGCCCTGGTGGATTACGCCAAGGATGTAAACTAAGCCCAATTTTGTTTTGTTTTTTCATAAATGAGTTAGAAAATTATATTAGAGAAAACACTTTACATGGAGTGCAATTATCACCAGAGGATGTTGAAATTTTTCTTCTTATGTTTGCTGATGATGTAGCATTAGTTTCTGACACAGTTGTTGGTTTGCAGCATCAATTGAATTATTTACATCATTATTGTATAGAATGGAAATTAAATGTAAATGTGGCTAAGACTAAAATTGTTGTTTTCAAAAATGGAGGGCAACTTTCTAAAAAAGAGAAATGGTTTTATGATAATCAGCCAGTTGAAACGACAAATGTCTTTACATATGTTGGATTAAATTTTACGAAGAAAATGTCATTGTTTAGTATGTCAAATCATTCTGCTATTAAGGCAAAGAAGGTTTTTGTTGCACTTTTGAGAAATATGTATAATTTATTACCGATGTCACACAAAATATTTTTTAAAATCTTTGATTCTAAAATCTGTCCAATATTGTTGTATGGATCAGAAATATGGGGTTTAGAATACAGAGATTGTATTGAACGTGTACATATTTATGCTTGTAAGAGATTCATGAATGCATCATCAAAATCATGTAATGCTGTAATTGTAGGTGATTGTTCTAGATACCCTATACATATTTATGCATCAAAAAGGAGCATTACATATTGGTTAAAAATTCTAAATATGGAAAATAGCAGATATGTTAAAAAATGTTATTACATGCTGAAACGACTTGATGAATTGGGTTATAAAAATTGGGTGACTTCACTTAGATTAAATCTTTATAGAAATGGATTTGGTTATGTATGGGAAGAACAAAATGTACAAGATCGTAAACATTTTATAAATTCATATCTCAACAGACTTAAAGACCAATACATACAAATCTGGCACAGTGAATGTTTAGAAAATAAAAAATTAACATTATATATTGATTATAAGACAAATTTTTGTTTTGAGAAATATCTTGATTTTGTAGACATTGTAAAATTTCGACGTAGTTTAGTCGCTTTTAGAACTTCATCACATCCATTAATGATAGAAAAGGGTAGGCATATTGGTATAACCAGAGAAAATCGACTATGTATACATTGTGAAAATATTATAGAATGTGAGTATCACTTTTTGTTAAAATGTCCTCTTTATGACACCCTACGTAATAAGTATATACCTGAAATATATAGAGAAAGTGCAAATTACCATAAATTTATTCTTTTAATGTCATGCAATGAAAAAATGATTTTACGAAATTTAGCTATGTTTATTTACTATGCCCTGGAATTAAGATCAGAATTGTTGGTTTAAAATAACAGAACTTCATATACATGTTTTATGAATAGCTTTATAATTGTAATTGTTAACTTGTTATACATGTGATTCCACCATGACATGTACTTTATATATGTTTACTATTGTATATATATTGTGTATATGGGCCGGTGGCCTTAATGCAAAATAAAGAATACATGACTTCATTTATGGTGTATTTATGAAGAACAATGCCTAATTAGAACGAAAAAAAAGTGATATTTGTATAATTTAAGTGATAGAAATTACCCCACCCACTAAGATATACAAGATTCAATTAATGAAGTCACTAGAAATATTCTTCAATTAACTCCGAACATTATTAACCTTATTTTAAGTAAAAACAAAAGTATATTAGATCTTTGTGTATTCAAATATGATAAACATCTTATTGGATTGACATTACTACAAAAGTAGAATATCAACATAAATGTACATAAATCTAAATTTTACGAACACAATAAGGCCTACTGATGAAATCTTGAAATAGCAGTAAAGTATAACCAACCATAACAATCACAGGAATGACATAATCAACAATGAACTACATTATGTTGCTATTGTTAATAAATTTGTTCCCAGAAGATTATAGTTCATAGTAATATTACCCCACCTACTCTCATATACAAGCAAACCATTTCGAATCTGTCAGTCTACACAGATACATGGGACACGTGAAAACGATAAGTGAATATTTTTGAAGAAAAAAACACACCTGATATAAAAATAACAATCCGTAAAAACTGAAATAGCAACAACTGTTCGCAAAATCAAAGTGCTGAAAGTACCCATGTTGAAGCATTTATCTATGGTCAGCATTTTTTACAGGAGCGCCGACCCAATTTTTACCAAAAACAAAATAAAATAGTTCTGAGTTCCTTTATTATTTTATATCCGCCGACCTCAAGATTTGAGTTAACAAAAATAAAATTTGAACGGTTAATAGACATGATCTCTCAGATGTTCTACTGAAAATGCTTTGTGTGATTTCAATCGTCCGCATTATTTATAATAGGCGTTACCAGTATGAATAACGGACCAAAGAGGCAGCTTCCAGACGACTTGGGCGAAGAAGTCGTCGTCTGTTCATTCAATTCGCCAATTTTCGAAAGTTGGGCGGAAAAAATCTTCGTAAACTTCTTAGGCATGTCGATGTCCGAAAGGCATTCATGGTATAAACATACCTAATATCGGGCAGCTTGGGGATAACCCGATAAAAGGTATGTTTATACAAGGAATGCCTTTCGGACGCCTCGCTTGATTACACGAAGGCCCGATGAGTTTAATAACATGCCCAAGAAATTTACGCTGATTTTTTCATTATTGACCGACAAACAGCCACAAAAAACACATGTGTGAGAAGTTAAGCTCCGCCTGTCGCTATATTTTGTAAAGCGATATCTGATTGGATAAGGACTACTGCTGACCAATGAGCGCTTAGCTTTGCAATGGATTTCGATGAGAGGTGACATAGATGACCAGTTAAGCCTGTCAAAATTTATCAAACGGACGACCAGTGAAAGGTGCTATATTGAAATGGATGAGTAATTTGAATTGCGCAATTATGGCGATTTCTTTGCGATTTTTCACCGTGAACGCTGTCTAGAAATTTATTGAATATTTCTACTTTCGTTTTCGATATTGACTCGCTGATATTTTCTTTAACGTCTGTCGCGTCATATGATGTATACTCATACTTGATATTGATGTTAATTCTAAAACACCGGCTATAGATTTTATTTGCATTGAATTTCGTGGGTAAATATTTTTCATTATTGCATAATTTGACAATTTTTTAGTGTGACATTAACGTGCCAGGTCAGTTTCTTACAAGGTTACTGTTGGTAAACGGGCCATACGAGTTAAGGTTTTTACTTTACTTTCGAGACTTTTCTCACTTTGATGGAATATCTAAACAAATAATACACATAATCACATGACTAAACCAAAGATTGTAGTAAGCACACTATAGTTTTCTTGAGTTTCTAACTAGAAACATGCTAACTAACTTATTATCATGGATTTATATGTGAAACATCAACTGACAAGAATATATGCACATTGTATAACACTGTATGTTTCACAACTATCAAGCATAATTAATTAAAAGATCCAGTGTTGTTAGGGAAAATAATGAAGCCTCATCAGAATTGATAGGACGACCACAATTTATACGTTTCTTCATTATAAAATGCCACTGGAATGTCTTTATTTGCTCCAAGTTTTACACTACATTGCTGAATGGTGATCATGAACACATCTCAACCTATACAACACCTGGGGGGCGTTTCATCAACGGTCGCATCGCAAATCGCAGCTGATAATCGCAAAATCGCGTTTCATTAAACATCGCAAAGTTGCGAGGGCACCTGTTAGCCTATATAAAATCGCAAATATTAGCGACTGGGTTCTTCCACTCGCAAACCAATGTATTCATCGCAAAAATGACTGATGTTTTATGAACTGTTGTTTTCCCGGTCTTATGTATGTGGCGTTCCTAGTCGACACTTACGCTCTCTTGTAACATGACCACATTTTATATGTAGTGCGGTTAGTTCTCTTTAGACAATTACACATGATTGTGATGTATGTGTAAACATGTCTACATTTGTATTTACATAAATGTGTAAGTTTCTCATTCTTCATGTATATACATGTTGATCGAACTGAAATAGTTCTATCGCAGAAACATGTAAGTAATAGTAATAATATAAAATTATATATTTTTGTTTTCTCTAAGTAAGCCGTATATGTTCATTTCTCCAATGTATAATTAAGACATGAATTATGACATTGCATAACTAATGATAAAACACTTTACTTGAATCAGAATTACAATGTTAAAGATGCCTTAACAAATGTAGCAACAATACAGGAAATACGGCCAGTTCTAATATTTTACGTTCAGATTGACCAAATGCATCTTCAATAAACATAAGGTGGCTGATCTAGGAGTTAATATTTACGGACCGTCTTTATATTTTTGTGGTAAAACAGTATATATAGATAAAAAGTGAATGATGAAGTCGAGCATAAGGTTTAAATCTTAACCTCTATTTGACATTTACAATTGATTTTAAATTTTTGACTTTGGCCTATCTAGAAATAAATCTTTCTAGGTATTGTCAAGAGATAGTCATTAAAGCTATTAAGTGATATGACAAACATCTCAGTCAACCCGGATTCTTGTAGGATATAAATTACATATAAATAGTAAATACTTGAATGCTTTGATAAACACACTCTGATGCACATGCTTGTATCCTGTAGATAACTCGCACCAACTTGGTATTGATTGCAATCTGTATCTGGTGTAAATTGAAATTTAATTACTTCGGAAATCAGCTAAGTATATAAATGCTTACGTGGTTATACTCATGATTTATCAGAATAACAGGAAACAGATTCGATCTGACCTGGACGAGTTACAGAAATCCCCTCCATATTACTTAGTAAAATCCTTTTTTTAGCGATTATAGAAGTTATGTTACATGTTTCATATGTAAAATTATTATGAGTGTATTTTGATTATGAATAAGGTGCACGCGTTCATGTTTCAATGTGTTTCTTGAATGGCTGTGTACTTTGTATGTGTCCATTCTTACTCGAGTTATTTATTCATTGTTATATACATTGCGTCAGCAGTGATGTGCAGTAATGACAGTTCGGATACTGCGTCTCATATCCATCACATACCTTGCAACAGTTCTTTACATATGCTAACTCACTTCGATGAAAAGCTTCGTTAATATTTATGCCAAACATACTAGTAAAACTTATACAGGGCATTAACCTAAGTAAAAAAAACTTAGGCTACTAACTTGTCCTACAGGTACGGATTTGAACGCGAAGCTTAGCTCAAACATTCTTTCACATATTCATTGATAACATCACGTAGAGTATTACATCGTGTCAATATCAGTGCCAAAACATTCGACGAAAATGTTTTGTTAACTTGTAAATCGCGCACTTGGCTATGCTCTTTATCAGGTCCGCGCGTTAAAGAAAGGATCACGGCGGCTAGCACAAGAGTGTACGACATAAATCATATTAAGAATACCTAAACATTCATACTGACTTGAAAGCTATTAAAAACACACCACTCTTTACTGCAATAAAACATTTACACTAATTGTCTTGTAAGAAATATAGTGTCCACGAGTTGATGGTGACTAGAGAAGCTAGTATGGTATAATAAAAGAGACACACACGTTGTTCTCGGAAAGAGTTGCATTCCCCTCCATAAATTCAGAAGCTCTCTAGAGAAAGGAATACAGACCAAATTAAATAAAGTCCCCATCAATTTTTTTGCCAGTTCGGCATTTTATACAGAGTTTCACGGAGATTACCGATCTTTAGAATGTTCGTTAGCGTCCGGACGAGTGTTCTTTATATAGTCGGATGTGTCATCCTTTTATTGCCCTTTACGATACTAAGCAAATATATTATGCAATACATGCGTTGCAGTTGTTTAATGCAGAAAAACCGACATTAGTGTAAAATATAAGCACAACTAAAAAAGATAATTGAAAATTAAATGTCCCAATTAGTATTTTAATGTCTTATTTTACAAGTTTATGATTAAATATTGAATCAGTTATGGTGGTATACATAAGTTTCATATGAAATTCATATAAATAGACAGCGATTGTTTAAAATAATAAATAAAACTGGTAGGAAATTGCAGTCCTAGTGGTCAAACATAAGTTTTGGGATATATAGTTCGTTAGCGTCCGGACTAGTGTTATATGTTCGGGTGTGTTATCATTTTATTGCCCCTTTACGATACTAAGCAAATATATTATGCAATACATGCGTTGCAGTTGTTTAATGCAGAAAATTCGACTACTAAAAAATGATAATTGACAATTAAATGTCCCAATTAGTATTTTAATGCCTTATTTTACAAGTTTATGATTAAATATTGAATCAGTTATGGTGGTATACATAAGTTTCATATGAAATTCATATAAATAGACAGCGATTGTTTAAAATAATAAATAAAACTGGTAGGAAATTGCAGTCCTAGTGGTCAAACATACGTTTTGGGAATAGAGTTAAGAGCTGGTTAGTCATTAGGTAATCGTTTACTAATTGGGATGGATCACATTATGTTTTGAACACATTTAAGGGAATTTTTGAAAATATGGATGTAGGCTGTATCTGGAAAAAACAAAATGCTTTTATTTTTGCAAAAATATAGGCCTAAATATTAAAATCCCTTCTATAAACTATTGATTGAATACAATTATTTTAATGAATTCAGTAATAAAGGTGTTAAATTTTCCCAACTCCGCCTTCCATTGTTTGTCACTAAAACAACACCACGACAGATTTCTGTGTTATACAGACGCTTTCAATATACATATATATATGCCAGAACAGGCTCCGGTGGGTCGGATTTTTTGTCAAAAAATCTCTGTTTTTAGATTTTAATGTTTCAATTATTGACAATACTACGGAAGGAATACTTTTATACATATATTGCCATGTGTTTGCTATCTTCCACCAGAAAATTCATCCAGTTGATGTCGTATTGTCTAAATGGAAAAAATGATTTTAGCTCCTTGTTTCAATCTGTCGATCATGGTAATAGCGGACATGAGGATATTAATAATGCTACCCAGTCTGAAATTGGATGTTTTAACAATCATATCTCTGTCATGGAAGTACATAAAGCAATGACTAATGCTAATAAAGGTAAAGCATGTGGAATTGACAACATTCCCGTTGAGGTTTTTAAAACGATGCAGCTTTGTCTTTTTTACATATACTGTTTAATATATGTTTTGATAATGGTACTGTACCAAATTTGTGGAGTAAATCTATTATAAATCTTATACCTAAATCATCCACTTTAGACAAACGTGATCCATTGTCTTATCGTGGCATATCTCTGGCCCCAACAATGTACAAACTATATTGTTTTATTTTGAATAATCGCCTAAGTTCTTGGGTTTAATATAATGCTAAATTATCAGATGGACAAAATGGATTCAGGAAATGACGTAGTCTTTACATAATATTATTGATACTAGAAAGAAAACTGGAGTGTCCACTTACTGTACATTTATCGATTTTAAAAAAGCTTATGACACCATTAATAGAAATATGCTGTGGAAACGATTGTATGATATTGGTGTCAATGGCAAGATGTTATCTGCAGTTAAATCGCTGTATGTATCTGTTATGTCATGTGTAGGAGTCAATTCCTTTAAAACAGAATGGTTTGATGTTAAATGTGGTCTACGACAGGGATGTATTTTATCACCGTTACTTTTCAATTTGTTTATCAATGACTTGGCACTGTATCTTAAAACCTTTGATTTGGGAATTAACATTGGAAATGAGAACATTTGCATAATGCTTTATGCTGATGATATTGTTATTTTAGCCGAGAAAGCGGAAGAACTACAAATGCTGTTAAACGCTTTAAATGATTGGTGCTCTCTTAATGATATGACCGTGAAACCTTCTAAAAGTAATATTATTCATTTTCGTCCAAATTCTCTCTTACGGACGGATGCTGTTTTTAGATGCGGTAAAATGTACTGCCCATTGTTGACCGTTATACCTATTTAGGTGTAGTTTTACATGAACATCTTGCTTATAATGTTACTGTTAAGGCTGTTGCTCAGAGTGCTAGTCGTGCATTGGGTTTATTAATCGCTAAATGTAAAAGCTTGGGTGGTGTACCATATGATGTATTTTCTAAATAATTTTATTGTATGATTCCGTTGTCTGGCCTGTTATAATTTATAGTGCAGCATTATGGGGTTTCCGTTCGTATTCTTGTATTGATGCAGTACACAACAGGGCTCAACGCTTTTATCTAGATGTCAGAAAATACACACCTAACGATGGAGTATCAGGAGATATGGGCTAGAACCCCCCATGTGTAAGGCAGTGGAAATCAGTGCTACTGTATTGGTCACGTTTGTCATCTATGAACATATTTAGGGTCAATAAACGTATAGCACTCTGGGTTACAACAAAACGTTCTCGTGTATGTAGAAATTGGGTTTTTAATATAAAGAAATTTCTTGATGACAATAGTTTACATATGTTTAATGATATCGAACAATCCCTACCTGCTTCGTTCGTCAGTACAATTTGTAATGTCACTTTGGACGACTATGTTACTAAGTGGTTAAATAGAATTAACAGTCCTTCTAGACGAGGTGGTAATAAGCTCCGTTTATATAAACTAGTTAAGTCCGAAATTGTTTCTGAGCAATACTGTAAAGTAGTTCTACCATCCAGACATAGGTCAGCGTATAGTAAATTTCGTTTTGGCGTTGCCCCCATTAGAATTGAAACTGGTCGATACGAGGGATTGTCAGTGGACGAACGATTATTTAACAATGCGTTTTTTACATACTGATGTTGATAAGTTCAAGTTATTGTTTTCTAACCCGGATATGATACGAATCTGTTCCAAAACCTGCAATCAAATTTTACAAAGACGATTATTTTTAACTTATAAATAATGTATTTATAGTTTGTCAATAATGCTCATTGATTTAGTTTTCTATGTGTTCCTTTTTATTCCGTCTGAAGCAATCTTGCCAATCCAACTCACGTTGATCTCTTCAACGTGTTCTGTGATATATTACATCCATTCTTTAGTTAATGCGCGTTAGTGCTCCTCTTCCCTATTCAGTATCTTATAATTGTTTTTATGGCAGTTCTTAGTTCTACTGATTAGCAAGATTTCTTCAGTTTTATTCCATGTTGCTATATGTGATATAAGAACATGTACAGTGTACTATGTGATATTAATGTTTAGTGTATATAAATGTAACTATGTAGTTGTTTTATGTGTATACGTAATCTCTTATAACTCAATTTATGAGTGGCAGTGTACTTTTATTAGGTACTCATTCGATTGTATTGTAAATGTATGTGATGTACACTGATGAGATTGAAATAAAGATATATACATATTTCATCATTTGATTTATTATGCGAACATACAAACATTTCAAAAGAATACGTACGACACATTAATCCGCCTAATTAGGTATCTCCTTAAAAGTCCGCCCTGTCTAATGATACTATAAGGAAACGCCTAAATTTAATAATTGATAAATATCGGAACGCATTTGTTATAAAGTTCAACGAGTCATTATATCCCGAAGTTAAATATGTTTGACAAAGACCATTGAAGAAATTGAACGATTATAAAAAATTTGATTCATTTCAATTGCTGTTTTGATATGTTATGTTTATTTTAGTTAATCGTGATTTTTTACATTCTTATTAGATTCCTAAGAGTTTAAAAAACACTTAGTGAATCAGTCTGACGTTAAATACATATATCGGCATTCAATGGCGTCATTGTGTATCAAAAAGTAAGGATCATTTTATCTTCGTATTTATGTTTGCAACTGACAGTTTAATCTCTAATGGCAGCCATTTTTACTAAACTATTAAATTTTAAGTAGGGATACTCAAAGTGTCAACAATTGTGCAATTAAATTATATTTGTCATAAAAGGGATCTTTAAAATCTTTGCAGTCAGTAAAATGTAAATGATTCGATAATCAATTATTATATAAATGCGTTGTGTGTATGGTAGTTTTCATGTCAATGTATTAATTACACGCGCACTGCAGAATTATATCCCATAATATTTTGTCAAGTTTCATGTGTTGTGTCTATGGCCTTTTTTTGTACCGGAAAGTCCGTCCATTGCACGTACCTTTCCTCTATGTGCCTCATTGCTGTGCTGGAATTTATCCAAGCTATACAACGACATAATTATATTAATTGAAATATAAAATAACTTGTTTAACTTCGAAAATCTCAACTTGCTCAAGGTGTATAAAGTAAGACCTCTCTTAAAGACCACCTCAATAATACGATCACCTCAATACTAAAAACATAATTTTCAAGTTCAGTTTCACTGTTTTGCTCTTTATTCAACCTCAATAAGAAGATCAGTTTTCAAGGGTCCCAATGGTGGTCTTATTTATGAGGTTTTACTGTACTTAAATATTCTCTGTAGCTCGTCAAATTAATTACGCATGGTTTCACTACACTCTGACGTTCAAAATCTTCCTAGAAGTAAGTGTATCGTTTCCGTGGATTTTATGTTAAATCAGATTGGGTTTTATTAGTTAAGTTTATGAAAATAAGCTCAGTTGCTACGTGACGATTTAATTATAATTTGATTAACACATGAGGTAGCTTCCGGTGAAACCCAGTTCTGGTGTCCCACGAGTAAGCATGATCGTGACCTTGACAATAATCGAACCCATGACATCAGGGGTCGAGAGATTGAAACCTCACGTACACAACCGTTAAGAATGCATTGTGTCAATAATACTGATACTTTACTAAACGCAATACTTCGACTAATTATTTCAAACTGAAGTTCGAGTCAGTTAATATACAAATATTTGTAGTGGAACACTTGACTGTATACGAAACCTAACAATATACTTAAGCGTCTAAAGAAATAAATACTCTTCAGCTTTGAATGCGCGATATCACCTCCACGAACTATATTTAATTAAAACTGAATTCATTCCGACAACGTCAATATACAATACCAAGCTAGGAATTCCGCTTTCAAGTTCACAGACCGGGCATTAGTGAGACACGCTTCTGTTGATATCACACGTTTGCTTTAAATACCCGGTCTGTAAACTCGAATATTGACCGATGTGTCATGTTTATTTGTTAAGCTACTACAAAAAAAAAAGAAAAAAAAACACAACAGAAATTGCTTTAAACATTATCGTATTCATTTTCGATTAAAATACAAAAAGAGGTTTAATATTGAAAGACAGAGAGAGAGAGAGGGGGGGGAGAGAGAGAGAGAGAGAAAGTTTGTATCATTTTCAAGCTCTGATTTCAGATTGTTTTAATGGGAACTTGTTCTTGTATCTCAAGCCATGCATAACGAGAAATAATGAGTATATGACAGTCTAGCGTTCTACCTAGCCGGGCGGGTATCGAGACTTTTCAACCCCAAGACTTTTCAACCCCAAGACTGTTCAACCCCTAAGGTAAAATATCCAAGACTTTTCAACCCCACTGTCATTTTCAACCCCTAATTAGCCTAAGACTTTTCAACCCCTGTTAAAATCAAGACTTTTCAACCTCTAATAAACCAAGACTTTTCAACCCCTCGAATATGTTTTAATTGGACAATTATCACATTTGTTACCTGGAAAAATGTTGACAAACATGTTGTTTAAGTTTATTTTTTTAAGTTTATTTACATTCCAAAATGAATACTTATGAAGCATATATACACAAAAAAACATATCAATAATATTGAAAAAAATAAAGGTTCTATTTGCACAACATGTGTTATACACAGAACTAATAAAGATATATACACACAAAATACACACAATCATTCTATCACATTTTATTTGGCCTAAAACAGCAGGTGGAATTTAATTGGTATTTAATTAGGGATGTCAACGAATAGCAAATCAGGTATTCGAATATTCGTTTTTCATTTCGAACGAATATTCGAATATTCGTTCGACACAACTTAGACAAAATTATTAAAAAAATAATATTTCATATACCAAAGTTCCTTACGTGCTGTGTGTATTCTACTTTCATTTTCACCGGAAGTTAAGACTCTGACGAATTATGTTATTGCAGTTAACAGATCATCTTCTGAATGCCAATATTCGTGTTTATGAATATCTTTGGGAAATGTTTTGTTTTCGTTTTTTAATACAAGTATTCAACGTTATGCATTCATAAATATACGAAATCAAGAGCATGACAACTTGGCAACATACATAAAATAGAAGATCTACATTGATTCATTCAGTCTCAATGTCAAATTCACAACTCGGTTTCACTCGGTTTGGTAATCGTTGTTGTATATGCTTTTATTTATCGTCGCCACCGGTTTCCCACATGGGCGACGCCTCCGGAAGAATGTTAGTCATATTAGATTTGGAGGATAGTGCATGATACAGAAGATGCCCCAGTTCCAGAAGCACCCCTGGTTCTTTTACGTGCTCGATGTAAAGCATCATACACGGGACCTCGGTTTTTAAAGTCTCGCCCGAAAGACTGTTAGTACGGTCAGTGATGGAGCGGGGAATCGAACCAGCGATCCCTGGATTACAAGTCCAGCGTTTTACCACTGGACCACTGATCCGCTACAATCTGGTAATCGTTCTTATGCAGAAACCTTATGTACGCTATTTTTGAATATTGAGTACTTAATTAAAAATCGAACCATACAAAATACATTTACTCGTTGTATTTTGAGTAAAATGTTTTTAAACAGTCATTTGGTTGGATGATATGACCTACGTGAAAAATTAGTATGCAAATTGTGTTGTTTCCCGTCACCCCATTTTTCGGCATGTTTATTTTCTCAATTCCATCTTTGATCTTCTTTAATTAAAAAGCGAGTCATTAACTCAAGTCCATGTCAGTGGTTTTAACTGCCTACTTTTTACAACTTTCGTCAACAACAAAATTACCGACAATTAGACACCTATTTTCTTCTATTTGAGAATATGGACTATCAAACTGTTACAAACGGTCAGTAATTAACGGATTATCGAAAGAGACAAAATGTCATCACCCGACGATATACAATTATATTAGCACCCCCAATATACACACTGACACTTTTACAAGCGCGTATATTTCAACAAAAACAACATCCTTTATTACTCTCACACTATCTTACACAAATCGGGGTCGGCAAATAAATAAACAATTTTTATTTTTCATAAATTTTTTACTAAGTATATTTTTTCGAATATTCGAATATTGAAACAGGATTCGAATATTCGAAGATAAAACGAATATTCGAATATTCGAATATTCGTTGACATCCCTATATTTAATTGATAATGTGATTTGTTATTCTAATTAAGTCACAATTACTTGCACATACACTTAACCGTATATCTCGCCGATTTCACGATTTAAACAATAAAAATATTATGCCAAACAATACACTTATCTGAAACACAGGGTTTGAAAAGTCTTCGATATAGGGGTTGAAAAGTCTTAGAAATAGGGGTTGAAAAGTCTTCAAAGTAGGGGTTGAAAAAGATAAATGTAGGGGTTGAAAATATTCAAACTAGGGGTTGAAAAGTCTCACCAGGTAGGGGTTGAAAAGTCTTGAAATCAGGGGTTGAAAAGTCCTGGGGTTGAAAAGTCTTCATTTGAAAAGTGGGGTTGAAAAGTCTTGGGGTTGAAAAGTCTGTAAGCTTGTACGGGCGGACTAGGTAACACTTTGTTAGATATAATGCTACAGTGAAACTTCAACCATTAGATCATCGTCTGTAAAAATGTAAAAATAAAGGAATTGTTCTGTTCTGTTCTGTTCTGTACGAGGAAGATCGGTTATACTTACCAGGTAGTCTGATTATTGAATGGAAATGGACAATTTGACTGTTCCAGGGTCATGCGGTCTTATTGATGAGGTTGTTTTCTGTTCAGGTGGTATTTAAGTGAGGTGGTCTTGTCACAACAAACATTTGAACCGTGCATGCTACATTGTACTCAATAATTATATACTCAGTCCATTTAAATAACGCACACTTTTTTTACCAACCATACTTCTTTAAATTTCATTTTATTACTTTTGAAACTCATTCTTTTATGAAAATACTTTGTCGATTATCATGACATTTAGCATACATTTTGCGTACACATGCACTAATATCGTGTCAAGTTCTTTTCTTGTATCCTAAAAGTCTGTAAAGTCCATATCGTGCGTTATTAAATGTATTTAAGTATACAAGTTTGTTTAAAGGTAGTCATGTTGTTTGTCAAAGTATGCTTAGTCGTAATAATGTGATATCGGTGGTAAATGACTTCATTCATTCATACAGATATACAACTATGCATTGTCACTTTTTTACATCTTTGCCAAAACAGCAAATACAAGAGTCCGATACCGATATAATCTATCCTGACCTATGCGCCGAGTTAGCGCTAGCGTGGGACATATCTGTAACGGACTCCTGTTTTGCAGTCCCTGAAAACTTTAAAGAAAAGTTATAATGCCATGTACAACCATTTCGCTTTTCTGATAAGCGTGAAAGCGCTCAAAATGGCTTCGGTCGACACTATAGAATATAGAGGGAGCAGTTGACACTTTTGGCTATACCTTTTTTATTTTTCAAATGATCTTAAAAGCACAGGTAGAATAACCAAGTGTCATATGTTACCTTTCGAGTTATTAAAACATATTTGATTTGTTTTAATATTTTGGCGGGGGAATTTGCATTTATATGTAACCACTCATATTCATATTGAATATAGTGCAATTCGGCCAAAAAAATGCGAACTCTCTGGTTTAACTTGTAATCTGACGAAATATGCTTCAACAAAATAAAAAAGGCACAGGCGGAATTAAAAAGGAAAATTTATTCTTATTTTAAAGATATCTTTCAATAAATTTTCAATTGAAATTTAGGCGGGGGAAGTTTGAGTTAAATAAAGTCCCCATCAATTATTTTGGCCTGTTCGGCATTCTATACTGAGTTTCACGGAGATTACCGATCTTTCGAATGTTCGTTAGCAGAACAGAACATAACAGAACATCGAATGTTCGTTAGCGTCCGGACTAGTGTTATATGTTCGGATGTGTTTTCATTTTATTGCCCCTTTACGATACTAAGCAAATATATTATGCAATACATGCGTTGCAGTTGTTTAATGCAGAAAATTCGACAACTAAAAAATGATAATTGACAATTATATGTCCCAATTAGTATTTTAATGCCTTATTTTACAAGTTTATGATTAAATATTGATTCAGTTATGGTGGTATACATAAGTTTCATATGAAATTCATATAAATAGACAGCGATTGTTTAAAATAATAAATAAAACTGGTAGGAAATTGCAGTCCTAGTGGTCAAACATACGTTTTGGGAAATAGAGTTAAGAGCTGGTTAGTCATTAGGTAATCGTTTCCTACTTGGGATGGATCACATTTGTTGTTGTACTTTTAATATAAACATTATGTTTTAAACACATTTAAGGGAAATTTTGAAAATATGGATGTAGGCTGTATCTGGAAAAAAAATGCTTTTACTTTTGCAAAAATATAGGCCTAAATATTAAAATCCCTTCTATAAACTATTGATTGAATACAATTATTTTAATGAATTCAGTAATAAAAGGTGTTAACTTTTCACAACTCCGCCTTCCATTGTTTATCACTAAAACATCTCCACGACAGATTTCTGTGTTATACAGACGCTTTCAATATACATATATTTATATATATGATAAGTAATTTGAAAGCGCCTGGCTGATGTAGAGTGAAAAGCAAAACGCTAAGGTGCACAACAGGGGGTCAAATGTTATTGCACTTGCTTCCGCTTATACTTGTAGTAAAGGGGAAATCGATAATAAATTGATGTGTAGAATTTACAGTGCTAGAAGAATAGTAACCTTGAGACATAATCTGGTCACTTCACTGCCGATTTGGGGACCAGGGCACCCATCGTCCCCGGTGGAATCAGGCCTTGGAAGGGATCGTAGATGACGCAACGCGTATAATTATTTAAAAAAAAAAGTTTGTCCTGCTGACCCGATCCATAGCGTAAAAACGTCTTAAAACAAAACAAAAGGATGTATTGCTACACAAATCCTAAGCCAACCATTAATATAAATACTATTTATTGTATTGTTGTTAAAATGTCTATAATGGTGGATATACTACATAAATAAAAAACTTATATGTTAATGTAAATATAAATTATTATACAAATCCGCGTCAGCACGGTGACATTATTAAGAATTAATTGTATTTTACTTTTCAAATATAATTTCCTTAACTTAATCAATTATGAAATATGAATACAAGGGCCATAGTTTGCTTTCTTGTTGATGAATGATTTACACATTTGTAACAATAAAGCGCGTTTACTGCTTGGAACAAATTAAAGGCTAAATGATATATTTGCGATTTTAATGGCGTTAAGTATATATTAATGCCGGTGTAACAGGCCAGTTCTTCCCCCAGTCCAGTTCTTCCCCCTAGGAAATTATTTTATTTTCAACTTTCTACCCTGGAAATTATCTAATTTTTCGTGTTAGGATGGGTATGTTCTGGACCGGTCCAGTTCTACCCCCTAGGAAATTATTTTATTTTTTCAACTTTCAGCTAGTCTAATTCTTTTCCCCTAGTTAAATACTTTATTATTTGTGTCAGGGTGGGGAAGTTCCGGAATAGTCCAGTTCTTCTCCTCTAGTAAAATATTTTATATTTTCTTCTGAGGGTAGGGAAGTTCTGGACAGACGGACAAGGGCAAATCTATATACCCCCCCCCCCCAATTCAGAGTGGGGGCATACAAATCCTAGGGGAGAAGGACTAAACTAGTCCAGAACTTCCCCACCCTTAGACAAACTTAATAATATTTTACAAGGGGAGAAGAACTGGACTAGTCCAGAACTTCCCCACCCTAAGACGAAAAAATAAAATAATTTCCAAGGGGAGAAGAACTGGACTAGTCCAGAACTTCCCCACCATAAGACAAAAATAATAATATTTTACAAGGGGAGAAGAACTGGACTAGTCCAGAACTTCCCCACCCTAAGACAAAAATAATAATATTTTACGAGGGGAGAAAAACTGGACTAGTCAAGAACTTCCCCGCCCTAAGATGAAAACATAAAATAATTTCCAAGAGGAGAAGAACTGGACTAGTCCAGAACTTCCCCATCCTAAGGCATAAACAAATAAAACATTTCTTAGGGGAGTTTTACTGGACCAGCTGAAAGTTGAAAATAAATAAATTTTCTTGGGGAAAAGAACTGGAACAGTCCAGAACTTCCCCACCCTGAGTTGAAAAAAAAGCCTAGGGGAGAAGGACTGAACTAGTCCAAAACTTCCCCACCCCATGACAAAAATAATAATATTTTACAAGGGGAGAAGAACTGGACTAGTCCAGAACTTCCCCGCCCTAAGATGAAAAATAAGATAATTGTCTAGGGGAGAAGAACTGGACTAGTCCAGAACTTCCCCACCCTAAGACGAAAATATAAAATAATTTCCAACGGGAGAAGACTGGACTAGTACAGAACTTCCCCACCCTAAGACAAAAATAATAATATTTTACAAGGGGAGAAGAACTGGACTAGTCCAGAACTTCCTCACCCTAAGATGAAAAAATAAAATAATTTCCAAGGGGAGAAGAACTGGACTAGTCCAGAACTTCCCCGCCCTAAGATGAAAAATAAGATAATTGTCTAGGGGAGGAGAACTAGACTAGTCCAGAACTTTCCCACCCTAAGACGAAAAAAAAAATTCAAAGGGGAGAAGAACTGGACTAGTCCAGAACTATGACTTTCTATACCTAAAACTGATTAATTGTCACAAAAAAAGTAAGACAAGCTACGATATCTTACTTTGAAGGGACAATAATACCGAATTAACAATTTGAATAGCACATTTCTACCTTTCAAATGTCACCTAATTTTACATTGTCAAATAGCGCCTGGTAAAGTAGTTATCATAATTATTCTCTTATCGTCATTTTCAATCAGTGGTAGGACTATTATTCATTATAACTGGGGCCAATAATAGTACATGGCCGAGCATAAATGAGAACAATCGACCTGAATTATCTGCACGATAGATTTCAGTCAAAATACAAATTTTAACTTCGATCATGAATATTGCGTAAAACTCCAATGTTTTAGATTAAGTCTATAAAGAAGGCATTAACATACCATTCTCTCAAAATTATTACTTAGCATATTTTGTAATAAACGAGACTTTCTACTTTTAAACATATACTTAACAAAACTTTTAAGTGTGCACTTGTTTAATGTCGAATAACTTTTTTATAAACACTTCTACATGAAATGTTGTATATTTGCTATTGGCTACGTGTAGATCATGATTCGCTGGTCGCATTTATCGGTTTAAATAACACGATGCGTCGAATCCTGGTGGGCAAACACGCTATTAGACTCTTTCCAATCAACCAGATTATCTTTAAGTGGGAACTGCAGTACTGATGTTTTTTCGCATCATCGCATTTATTGATTTTATTTGTTCAATCTGTGGATTTATGACATGAAATAAACACAATGTTATGTCAGGTATCTACGATATATTTGATGGGAAGTTCAGCAAGATCAGACTAATATTGACTCGGATACGTTCATATTTATACTTGCACACTTATAAGTTTTGTTAAGAGCACTTATTAAATCGCTTATGAAACACATTGTTACAACATATTAATTACTCTTGATGACGGCTTCTTCGGTTATCTACCGGAACTCGCTTCTCATTCAAGGATCGTAGCTGACCCCGGGATCCCACGACCCTGAGATCTAAGGTCAGGGACCCGTCCCCTCGTGCCCTACGTTTTTTATAGTACATTTATTTTTATTTTTTATTTAAATTATGAAAACCGCTTTAGAAGTTTTTTGATGTTATGTAATTATAATTAACGCTATTTATTTCCAAATAGATGATAAATTTGCCCTTTGTTTTTATTTACATCAATGTATATGCGCGATTCCTACAAATATTACATGTTCAAATTTTGACACATCGTAACCAAACTAGAATGTTTGACAAGTTTCCGTTTGTTATTATATATCAATAAATACGTTTACATCATTTTGTTTGGCTCTACAGTTTCCGTCAAATACCATTCAAATATCTCTCATTAATTATTGCGCTACACCTTTTTCTGACAGCATTAGTGCCTTGCCTCAACTTTCTCTTGTATTTTATTTCAATAAACAGTAGATAAATTACAGAAGCGCGCGAGGGCCAAGCTGAGTATTTGTTTATATTTTTCTTACGGCCAATTTGCCGTTAGAGTTATTAGTTTTAAAATTGAAATTATATAATTTAATAATAATACAACCTAGACCACAGTTTTTCTCGATTAATATAATCATATGCCTTTTTAAAATCAATAAAAGCTGCAAATGTTAATAATTTATGTTTTTTTTCTGGTTTCAATTACGTTAGTCAAACTAGAAATCTGGTCTATAGTATTTCTATAATGTAATTATCTAAATTTTAAGATTCACAACAATGCCAATATAAATATACTTGTCACTTGGTTAGTATGCTTCCTTTCATACCTTCATTAATCCGCCGACTGTTTTCACACCCTAGTCGATAGCAGACGGTCCCTGTCTGTCTGGTTTTGACTAGTTTAAGATACAGATGAGAAGTAGGGGTCATAAAATGTCCGCGGCCCCATTGCCGTTGCCAGACAGAATACGCGCATGGACATACATGAAAGGTTGGGGAATTTTAGGTTTGAGTCACCTTTTTGTTATTTAATTGATTTTTAGATGACCTAGTTAAATATTTGAAAAGTTTAGATGTTGGCATTACTATAGGAGATGAGAAGATATGTATTTTATTGTATGCTGATGACATCGTACTGATGGTATCAAACGAACGTGACTTGTAGTTACTTTTAAATGCTTTGTGTAATTGGTGTAATATCAATGACATGATTGTAAATTGTTCTAAAAGTAACGTAGTGCATTTTCGCCCACAGTGTGTACACCGTACTGATTATGCTTTTATATGCGGGATTGATACATTAAATATAGTGGATACGTATACATATCTTGGTAGTGTCATCAGTGAACATCTTGATTACAACATTACCGCTAAAGCTGTTGCTCAGAGTGCTAGTCGTGCTCTTGGTCTTCTTATTGCCAAATGTAAGCTCATCGGTGGATTACCTTATGAAGCATTCACAAAGTTATGTGGCTCTGTTGTTTGGCCTGTAATTGGTTATGGTGCAGCGATCTGGGGGGTTAAGTCATTTTCTTGTATCAATGCTATCCATAATCGCGCCATGCGCTTCTTTCTTGTGGTAGGTATATTCAATATCATGTCTGATGTAGACAAGTTGTCCTTTATTTTATCTGATATAACTCTGTGTCGTTTAAGCGCCAAAACCTGTAACAGTATTCTTAATACCAGAATGTTTTATTTATGTAAGTAATGTATGTCATGTTTTATGTTGTTGTTGTTTTATCTATTAACTAGAGGCAAGTGCTTATCAGTTCATCTACTGTCTGACAGAGATGATGATTGATTTTTTATACACACATTTTGTACTTATGCACGTTTGTGCGCGACACTTTCAGTTTCTTATCCTAAGTATTACCTTAATTAGTTTGTATACCAGGATTAGCATTTGTTTCTAGTTTCTTATCATGTGTATAAGAGTATGCTTTGTGTAATATATGTTTTATGTCTCTTATAACTCTTATTTAGAGTGGCTTTGTATATTGTTAATTGTTTTCATTATGTGCATATGAGTGTTATTTATACAAAGAAGAGACTTTAATAAACAAATATATTTACTTGACGATCAATTAAATGGCGATAATCTCATTTACTCACAAAATGTATTTTAACAGTGCACACAGACACAACTGAAATACATATTCTGAATCTCCATTATGAAAGTAGACTTTGAAATGGATGGTTCAAAATATATCCCTAATAGTCCCGTGTTTTTTTACAAAATTACACATATCACGGACATATAAACCATGTCCGTGCACATATACATGTAAGAATAAATGTAATAATTTTTTAACAAATTTTCCTAAAAATGTTCTCATCACGAGGGGAAACCCCTCCCGCACCCACCCCATCCGCGGCCCCAATGCTCAATACCTTTTTACGCGCCTGATGTCTGAGTATGAATACGGAAATATACAGATATCCTTAATTATAAGATTTTAAAATAAGCGATTCTGATTTATTGTAGCAGTATATACTAACATGATGATGTTTATAAACAGTCATTGCCGTTTTATAAGGCTTGAGCAAAACACAAAAAAGGGACGCCCCCCCCCCCCCCCTAAGACCAAATCCTGGATCCGCCCCTGGATAATATACGTTGTTAATAAATTAATAAATTCCGCCATTTGCTCCGCTCAAATATAATGAAACTCGTTACCCGTCAAATTTCAATGAACATTACTTCAGATTTTAGTGACCTTCACCTGTTATATGACTTACATTGTGCAGATAAGTTACAGCTGCTTATCTTTACTTGTTAAAATTACTTACAACATTGTCCTGTAATTATGTTTTGTGCAGTACATAATGGAAAAATAATTTAAACGAGTTTTAAATATCAGACATTGTATAGTTATGTTGACGGAATTAATTCATTCCTCTTTAGAATAGGTGCGTGAGATAAAACTAATTAATAGTAGTGTATGTCGCCTTCAGGTGAGGTAGCAAAATAATAGGGAGTATTTTAGAAAATTATCACAAACCAATCCATCATTCTGACGGCTTAATGACTTGATTTACGACAATTAAGTCATCAGAAATGCAAGATTAACTAACGTAAGTTTATGAAGATTTGTTTCATACAATTGCCACAAGGTACGTGAACTTATTGATATATACCGGTTTGCCAAAACTAAGACATGAACTTGCGAGGGTTACAATGATGTAGGGGTAAGGCGCCTGACTCAGGTAGAGTTTGAATAGCGACTTGGGCATTCTGGAACGGCAGATCCGTACTCAGGCGCCAGAACTGCTTAGTAACTCGAGAACTAGCGATGGAGGGGAATACATACAATCTGTAAACTTGTACCAAAATCAGTGCTTACTTAATCAGTTGAAAATAGTTAAAGATATAGTATGCTCATTTTTTGTTTAATGTTTTACCGAAACAAACATGAAACGTATATTTCCTATAGTTGAAACATCTATAAACATGCATTTACAAAGAATGAAGTCATAAATGTATTGATCCGTATTTGGTGAAAAACCATACACTTTTAAAAAACCTCCAGTTTTTGTTAACAATTCAATTCCATTTATTAGGCATAACCTTTACAGAGCATTGCCCTCTACTGGTTCAATATTTAACAGAGTATTGTATATATGTTTATGTTCTTCTCTGTTAAACATTTCCGCCCAGTAGAGGGCAATGCTCTGTAAAGGTTATGCCTAATAAACGGAATTTATTTTTTTTAACAATCAGGCGATTTTACAACTTTTATCCGTTAGTAATACGTTAAAAAAAATATTTTCAATCGGTTATTCATTGCAATGTTTTTTATTAGAGATGTTTTAGCCGTTGCAACAACAATTCTGGATGAAGCCAATTCAAATATTTTATGTTTAAATAAGCCAGCTACATCTTTACGTCAATACCTTATGTATGAAATTAAACATGTTTTCATTATCAGTAACAAGCTTTTACAACGCTTGTATTGAAAATAATATCAATCGCTTCACTGTGCGCCGAATTCAAAACCGTACCACAATTATGTATCATTGGTCGCTGTGACGCATTGAATATTGATATTTAATACAACGTATAACATTTTTACATGTATTTTACTGAATACATTAATAAAATCTTATTTTCTTATTATTATTTAACTCAGAATATTCTTACCAGCAGCTTTCACATTCTGTTCCAGAAAAACAAATATCACAAAAACTTCCAAGATTGTTCTCAAAGACAGCATCTTCTTCCAGGAGTTGTTGACAATTTATGTAGAAAAATATCTTTCCTCAATCACTTTAAGTAAATGACGTTTTCACGAAGTCTGATCTCAGTTGAATATATCCGACACATTTTTGTTATCAAAATTGACTAAAATCTATATAATCCAGAAAGATAAACAAATCAGTCATTTTTTGTATTCTTCCGAATGTGTTAAACTATTTAAGAAGTTAATGTTGTTTTTTAAGCAATACACATTACATTAATTCCAGTTTCTCTATACAACGTTCTATTATTAATTAAAACTGTAATTATATGCGTTTAATCATTTCAAAAACAGAAGACTGAAAACGGTTTATTTCCTTGCGAATATTTACCTTGGTATCAAACAGGATAAGAAATAAAGCAAGGATATTGTGTAGTCTATGTTTATTCATCAATCGGCTTTAAAATCGATCATCGATTAGTTATCTATATATTGACTGGTTATTGGTTTATATCAGTCGTTTAATGAGTGCCGCGTCCGTGGATTCAACGAAAGAATGCAAATAAAATTGAATTTAAAGCACCCGTGTCGCAGATTTAGATGAACGTGAGAAATTGTCTTCTAATTACTTAATTCGTCAAAACAGACACACTTCTGGCGTAGTCTACTCGTATGGAAACCATTTTTATGCTGGTTGGAGAGGAACATTATCATCTTTTTTGAAGTTTCGTGATAACTATGAATATTATACAAATCAACCATGTGTTACTTAATAATTTCTGCATTAGTGTAAAATAACATTATTCAATTTATTTGTATCACCTTGAATCTTAACTTCATTGAAATACTAACCTTGTTTTCTTATGCATACTAACTGCTATTTTGTAAAGTATGGAGTGGGATGTCCTCGACTCACACCTACTTATCTATAAGGAAAAAAAATTGTCCCCTTCAAAAAAAAAAATATATTTTTTCATATATATATACTGGTTCCACATTATGAACTGTGCTATTTTGGCATTTCAAGAGCGATTAAGAAAATATTTGTATTTTTTTCCAACATAACTGAGGGATAATAAAACCAGGTTTGCATGTCACTGCTCTATATTTGTGCAGTACGGTAGTTGTGTGTTTGCCTCGTAATTGTTTGCATTACACTATACAGGAATAAAAGTACAATGTACTGCTATCAGTACGATGCCCTACCATTCTTGTTTTCTCACGACGTTTATGATCTAGGTGTGGGTATTTGTGTGATGGTTAGTCTTCATCTTACAAATGAGTGTTCGTCGTTACTTGTTTTATATCAAAAGTTTTTTTTATTTATTTATCATGAATTGTTGAATATACAAGTCAAATGCAATAATTTAACTTCTTTTGATTAATATCACATGTTAATCTCATTGTGATACCGTTGTAATATGATGTGTATATTTGTATATACGTACATAATGTGTTACCTTCAGTAAATCAATATATTACTTGTTAGATTAATAAAATATATTCGTCCAATTTTTTAATTAGAAATATGCGCATATCCGGGTTTTGTATTAATTCGTTTATCATAGATCGCATAATTATTCCTTAAATGCAAAATGTGATTACAGTATTCATTAATTAACCACGCGTGTTTTTAATCATGTTTATAAGAGTATGTTTTATGTAATAGATGTTTTATGTCTCTTGTAACTCGAGTTTAGAGTGACCTTGTGCATTTTTAAATGTTTTCGCTCTATACATATAAGTGCTATCTGTACAAAGAGAGACGTTAATAAACAAATATATATTACATAGAATCCGCAATCATATTTCTTACAAATAAAGAGGCATTTGTATATGACAAGATCTAAATCCACATTTGCACTTTCAAAATAGATAATTAAAGCACCATTACGGGAAATAAATCGTCTCCATCACGGTATGAAATACTTGAAATATTTAATAAATAGACCATCTTTCAAACGCTCAAGAGTTTTCCACTTACAAATCTAACGTCAGTATTTTTACTGACAGTTCCAAGGCTGTAATTCGCTGTATGGTTCTTATTTCTGTTTTGAATGTATCATACCGAAGAATCTTCATCATCAGATTAGCCGATAGTTATCGATGCGTGTGTCGCTAATCAGTGGACACGGTGGTCGGAAACATTCGGAAACACTCGGAAGCCTCCGTGATTTACCGATTTATGATATGATCTCATGATCATTATCATTCGCGACTTAATTAGCCACCCCGCTGTGTTTAGCCAGCATAATGAAATTGCCCCGGGCAGTACTAATTTATCAGAATAGTCCCTCTCAACTTAGCATGGTATACTTAAAGTGCGAATTGCATTGCATCCGCATGCGTACTCGACAGAAATGTTATATTTCCCTTCTCCCGGTGCAATTCTTTCACTTTATACAATGTTAAGGTTATTTCCTGCACAGTTTCGGCCTATTGATGCCAGCTGTATTGATTTGTCCTGTGATCTTTTCCATCCATTAATTCCCGTTATTTCCTAGAACAAATGTCGTTTTGGAATATATTTGGTGTTTTAGTCACCTACAAATGTCCCTGCATTCAGAGATGTTAATAAATCAATTTCTGCCAGATACATTTGTTATGACTTGGGCCAAACATCTCAGAGACTGCCACATGTATGTACTCACGTTGAGTATAAGTTGTTTTCTTCTATCGTTCTTCCAATAAGTCGAACTTCTTCAGAGTACATATTCTTTGACGCACAACAATTGACAAAATTCAAATACTACACATTAATATAACAAATCAGTAATACAATTATATCACTCACATTAATTTCACTGATTCATTATTAAAACTATGAGTCTACCTTTATCAGTTTAAGCGCGACACGGGAAACATTTTTACCTTACATATGACGAGGTCGCTTTAAGCGTGTCGTTATAACAACATAGGACAATTATGTTGAAACAATTTTATGACGTCTAGCCTCGTCCCTGCAGAATGACAGATTTAAATGACAAAATTATTTAATTATATTTTTCAGCATGAGACATTTCTTTAAAAATCGTGTTCGTACAGTCAGACGACGTCGTATCTTGCATAAGGTTCAGTCTTTAAAGAGTTACCATATTTCCAGCAGCCATAGAACAAGCCCGGTTAGTACAGCGCCGCGGTGGACGCCGGGAGGTGAAGTTTCCAAACAAGTATATAACCTGACGTATTCCACCGTGTCCTCCATCTACGGTAAAGTATGGCATTTAGTATTGATATTTATTAACGAACGGGTGTGGTAAGAAAACACACAAGCAATTGGCACAGAGACGGTGCGGCGTTCCCCGGGGAGATGAAAATACCAAAACAAGCATATGTTTGGACGTGTTCGTCCGCAAGCAACTGACATTTCCCGAACATGAATCTAAGAAGGAGGTCAACTATTTTTTAGTGATGAGTCCTTAAAGTCATATCTACTGCTATGATTTCGTATTTACTTGTCAATGTATTCGGGTAGAGGAAGACTGAAAGATTCAATGACATACGATAAGCAAGCTGGGTTATGTACTCACGAATTTTACTTTACCGGTGGGTTTCGAATCTGACGCCATGAGAGGCATATAAATCGAAGCCAGCGTCCAATCTTTGTTGAGTGTTTTTTTAAGTTCCTTGAGGAAGAACCGGTTTGTTTTGAATGGTAACCAAAGAACACTGGTTATATCAACTAACCGCCATTCATAACTTAAATACTGTTGCAAAACGGTGCAAAAATGAAACATACACAATAAGCATTGTCACATTGGCTTTGCGTCTTTGTAAGAATCGAAGCAATATGTACATGTCCCAAGTCGCAATATAGATGTAAGACAACAAAAAAGCATCCATTTTTGTCCAAGCTTTTATCTTTGCTATATTTCTAATGTTCGAATGTCGTACAAATTAAACAATCTTTGGATCAATATTAACTATTACCCATCCTTATGTTGGTTTTTTGAACATCGGAACAAATCTGGTGCAGTTGACTTATAGCATAGCAATCACTGTACACGTTGTTGACTTAAGGTTTATACGTGTTTATGCTAGATGAATCATAGATACATAATACATGACCGATAATTGTGTGGTAATCACCTCGACGTTACGTAGACCAATTTAAAATACAAATATATTTGCTAATATGACTTAATACGACGTGGCGTCGCTGGGCTAGATACTTAAGTCATGCATTGTCAACGATGAAAAGCTGGTGATACGTGTTTCCTTTATTGAAACAATAATTTTCTCAGATAGAACCTACATTTTTTTGAAAAACTTTGTAGGACTGTCAGAAACCTTACCACTGATACAATCAATCAAAATATACATTTGTATTACAAATACGTGAAAGAATGAAATTATCTGAACATCAAAGTATTTTTAAGTGTATCATTCATTTTAATTGAAAATTTCAAACTTGGACCAACCCACAAGTTTTTATAAAAAATGGATTACAAACTAATGCAACTCAAGGTTATTTTCAATGTCTGTTATTGAAAATTTGTAACTGTCAAACATGGACAATAACTAGCACCAATAATGGTCTACTTGTCAAACACATCTGTCACACCTGAAGGATTTAGATTGACGATTAAAGTTTGTGTAAATAGGTATACTTTTGATAAGAACAGGCCAAAGCCTTCAGATTTAAACTGAATAACAATTAATGATAGGTGTAGGCGAAACCATAACACTATTAGAGTCAAGTTCTTGTTTCACGCGCTTTGTTCTCTATTCTATTTCCATATAGTATTAGTTTACATCATCTTCCTAGCATTGTTTTTGTACCGTAAGGGATGCCCTGATATGTGGATGCATCTGTGCGGGTACGAAGGCTTTGTTTAATGGATGCACATGTCTGGGTATGGAGGCTTAGTTTTATGGATGCACGTGTGCGGGTACGGAGGCTCTGTTTTGAGGATGGATATGTGCGAGAAGGAAGGGCCTGTTTTGTACATGCCCCTCTGCAGATATGGCGAATCTGGTTTTTAATGAATATGCGTGGAAGGAGCCCTGTTTTTTTATGTCACTTTGTGGAGTGGTAAATCCTCGTTTCCACATTGTATAGAAAGAGAGGTCCTGTTTTTTAGACGGGGAGGGTGGCCTTGTTTTGTAAATGCATCTGTGCCGAGAGAGGTTTGCAAAGGTATCTAGTGAGGATATGTCCTGTTTTGAGGATTCATCTGAGCGGTTAGAGAGGCCTTGTGTTTTTATGCATCAGAGCGGGATAGATGTCAAGTCTTGCGGGTGTAACACCATCTTCGCATTTTCTAAATATTTTCATATTTAATAAAATTGCAACGAAAAAGTATTATTATGTTAGGACAATTGATTCCTACTGATTGCTGTTTCTATTCTCTATTTTAATCGTCAAATCGTTAACATATGAAACAAATTTCTTAATCGTTTTCGTCCTGAGTTACAAGTGTAATATGGTATCCTGATAAACCGGTCAGAAAGGTGTTGAATATTTGTAAAGCGCGCATTGCTTGCGATGGCTACTAATAGCAGACTGAGACCATTAAGACGACCTAACGTATTCGTGTTTACCTTTACGTTCAGTGGTTTCTAAATAAGCTGCGTCATGAAATTCGTCCTTTTGCTAGATTTTCGAATTTTGGTCTTTCAAACACAAACAAATCAGATCGTGCTGAAGGCGGATTAATTTCAATAGAAAAATTATCGCGTAGCGCCGGTCGTGATGTTTATTAGTTATATCAAACAAGGTATTATACATGTATATTCTTGATAGTATAGACAAGTGTTAGCTGATTTTATAAAATATTAAATTTTGTTTGTTTTCGATGGCCTACATTATACTTTTGTAAACTTTTAAGTAAATGAAACACTTATATTAAATTATGTTCTGAAGAGACGCAAAATGAGAAACGCCCCGTTCTTAGTGTCTGCTATTCAAAATATTTTACAATATTTTATTGCACAGATAAAAAACAAATTTCTATTACAATAGTCATTGCCTGGTTTAGATATTGCATACTTTCTCCCTGCTTATTAAGTATGCTTACACTATATTACTGAAGATTTATTTCAAAGTTAATTAACATATTTTCTATCCCGCAATGTTCAACTGTCGCCATAAAAAGTCATCACCCGATATCCGTTTTACAAAATTAGACCTGACCAAAAAATGAACCAATCAAAGTACAGCTTACAAACTGGATACTCCTCGGTGTGAAGAAACGGAATATGTACAGTGGAATAAAAGACTGCTGCCCCATGACTCAGGCTATACACAGAAAGCTTTTTCATATTTTTCAAATGTCCCCCACCTGATTCATGTGGAGTTGTTGATTGCCGTAAAGCTGATACGATCAGCTCAGTACTAAACTACAGTAACTGGTGAAAGCCAGCGTATCTCTCCAACACAGTAATATCAAATAGTACATGCTGGGTAGAATTTTCTACCAGTAGATAGACTGATATTCACCTTTCTCTCGCTAGGAAATGAGAAATAAGTTCGTCTATAACTGATAACATTTCGTAGATATGTAATCACTTCGTTTGAGTTATTTC
This sequence comes from Mactromeris polynyma, assembly GCA_032209605.1. NCBI lineage: Eukaryota > Metazoa > Mollusca > Bivalvia > Venerida > Mactridae > Mactromeris > Mactromeris polynyma. The sequence continues at coordinate 8,529,893 of JASFXZ010000007.1, forward strand.
TTATACCCTAGTCACATTGCCACCGATTAGGGGATAGATGCGATTTCGGGAAGTGTATCTATAGGAGGACAAAGAATATAACGAGTATACTATGATGGCGCATCCACCGCAACGCATGCTAGGAGGCATGTTTGGTAAATTTAAACGTTGAAGTTTTCTTGATAAAATCTGTCAAAAGTTCTACTTGTTGTAACTTCGGAACGCGACAGCCAAATCCGCGCTATATTCTTCCTATGTGGCCATCGATGCCAACATTTCGATGGGTGAACGTAGGATGTTGAAAGGTCATCAGCCCCCCCCCCCCTACGATTTTTAAAAAAAAGAGCACTTAACCTTATCACTAGAGCATCTATCACCTAATCGGTGGAAATATGACTTGGGTATTAGGCATAACTTTTTAAATGAACCGATGTGTAAACAATATATCGATATGACAATCATTTTAATACGCGACTTTTACTCATGGAATATCTCACAATAATTAACATAAGTTTATGTTATCTTCACTTAAGCACATTGCTTGCCCCCTTTTAAAAGCACAGTAAACATTTCTTGGGCCTTATTTACGAAAGTTTTAGAGTGAAACTCAGAATAATTCTTTAAATCTGCAAAAAGTAAACAAATGTGTTTTGTCTGAATAAAAGTTCTTAACCCCCACTCCACACTTTCGTCTTTTATTATTAAAATTTACACTGTTTACACAGTATAGGAGCTTAACGAAGTCTGAGTTTCTGTCTTATTATGTGTATGACTCAGGCCTCTGATGTTTTTGTCCAAAATGTCCAAAATACAGAGTCATTAGCACGTGGAAGATAGCATCTACTTTACAGCCGTTCCTGACGAAGCGTAATACATCAATCAACCTCATTAATCACCCATGACAAGCTGCCAATCACAAATAAATTACTAAATATTTTTCATTTCATTTTGTAAAGTAAATACAAACAAAGAGCTTGACAATGTCAGAAAATTGCCAAAATTGGTTAATTTAATGTAAACACTTTCAACGTGTAGTCTGTGATATTTGACACTTTCTTACGCCTTGCAAAATGGGCTACTTTATAAACATTGTGCTTTATTAAATCCAATTTTTTACTAAACATATTGAATAACGATATGATTTTAATACAAATTTTTTTTGAACTAAAAGCTTTTAACTTGCATAAATGTATAGTTACTGAATATGTCACGGCCGAAATCTGCGAATTGCATGTCGATAGTAGGACAAGTGTGAAGTTGGGATCCCTTAAATCAACTTACCGTTACAATGAAGTACATGCTGGGTAGAATTTTCAACCAGTAGATAGACTGATATTCACCGCTAGGAAATGAGAAATAAGTTCGTCTACAATTGATAACATTTCAATTGGTCACGTACCATGTGTGTGTGTGTCTAGTGTTCCTTATCCCTTTGTAACTGTACATATGCATGTGCATGCTTTTAAAGGACGTGTAACACAATAATCGATACGAATGTCTACATTCGAATTTATTCCATTCAAGTCCAGCGTTTACAACGAGCAGATTTAACCAACTCGGCGTCCAGTTTACATACGAACATCGGCTGTTCAATATTTGCATCAACTTGACTGGCCATTGTGACTCGAGTGGCAAATCCGAGCACAACTTGACTGGCTTACCCACCATTGTGACTCGAGTGGCAAATCCGAGCACAACTTGACTGGCTTACCCACCATTGTGACTCGAGTGGCAAATCCGAGCACAACTTGACTGCGCCGATAAAAACGCATATCACTGATCAACGGCACTGAATTCTGAGCTGAAAGACAGATTCCTAAATGTACTGAATGCACACAAGATAGAAGAGTTAACTATTTGAGTTGTGTATGTATCAGAACAGATGTTTCAAATCATTAAGACAATACCGTCATAGGCAAACTTAAAGTGAATAAACATGTAATTTTGATGTCAAAGTTCAAAGAACATAATATAAGCAATTAAATCGAAATTTTACTTATTAATTATTTAAATACAGTTCCTGAAAGAAATACAAGCGGCTGGAGGAGTTTCGATTTGTCAGGTGAAAAACGACAGGAATAAAAATAGTAGTCGTCTTTTGAAGGACCATATAGATTACGAATGTTTACAGGTGAGTGAATTATAAACACACAACTTTAGATGTAAACGAACTGAATATTGCGTGCCCATGTAAACAAAGTACGAACAATGAATTAGTTCAATATTGAACGATCCAAACATCTCTTGAGATTAGTTATTCTGAGACTAACTAAAAACATATTCTGAAATTACGATTAAAAATAATCGTGCTGCTTTTGTTGAGAAGCCAGTCTATTATATTTAATGTGTATACTTCCAAGGCGGTACACCTGGTTTCACTCACTGTTCATGTTTCATTGTTATCGTTGTATATATAATCATGTCTCTTCGTATGCTTGTGGTGACTATTAGCTTTGCGTGTGGCATCTTATGCTCGACTTCTACATTCATAACTTTTATTTCTTCTACAATACTACAGTCCATTTTACTTTTGTTTGACGCATTTTGCAATTGACAATACATTGTATATCTGTATGAACAGAGTAAGAAGACGACTGAATAAAGCTCTTATTGATACAATGATTGTTATACATTCTTCCGTCACTTTTGGTACACACATTTCCCTTTGTAGCAAAGGAAAACCATTTTATTTAAAATCAAACGAGTAGGTAAAACATGTCTTAATGACGGGGTAAGGCGATAAAAAAAGAGCTAATCGGTTCTTGATCCAATAAACGAATTTCTCAAATTAGTTATAAAAGTGTAATTTACGCAATTTTCGGCATCTCCAGTGTTTCAAAATCAATCTTACACCCTTTACACTGTAAGGGTCTCATGCTGATGTCGTATTTGAATTGAATTAATTAAATTTTGTAATGTATTAGTTACTATAATAAAATTCCTTTAAACGTTCGTTGTTGTATTTAGCCTTCTCCTTCATTTCTAAATAAGGGTATACAAGAAAAGTAAACCGTTATAGCTGGGCGCTTCGTGGGCGGCTGTAACTGTATAGTCGATAACAAGACATATATAAAATCATATTTTGAGGAACACGAAAAATCGGTGAATGACGCAATAGGGATTCGAACCCGGGTCTCCGGATTGCTGGTCCGTTATGCTAATCACTACACCACAGCGACCTAACGTCATTTTTGGAGCGTTGTTCCTAACAAAACAGTAACCATCGAGCCGAATATTTCTATACGAACCGGAAGTCAGTGAACAATTCTTATAACCTTCGTGTCATGAACATCGTACACCCTTTTGTGAACGCCTTGCTAAACATGTAATTCCCTGAACATTTATATATGTACTGGTTAAAAGAGCTAACCCGCCGTTTGTATTTTTATATTACGACAAAATGATCTGAAAGGAAGAAAGGGAGTTTGACAGATTTACGTCAACAGTTTTAGATAGTTCAATTCACTTGGATCATAAATGTTATATTTTGCTACAGTCGTATTCAGTGGTCTAGCATTGTGAAGTGTCATAAAACTGGCGGGTTTGTACTTTTGACCATAATACAGTAAAACCTCAATAATACGACCACCCTTATACAGTAAAACCTCAATAATACGACCACCCTTATACAGTAAAACCTCAATAATACGACCACCCTTATACAGTAAAACCTCAATAATACGACCACCGTTATACAGTAAAACCTCAATCATACGACCACACTTATACAGTTAAACCTCAATCATACGACCACCCTTATACAGTTAAACCTCAATAATACGACCACCCTTATACAGTAAAATCTCAATAATACGACCACCCTTATACAGTAAAACCTCAATAATACGACCACCCTTATACAGTAAAACCTCAATAATACGACCACACTTATACAGTAAAACCTCAATCATACGACCTCCCTTATACAGTAAAACCTCAATAATACGACCACCCTTATACAGTTAAACCTCAATAATACGACCACCCTTATACAGTAAAACCTCAATAATACGACCACCCTTATACAGTAAAACCTCAATCATACGACCACCCTTATACAGTAAAACCTCAATAATACGACCACCCTTATACAGTTAAACCTCAATAATACGACCACACTTATACAGTAAAACCTCAATAATACGACCACCCTTATACAGTAAAACCTCAATAATACGACCACACTTATACAGTAAAACCTCAATAATACGACCACCCTTGGGGTAATTGAGAACTGGTTTTCATATAGTGGCGGTCTTCATATTGAGGTTGAATAAAGAGCGAAACATTGTAAAAGACTTGACAATTGTATTCTTAATACTGAGTTTGTCTTATCATTGAGATGGTATTCAAATGGGATTTTATTTGATGTCTATTTCGCTGGATGGGCGAGGCTCTTTATCGTTTTAGACAACAATATCGATGACATGAACGAACTGGGAGATTGGGATGATAATCATTCTTTTTATCGCAATATATAACTCTATACCAATATCCATAAATCAGCATTTAATAATGACGTCATTTTCTTACACTATACTTCCTGCTGGGGGTCTGGTTAAATTACAACGGATTCATAGTTTCCCTCTCCTGGACTGGATTATTTTAATATGGTGTAACTTTATGTTTGTAATATCAGTCAGTATTTGAATTGAGTTCGTTTTATGCTGTCATCTTTTTGGAGTATATGTTTGCAATACGAAATGTACCAAGAAACATATCTATTGAACTACCAGTTTTTCATAATGTAAACTAAATACAAAATCCATGTCTTACTTGTTTACCTCCAACAAGAAGAGTCAACTAATGCTTCTCCCGATTCGTTTGTGTAACTAAATTCGAACAACTAAAGATTAGAAGAAAACTAAATGCGTGTCAAATTTTATTAATATTTTAAATGGGGTTCGTGTATTTGATGTAAAAATGTTAATTTGATTCATGTTTGAAATTCATATAATGAACTTCCTATGACGTAAATGTGTTGCATGTGTTATTAAAAGCTCAAAAGAAGAATGTATGTAGTAGAATAAACCACTACTTACAATTATAGTTTCTCCATTCGAATACCATTTAAAAATATAAACTGTAGATAGTTAGTAGATTTATAATTTGATAAAACATACAGTTACTGATTTGCTGGCCTGGTTCTAGCTGTAATTAGAAAAGTTAAAAAATATTTTAGCCCCCTCAAAAAAAAGAGTTGAAAAAGTGGAACAGGAAAGTACTGATTACTAAAGATAACATTTTGCTTATATTTTTTACTTCAATACTTAAAATGAAAACTAATTTGTTTACGTCACGCACCGGCGTGTTTCCCGGTCCATTCCGGTATAACCCGGTGTGACCAAGGTCGTGTCCCGATGGCCGCCAGTCCAACCCGGTATAGCCCCGGTCATGCACCGTAGGAGCCCCTGTTGCACCCGTTTGTAACCGGATAGTATATAAACCGGGACCAACCCCAGATAACCACGGACTATCACGGACATGCCCTGACCACGCCGGTTCTAGATATTTCTCCCGGTGTCTCCCGGTTGTATCAGACATTTTAAAACATCCGGGACGGTCTGCCGGATCGAGCCGGAACAAGAGGGTTCATTACGGATCATCCCGAACTTCTACGGTGCCGCCGCGGTTGTCTTGCCGGCTTGACAAGGTTTCTCCCGAACCATCATCCGGAACTTACCGGGGCGTTAATCCGTGACAGTGAGAATAGGTTTTTACCCATAAGCGTACTACACTATGCGAGTTTTCGATTTTTTGATGAATATAGCTAAGTGTACATAAAAAATAAAATCGCACCTGAATATATTCAATAGACATCAATTTGATTAAACCCAAAATTAATAGTTTGCGTCTCTTGCTTTCAAGATTTTGATCGATATAGAAATACTATCGCTGAAAATAAAATACGTTGAAATACGTTTTGTATAATGATTATTGTATAAATAAATATTTACACATGTTCTTAATAACAAATCACATTTCTTATAGTGGTTGCACGAACGTATGCACCTCCACGCACACATTAAGTATTCAGGTAAAGTGCATAGGAATGGAAACTTATGGTGGCATATTTCTGCCATCAGTTAACTACTTCCTTAACTAGATAAGTATGTGGTTATCACGTTAAAGAAACTAGATAACTACTTAATTAACTAGATAATTATGTGGCTTACTAGATAAGTAGTTTAGATAAGTGTTAAGTAGTTAACGCGAAAAATATATAGTTAATCTGGTATGAAAATATATCACGATACTTATCTAGTTAACAATATAATTATCTAGTTAACAATATAATTATCTAGCTAACAATATAATTATCTAGTTAACAATATAATTATCTAGTTAAAAATATAATTATCTAGTTAACAATATAATTATCTAGTTAACAATATAATTATCTAGTTTATATAACGTGATAACCACATAATTATCTAGTTAATTAAGTAGTTAACTGGTGGCAGAAATATGCCACCATAGAAACTAGACTGGTGTAAGATTTGTTTGTTTTCTTACTCATCAATGTTACAGCCATAATATAGGTTTTGCTGTCAGGAATAATATTTCAAATCATTAGAACGGTTTATCTAGCTCAATCCTATGAGTTGGAATGGACACTTCAGGCTGAAATGTTTGTTTTTGTATGGGGTTTTGTGCCATTCAATATTTTATTACTTATAGATGGCGGTGAGTTGACCTAGATGTATATTAATTTCCCTTTTTCCAATGTACAGTTTCTTTACTTGAAATAATATTCATGTTATTTTCTCCCCCCTTTCGACTTACGAATACTGAATGTCTTGGCTTGTTTTGCGATGTATTACATTCATTCAACCATTTTCTCCCTATGTGTCCCCCTATATTTCTCCGTAGTTGTTTTGTTGGTCGACCAGACAGTTCCTTGCTCCCCTGATTTCATACTTACTTACCCTTGCATTTCCTAAGTCTCCCTATTTTTACCCTATGCTTTAGCCTGTTGTTTCCACAGTATATGTGGAAAGCATTGTCTTATGTGACGTTCCCTGTTCCGAGAGCTTGTGTTTAGCAGATTGGGAAGTGTCCTTACTTATTACCAACAACCTCCCGCCGTACCTTTTCTGCATTCGTATATTTGCTTGCACGCAAATTTAACGTGTGCTTACATAGTTTGGCACATGATCTAATGCAATGCTTAAGTCACCTGAAGCTCTCGTGCAATTTACGGACCCCGTAATGGCCAAAATCTTGAGAGTTCATCGGTTATCGTACGGCAAATTTGTTTTAAGATTTTATACCTGTTGGGACGCTGTATAACATGTGGCTGAAAGTTTAGCATAGACAGTTTTCGTGCCTCGGTCAGATGATACCTACGGGGGTCCCGGGCTCGTAGGACTTGGGTAATCGTAAGGGTCAATAACCCGTGGGAAGTATGTACGCTGGTAGTTTCATGTTACCGAGTCATTAATATGTAGTGAGCAAATGTAATATTCAACTGAATATTATTTGGTTTATGTACGGAGGTATATGCATTAGCTACATATGAACTCAATAATAATATACTTGTATTTCTTGCATTAAATTTCCATTCCTTTCCGTTTTTAATTATGTTCGGATTGGTGTTGTATAATGAAGATCGTAAGGTCGTCGTTGTATGCCATGAATCATAAAATCAAATAAAGAAGAAATATAAATATGCATTGGGTTAAAACATAATTACCCGTTCGATGAACAATACTAGATAAAACATGTTATAAAATGATTGGCTCCTAATAAATTGAATATATATTGTTCGGAAAAAAAACACCGCAAAAATGATTAATCAAGAGGTCGTGCCTTTTAAATCTTAAATTGAACAATTGCTACAGTAATTTGAAATATGATAGTATTGTCAAACGAATTGGAGATATAAAAGCTTTGGCGGCGGCTAGCCGAGTTTTGCTGTAAAAGTCAAAAAAGGTGGTATAATATTATAATCGTTTCATTATATTAATGAATAGAATCTTGATTTGGTTGTATATACAAAATTAATTTTAAAACTGTTTCAATAATATGCAGATTTACATGAACTTTGCACACCATTCTATACAACATAAAAGGAAACAAATCAATTTACATGCTCGGCATTAACTGTCATGAAATTCCCAAAATATTTACATTGAAATTTAATAAAATTAATATTAATTTTAAGCCTTTTGTGAAAATTCATGCTGTGAATACTAAATAAGCAGCAACGTATTTTAATGACATAACAAGTAAGCATATGCAATTTCAATGTCAATGAATTCGTTTTTAAGAGTCACAGTTTGCAAATGGAATGTTATAGAAATACAAGATAGTGAGATTCAGCATAAAGTAATACACAGACAATTTGCAACAACCAATAAAATGTGGTGATTTGTATTTGATACTTGCAACTAAACCAACCTTCCAATGCCTAGTAATTCCCTAACGTATGTACCCTTTAACCTCACCAAGTGCCTTAATTATGTTGTATGGATTGTTGTTTTCCCGGAGGTCTGTGTGGGGAGGCACTGTCTTATGTATGTGGCGTTCCTTGTAGCAATTTCTTCATTCTCTTCTAGTAAAACACGAATGAGGTCGAACAGAAAATTCCACATATAAAGTGCACAGTTGCATGTACAGCACGACAAGAGACATAGAAATCATACATACATGTAAACAATTACAACGACAAATGGGGCGTGAGACACAAAGGTTAATGTTGAAGCTAGGAGTACCGTCTTAGAATGGTCAGTATCGTAAACACCACTCGAATCACGACATATTCTGTTGCCTTTACGGATATCAAACAATGGACATCATTGGGCCGATAACTTGTCATTAACAAAACTTCTTATTATACATTCTTGCTCGTATATTACTATCAGAATTATTGTGCATGCGTTAATTACACAACCCCCTGCTGGGATACAATAGTCTGGTTGTCCTGTGTTGAAATATATACTTCACGCTTTTAAAAATGCAACTATTTGAACTAGGCGTACCAAATGTCAAAAGCGTGTTATAGTTCAAAATCTTATTAAACTCTATACAAATTATTTTTTATTTTATTATTGATTAATTTTATGAAATTTAGTTTTAGAAAAATATGTTTGCCTTTGTAATGTCACTTTATCTACATGCACACGTTTGTGGTTGCGTTTTTAATGGCGTTAAGTATACGTCTTTCTATTGAGTGTAATATTAAATTTTTAAATTCAGTTTATGTTTGATTGAGATTCGTTCTAGGTCGACAGTTGTAAAACTATTAGATGTTTACAAAAAAGCAAATAAAACTTAAGGTGGTCGCACTAGCAGTGTTTCATAAAAACAACTTCAATACAACAATATAACACTTATCTACCTCCAACAGGAAGATTCAACTCGTACGCCGCTCGATTCGTATGTATTACAAAGTCTGAATAAATAAAGATCACACGAAAAATAAATTCGTGTCGAGTTTCAATGTCATTCGAAATGTGTTCCGCGTACTAGATGTAATTATTAATTTAATTCAGGATTGAAATTCATATAATGAGCCCTGGGCGTTTTACGTATATCATATATATATATATCTATATTAACAGTGAGCGCTCACTCCAATTATATCGAGTTGGTCCGTATAATAAATCGTTCAATTGTGTTTTTCATACATTTTTGAAAACTGTAATGAGTTACACTGACTGGGGATCAGCCTATGGTATAGCGACCTTGACTACCGGAAGTTCAGCTGACCCCTAGACCAAGGAAACTATTAAATTTCTTGGGTTCAACATTACCGTAATAATGTACGTATAGTGTGTTGTGGTATCATGTTGGTCTGCTATGTTGTTCTGTGTTGTTCTATTTTCATGTGTTTGAATATATTGATGATCCGGTGATGTTTGGCTTTCTTGACTTAGCATTACGGTATACTTGTTGTTTTCCTCTCCCTGTGTGTGCCCTCTGGTCCGAATGTTGTCTTGTGTCCATTCCTGTGAGCGCTTCCTCTCTTTGTTTAGATCTGTTCCTGATTTCACGAAAATACTTATGTATGAAGTCAATAAATGTCTTATATATATATAGAGAATCTCGGGTTACTGTCCGGTGAGAACAATGTTATCAGGCGAGGTGATATCGTTTGTGGTGGCGAGCTTTAGCGAGTCACCACGAACGATATCGCCGAGTCTGATAACATTGTTCGAGCCGGACAGTAACTTGAGATTCTATTTATCATGAAACTTAATTTTCCGAGCATGTTTTAGTGTGTCTTTACCTAAAATTTAGTGTTCAATCCGCTAATGTGATTATTACGGAGACCCGGCAAATCACATATCATAACTCTACATCCACCAACAAATAGTTCGCTGTAACAACAAGTTGAATGATCCATTCATGAATCATGAAAGTAGTCCGTCAATTTGTGGGCGGAGCTTAAAAGTGTTATCATGCTACTAGCAGCCTATTGACCTGAGAACACTTTATGTTATCAGGTCATGTGTTATCAGTCTGTTACCATGGTAGTTGCATGATAAATACATAGCAATTGTTTCAGCATGTGCAATCGATAGGTTTGGAAGTTTTGACTTCCGCCCGAGGAATTGGGTTTTGTTCTGTTGAGGAGAAATAAAGTGAAATTGTGCTCTCTCGATAAATTTATATCTTAATTTCTAATATCAAAACAGATTTTAGGAAAAAAATATTTGATAGACAATAAAACTTATTTAGACTTTTCTGCGTAGTTATATTAAGTTAAAACGTGAAATCGGGGTCTCTATTCAATATACATGTTGGGAAATCGTCAGTTCTTGACGAAATAACTACTACATGTAGTAGTAAGTAATAGTAGGTAGCCCTAGAACACTAGCCAAGCCAACTGATCGTCTTACTCTACTGACATTATGTTGATATACGTCGTACATCTCAAACACAAACGAGGCTTGAAAAATATTTATCAGAAATCTATAGGCCGTATTCTTAAATTGCCAAATATTTATTCAAATGTCGCGTGCTTGTCTGAGTAAGAGAAGAAAATGGTACTCCACTAGATAACTTTATTTAGAAACTGTCACAGCGTCATTTCGAGTGCTTGCTCATGTTATTATAACGGAAAATTATATTCAGTGTCACAAAACGCTTGAGGATAGGTTTTCAATTTTCAATACAATAAACGCTATAGGTGTATATATTGCCACAATACATACGTAAACAGGATTTAAAATGTATTATACTCGAGATATGTAAACTTTAAGCTTCAATACGGCAACAATCTGAATTTTGTTTAGATACAATCGATTTGAAACTCTTAAGACGCATCTAGATCGATTGATGGAGGCCTGTATGAAAATTAATATATTGTCATGTTATACCTAGAGTTATGGGTGAAATCAGAACAGAACAGTATAGATATTTTATTTAGACTTGTACAAAGTACAAAGTACATCATCTATATAGAACATTTCATATATACAGACCTTTATTACGTGACTGCATAGAACATATACTACAGTTAACACATACATTTATTTCACTGAATTTGACATATTTTGCAAGAAATAAGACATTTATTCACAAACCTGTGAAATACGAATGAAACTCATTTCTTGATGTACATAAACCGTGTGACTTAAAGAACATAGTCAGAGTTTTATGATGAAGGTCACAGACAATAAATTCCTACTTTCGTTGTGATGTATAAAATAGGCTACTTTCGGTTTAAAAATGCGTCCGGTATCAAACTAAAAGAAAGTGTTTTTTTAAATGAATCACAATTCGAATCTATCATACAGCTATCAAAGAAGAAAAATATATTACGTCGCTTTAACTGCAAAGTCGTGTCCTAGTTTTGTACCTCATTATGTACCTAGATTATATACATTTAATGATTGTCATTCTATATTCATCACGCGATGGGAAAAAATGACAATATTCGATTGCAGTATCGTGTTTGTTTATGTATAAACTATTCATTTCTTGTTACACTTTATGTCGTAAGAAGCACGAACATGGGCGTTCTGTCAGATCGCTTTACGATGTCGTACAACATTGAATACAAAGATATATAACAATTAATTCGTGTCGCTGGATACTTTTGTTTGCACAGAACATACTTGTTATAAAAATGTTCAGATTATTCAAATAAGGTAAGTTGAAAGATGGTTTGTATAAAGAGCATTGCACATATCAATACAATTAATGTTCTATATAATATGCCACTCCTGGTTAGCTCAGTTGGTATCTAGCGCGAGACTGTCGCCTGGGTGGTACGGGTTCGATGTCCTAGGAGTGCAGGTCATTTCCTACCGGGACATTTGTCCTACATCTCCGATCCATGTTGGGAACGTGTAAGCTGTTAACGGAATACCAAGCGAGTACTCGTTGAAAATTAATTTCAGGAAAACTGGCTCGGTAACTTGACCTAATGGTATAATTGAAAATAAAATGTTGAAAAATGGCATAAAGACCTTATGAAGCATCTTCAAAATATTCTAGTTCATGAATGTAAACACTTCATGATAATCATATTCTTTGATTTCACGTTCCCGCTCAAAGCTTTTAAAAACACCTCAGATTTTGGTGATTTACCATAGTTACCGCATATTTCAAGTTCAAAATAATGAATTTCCAAAAACATGGGTCTATATTTTCGCGCAGTCGTGTTGTCCTAAAGTATGGTTTGAATATAGATATACGTTACATATAAGATTGTTGCCATACATCCTTACAGACTTTGAACTGCAACAATAATTCGACCGTAGTATACGGTCGAATTATTGTAGCAGTTGCAGTTTTATGTACTTTATACATCGAAATAAGATAAAGGTATGTTAATCAATATCAACAGTAATTCCATAAGTTTCTAAAACTTTATTGATCAAATCAAGAGGGTTACGGTTTTTCTAGTTTTTCACGAATCCATTGAAAGTTATAAAATCATAGATATAATTTCAAGTAGACAGGTCCAACTAGTATTTGGGCTGCGACTGCGATTTTTGGGCTAGTTGGTCAAAAATCACATTTTCAGTTTATTACGCATTTCAAATTCTGAAAATTTCAGGTTGATATCTTGAATATTCACAGGGATAAGACTATTTTGTTACTAAGTAATGCTGTTTTTCCTGCAAAAGTAGACTTTCCAACAGCTTACCTATGACCTGAAAACATGATCAATTTTTAGATAAAATATATGCTCATTGTTGTATATGCAGCATTGGAGATAGTTTAGAACCCAGAACTGTCAGATGACACTGCATGACATACCTTCTGATCATGCGTATCATAGTTCAAGTTTCATTTAGAATTGCAATTTATTGAATGACTGTTTTTCCTGCAAAAGGAGACTATTTCCATTTCAAATGTAGTAAACATTGAGATATACTAAGGACATTTAAACAATAAACAAACACAATATATCTCACTTCAGAGTTGTTTATTTGTATAGCAAGTGTTTTATTGACATTTACTGACTGAAATTTTTTTGGTTGCTTAGCAAATTATGACAAAAATTGACATAGATCTAGATCTAAGACATTTAATAGAAATAGTATGGCAGTTTCAACAATTCTCAAATCAAGTCAAGAACCATATTAAAACAAGCTCTTATAGCTTATAAATATTTTTGAGTGTATATTGTAGGTGTTTTCTGCAAGCAAGACTACAATTTAAAAAAAGCAATTACATGTGCAAGTTTTCAAACAATTCCTTATTTGCTTATATATGATTGTAGAAGAATGCTCCGGCATATTGTCAAATTCGTTCTAACTGAAATTAATTATGCTTATATAAACAGTTATTAATTACATTCACCGAACAATAATGGCCAGAAAACCTCTATTTACGTTTGGTGCTAAGCAACTATAACATTGAATTAGAGTAAGTATTCAGCGAACAACAACATGCATGTTGTACATGTACATCTACAGTCTTCAAAAATAATTACTGATACATCATGTTTGCTTGAGAAAAACAACAGATTTAACCATTTGAACATAAAATCCATGTCTTGCAATATGTATCCATGAATATTCAATAAATAATATATAGTCACTTATTGTCCATTAAACAGTCAAAATAAATATTCACGAGTACTCCCATTATCTGAGTAGAATAGATTGCTAACAAATGAAAAATCTCACGTATACGTGATGTCAACTTATGTGTTATCGTAAGATTCGTGTTTAGTGAATTCAACTTATTAGTAAGAATAGTCTGTGACAGTTCAATTACCCCATCACTATATAATATTATTATAGTATATATAGTCAGTGACATATTTTAATATTTACATGACTGTGTATAAACTGAAACGTAACCGTTTTTAAAAAGCAAATGTCGTTCTAACGGTATGTAATTCATAGACAGTTTGTTCAAGGAAGTTCTAATTCATTTTAAAGCAAGAATGATTTCTTCCAATCTCATTAAAATCAGCTCCAGTCGCACGCTCCTATACTATACGCTAACTGTATATGCTTTTATTTATCGTCGCCACCGGTTTCCCACATGGGCGACGCCTCCGGAAGAATGTTAGTCATATTAGATTTGGAGGATAGTGCATGATACAGAAGATGCCCCAGTTCCAGAAGCACCCCTGGTTCTTTTACGTGCTCGATGTAAAGCATCATACACGGGACCTCGGTTATTAAAGTCTCGTCCGAAAGACTGTTAGTACGGTCAGTGATGGAGCGGGGAATCGAACCAGCGATCCCTGGATTACAAGTCCAGCGTTTTACCACTGGACCACTGATCCGCTAACTGGATCTGATGACACGCACAATACAGGTCACGTTATTGTGACCTATGAGTAGCCAATCAAATCGTTGGCTGAAAAATGCTTTGGTAAAAAGTTATGAATATTCGTCGATCTCCGGCGAGCTCCGTAAATTCTATTTGAGCGTAGATCACCATCACGTTCCGATTACGTAGTTTCGTCAATTTCAATATGGCTGCTCCCTTGGACACAACCGCAACTCCTACACGGCAACATTCTTTGGTTGATATATATGTGTTGTTTGTGTGGTGTTTCGTTTTTGGAAATATTTATAACCGGAAGCGGCAGGAAGGACGTTAAAAACAGTATTTATAAACAGAAAATCCAAATAAACGATAAAGCCATTTTGAGAAAGACGACAAACACGGTTTTGTAAGGAGAAATTTCATAGGACCACAAACGAGCACGTGGTTACGCATATCTTTTTTAGAGAGGTTATATGAACGTGACCTCTTACGGAGTGTAGTGAGATCCTAACAGCGGAAAGTAATGGAGCTAAAGTTAGGGGCTGATTTCAATGATATTGGATTTCTTCGAGCGTCGGTCCAATTTTTACCACCCCTTGTGTTAAGTATGTTTAACTCAGGGGCGGTTCCAGCGGGGGGTCCGGGGGTCCGACCCCCCTGGAATGGCTCAGACCCCCCCTGCCCTGGAAAAAAAAGAAGATAAACAAGCGTGATAAATCGACAGCTTTCTATAACATTAATCAATGAATAATAAATTTATCAAACATTATGTTCCATAGCTTCACTTTCATCGTTATTGTGTATCTTTCTGAATTCAATATTGCATCAATCACCCGTGTAATGAATGTGTAAGCGACTGTGTTAGGCTGTATGTCAGGTTGTTGCTACGCTGCGTAAATATTTATAGCTGACACGCAAATATTCATATTTGTGACGTCATTTAAGGCAATAGTGACGTAGTTATTTGATGTATCAAGAATTTGCAGTGCAGTTTGGCTTTCGAGTAAAAACAGCACGTCATTCTTGTTAGCTTGATTTTTTTCCGCAATTTGTTCTTAAAAATACTAAAAAAACTTTTTAAAAAAAACACAAAAAAAACGGATCTATATTAGTGGAGACCTCCTCGTGGTTAGAACCGGTAACGTTTGTTAAAACAGATACAAACGGCTAACATCTGCTTGAATGTGGAAAGGGATTATATTTCTGTAATTTTGTGGGCAAAAGTTGGACCCCCCCTGGAGAAAAATCCTGGACCCGCCCCTGTAGGCTAACTATCACAACTATAGAAGGCGTATTAAAAATTATGTTGACTTAATCTGATAACAAAACATAGATTAACATAACATTGTTTGTAGCAATGCATGTACGTTTGCTATTTACTATCCATTTACCAACAGCAAAAATTATATTGTAACTGAATAGCTGTGTCCGCGCAATTAGCCGACATCATCCGCAAACAAAATACATATCAAAGATTATATTTGGTCAGTTATAATTACTGTATTCTCTCTTAAGATGAGAGACAACTCATTTATGCATAGAGAAAATATTATAGTACCGGTTACGTCCCTTTGTCTCGTATCGGTATTACAGGGATATGGTTATTTTATCATCACCGATTTGCACATAACTGCGTTGATTTGAATATATGGGAACACGTAACATTTATACCTTTATTAGACAAAACAGTGAATAGATGTGTGTGTATTAATCTAGTGGAGTGGAGATAAACAGTTGTTTGGATATACTGAGATATCGAAATATTTGATATGGTGATATACATACATTTGTGTGTATTAATCTAGTGGAGATAAACATTTGTTTGGATATACTGAGATATCGAAATATTTGATATGGTGATATACATAAAGTAGGGCTACCCTCTCCGGAAGTGTTTTAGTCTAACAATGACCTTTACGCTATAGGTCTGAATCCTACATAAGGCATATTATCCTGTTACCGTGAATGTTTATACCAGGTAATATGAAAATATAAACGTGCGATTGTCGGGTTGTGTTAAATGTACGTCGAAACTGAAAGTAAATACTCGCGCCCATTTAAACCTGATAATTTCAATACCCGAAATATTGTCATCGGAAAAAACATCTGATTTTACAGTGGACTTAAACCATACTGATCAGTTGTAAGAATGCCCTTCACCTCTGATTACACGATGTTATTGCGTGTAGTAAACTGATATGATATGTAAATAGATTAAATCGGTCACGAAATCGAAACTAGACTCCATTCTAGAGGACAACTTAGGAACGTTTTGACAATGTGGGGAATATTAAGGTATTTCAAACCTTCTATACCAAAGATAAACATATTCATTGTATATGTGTTTGTAATTGTGTTGCAATATTTATTGTACCATTTGATCGTATTAATAAACAGGTATACAACTGTGTACTATGACTTGATGATAAAGGGGTAGATAGAAATATGTTCATAACTTGGATCTTTTAAATAGGTTGTATTCGGTCATATCAGCGAAAGAGGGTGTAAATCTCTAAAAACAAACCCGTAAAATTTTGGAAATATCTTAAATATGAAAATGTACCATAGGGGTAGAGTTTAGTTACTTACTGTATACGTCATAAAAGGATAATTATGTTAACGTTAACCGTGAGAATCACAATGATGAATACATTTCAGCACAAAATAGAGTTGTAGGGTTAAATTTAGTTATTCAAGGATATCAGGAAACGTAATGTTTCTCAAATATGCTTATCAATTGTTCTATTGTTTTTTTTTCACCAATAAGTGTATGTGACTTCAGAATGTAAGGGAAATTATCCATTTTAAGTCATGTTGATATTCCATTACCTCCCTTATATTTTTTTAATTTGAAATGTTAGTATAACAAAACTATTCCTGTTTATTCCGTTCTCATGCGATATATCGTTTAAGTGATACTACTAGTGTTAACACAAGTTTGCTATAACAATAAACTTCCTTCTCATGATACTTACTTACGATTAAAGTGAACAAACCAAAAGCGTACTCTACCTCTCGATGTGTAAGACTTTATTGTATACATAACGGTTATATAGGAATACAATATTAGTGTCTGTATTCAATGCGTTTGCTATTTATTTCACGTAGTTAACAATTGATACCAAAAACATGAAACATAACACATCATCATTGCATATTGTAGTTTATATTTAGTATCATTATGAAATTAACTTATGGTGTATTGCAGAAAGATGGCGGAAGGAATTTTTTCTAGAACACTGGAGGGTGGATCGGAAGCTCTGTTCGATCATGAGTGTACACACTGTCGTGCACATGGTTCAAAACATGAAGCCACTGACTTCTGTCAAGACTGCAAACAGTTTCTATGTGACTTTTGCGGGAGTTATCACATCCACAATTTGAAAACACATACATTAGTTAGCGTCGCATCATTGCAGCAGTCGAAAACAACCCTACCAACCATCGGTCCAGTTCCAGATATTGCTAAATGCCAGTACCATCCGGACCGTGATATCGAGATGTATTGTGGTACTCATGATATGGTTTATTGTTATTGCTGTATCGCCATTGAACACAGGTACCATTATTCTCATTATGAAGAATTTACAAAGATGAGATAATACATTTGTTAGACGTAAATAACTCATCACGTTCATGATAACAATTATACATGTAATTTAAAGGCTGTACCAGTGTGGCTTTATCTACATATTACAGCTTGGTTTAAATATACAATGTACTTATAATATAACATACGGTGTAGAGTGGTAATGACACATGCGTGTGACGTCACAACTAAACAAGCGTGACGTAGACGTGCTCAAATGATGTTGACGTTGTTAAATATTTATTTTGTACGAAGTAGAATCTATGACATTTTATTTCATTGAAAATTGATATTTAGTTAATTTGAATATGATATGTGAAATAATCATTTAAACTCGTATCTTGGCTGAACATTTAAAAAGAAAATTGCCGGAACTACGTTTTAACGCGTCAGCTTTAATTTACCAAATACCGAATTACACACGTCATACCTTGCTTGCATATATGGTGGTTAAGGTAGGCCTAATGTTTTGGAGAAAATCAGCCGTTTCTGCTATTAAGTCATAAATATAATCTTATAATTGTGTTCATTTTTTATTGAATGTATCAAACGCGTCGTCTAAAACCGATAAAAACTCGTCAAAGAGAGAGAATACGTAACTACATTTTTATCTTTTTTTTTAGATGACTCGTTTCATAAATTCAATCCATAACGACCACACATAGTAAGATCCTAGTAATCGAGTGTATTTGTATAAAACATGTTTGTCAAATAAGAAAAGTGTACATTATCAATTACGATAATCAGTATTTAATTACAATTCGAACATTTGCCTTTTACACAATGCCCATGTAGCCTACGTAGCATTATATTGTATTTGTTTGTAAAAGGATGACAGAGAGTTGTGAAAAATGTTAATTTTGAATTATCGAAAAAGGAATAATCATTGTTTGATATACTTTGCAGATGTTGTTCAGATGTGAAAGAGATTGAGAATGTGGCGCATACAACAAATCTGTCTACATTACAGTCGCTAGTAGCTGAAATTACGCGCGTTAGCAAACAGCTTCATACTACAAAGTTGGAAATGTCAAACGATCTTAAGCGAATTCAGAACATGAAAGACAGTCTTCTAGAAGAAATCAAATGTCTGCGAAAGGAATTCAATACACAGCTAGATACACTCGAGCAGAAGATTATAGCAGAACTTGACGAAGAGCAGAACAAACTGGAGAATGAAATAGGCGATGATATTACAGCCGTCGATGATTTGATAATTGCCTCCGACAACAGTAAGCCAGACCTGACGTCTCACTTCGATGATAAACACATATTTATCGCTGAGAAGCTTGGTCAAGTAGTCATTGCCGATGTAAATAAATTTCTAAAGAAAGCAAATGTATTGAAACATCCGACACTGAAATTTGAACCGAATGATATTCTCAGTGATGCTGTTGAAAAATCGGACCGTATGGGAAAAATCTACAGAATTAATACTAAACGAAAACAAATACAACGTAGTAATTACACTATGGAATCTATGAATGAGATAAACGTTAGAGTGAGCTCGGACAAAATGGAGTGTTATATTACCGACACGTGTCAGCTTCCCGATGGAACAATGCTATTGATTGACGTTGATAACAATAAACTGAAGAGACTTGATGATCAGCTCAATTTGAAGGATTTCTTGGATTTTAAAGCTGAACCAATAGGACTTTGTTCTGTGTCACCCACTGAGGTAGCGATACGAATGGACGACAACACAATACATTTTATATCTGTTGGTAATTCCCTCACTTATCAACGAAAGGTCTCTATAAACAATTTAAACAATGTATATTTTGGAATAGCGTGTTGTAATAATCAGTTGTGGATACCTGATTTTAGAGCTGTATATGTTTACTCTCTATCTGGAACATTAATGAAAACAATAGAAACAGATTCTCAAGGTCGGACAATTTTCTCTGTACACAACCCTCTTCGTATGGCTGTAAGTAACGATGAGACCAAAGTCTATGTTACAGCAAGGAATGATAGGGTGGTTGTATTCAACAATAATGGTGATGTTATAAAGGAGTTACGGGATCAACGACTGAACATGGTACGTTGTGTATGTGTCACAGAGGATGATATTGTACTTGTAGCAGACTACGGGTCTATTGTTATGTTTGATAGAGACGGCAACACTTTGGGTGAACTTGTTTCTAGTAAAGACAAGTTATCTAGTCCGTTTTCATTGTGTTATGACAGAAAGAGATGTCGTTTGTTAGTTGGTTACAGGTTAGATAAGATACACATGTTCCAGTTAAGCTAATACGGTATGATATACATGGATATTGTGTAGCAATGGTACTGTGACAATATAGAACATTAATGATGTGATAGTATGGAAAAAAATATTACATATGGCTTTTGATTTCGACACCTGTATTTAATTGCCTTGCCGATTTTTCGTGTTCCATAAAACATGACTTTAATTGTATATTCATGTAATTGCATTTGTCTTCTTAAGATAGTATGTATGTGAAGATATCTGTATTATTATTAGTGATTTAATGCGTGACCAGAATATTATACAGTTTCAGTCATTTAAATTATGTTAACAATGAAGAACCACAAATAAAAAACGGATATTTTATTATAATTTTTCATCACTTATTATTTATTTAACACACACAAGTGTACATACTAAGAAGTAATATGAACAGTATAACATACAACACATGACTGATTTACAACTGGAATCGGCATTCTGCAAATAAATACGTTACATGTTTAATATTGAAACATAACAGATCTTCTTCTGAAACAAGCCTCAATATCTATTACGTTAATCTTTAAGGATATGTTATGCTAATTTTTTTGTCCGTTTGTTTATCTAAACAATCATGAAAAAAAGACTTCATCTTGTAAAACTTCAATAAATACTCATTATCATAGAATGCATTTATAATGTATTTCTCAGTATTTGTAGAAAAAAGACGTTTGTATCATCATAAAATTAAAAAAATCCATCTTTTTAACAAGTGGAAGGTTTTTACTAGTTTTGTCTGTAATAGTAAATTAAAGTTAAATACTGCACTGCCACCTTCACCTTTTAGATATCGACACTTCTGTTGCATGTGACACATCATCTTATTAATATGTTGATCATTTTTGCCAATACATTTTAATACATTAATACAATGCAATCACCGTGACCTTCTCCTTTTAGCTATGTACAGTTTTTGCTCGTAGTACGTTGTCATGTTATCATGATCATTTGTGTCCAGATATTTCTAAATCCCATGAAAGACAACACATACCTGACCTGGACGAATAACGATATTCACTACAGTTAACATTAGTAAATGACCAACGTTAAATTATGCACTTTGAACTTGACCTTTAAGATATGGACAGTACCGATGGGACACGGACGATGTACCGTGGCCTTAACCTTTAAAGATATGGACACCATTGTTTCATGCGACACATAATCTTATTATGGCGACCATATTTGGCTAGATATTTCATAATTCTATAGGTCTTTGATGCGGACGATGCATTGTGACCATGACATTTTATATATGGGCACCATTGCTGAACACGGCACTTCATCGCCTTATGGGGATCATCCATTCCAATTTATTTAGCCAAAAGTCTGGATTCGACACGATGTACACACCGACGATGCACAGTCACCTTGACTTGTTAGATACGGACACCATTTTTGCACGTCTTCTTTTATGACAATAAACTCTGTTATGGGCCGGACACAGTTTTGTCTCGGACGAACAAACACAAAATGTAAACACTATCAAAAATAATTTCGGACAATTCGAATTTTTCACGAAAATACCATAAATGTAGCAATGGCAGTACGTACCCCGCCCATCTCTCCAATATCAGAATCCTTGTTTGATCTTATTGTGCCGGAACTTCCTTTACAATCGTAAATGACTCTGTTAGACTGAATACGCCGTTTAATTTCCTGTTTTCTGGTGCAGTTCAAAATACCCAAACGTAAATCAAGACATCATTTATGTGTCTGTGTTCTGGGGCAATTGACATTTCTCGTGGGAGGAATGCGAATGAACGAATGGTTTGAAATAACAGGGTTCGACACTAACACTTGTCATAATATGCTCACAAACGCAATAAAAATACTCGAGTCAATAGTCAATAAGTTAAAATATTAATTATGTCACAATTAAGGGGATGTAACTCGGTAAGTATTTATTCATTTAATGTACACAATGTATTTCCCCTTACTTAACATCCAAATTGACAGGATGAATAGGTATGTATAAATTAAAAATGCGGTTGGAGAAAATTTACCGGAATCGGCTCCGAGCTCACCAATTCCTGCGCCTTGCTTGATAACTTTCTCAATCCAAGTCACCATTCTATTATTCTCTTTCCAAAAACAAATTAGTGTTACTTACAAACATGGAGTGTTGGAGACATATTCATTAGGTATTAATTGTGTGTACTTCATGTCAATATGTCAAGTTTCAGTAGTGTAAAATATACTTGACGCCATTAAAAACGCAACTATTTGAACTAGACGTCATTATGTAGTATCAACTGTCAAAAGCGTGTTACAGTTATCTATGTGTTAATTCCTGTTCAAAACTTTATCAAACTATAGACCAATTTTGTTCAACTCATTATTGGTTATTTTTACGAAATTATCTTTGTGAAATAAGTATATTTTTGCTTTTATAATGTCACTTTATCTATAAGCATATTTTTTGATTGCGTTTTTAATGGTGTTAAGTATACATTGTAATCGTTCGAAGTACATAGGGTACAGAAGGCGGGGCAGGTTATTAAGCTGTTACCACTTCAGACGATACTTCTTAACAATCCAGGACCAACTTGGTGTATATTTTATTAATTCAATTAACACTGCTGCTGTTTGTTTGTCTAATTAAAACCAGCGAATTTTAAATGATAAAGTCATAACTTCATAATTGATCTTCTAAGTAAGATATATGTTGTTATTTGTTGAAGAGTCGGCGCGACGTATCAAATACTAGAAAGTATATGATTCTACTATGGTAGAAGCTAGATACATTTGTTCAAGTATATGAAGCATCTTCACGAAAATATACTAAAATAGATAATCAATATCCAGATCAAAATTATAAGTATTTTCAATCATTATCTACAGAAAACAAGGCATTTCTTACGCTGAGCAACGCCCCTGGTACATATCGGTAATATGCATTTGATATTTCCGCTCGTAATACATTCGTTACTTGTTTAGGCGAATGCCATTTTGCGTCCTACTTAAATGCTCGTCTACGTTTAAAGTGTGTTTTAGAATAAAATTAGCGTGTCTGTTTGGCAAACTTCACTGCATAAAATCGCTGTTTCCCGAATCGTCTATAGGATATACTTGTTTACAGTCAAATTCGTGTATTCTTAAATAGCTAAGATGTTTCTTATTAACTTATACACAGGTGTTCAAGTGTTATAACTTCAGAATCATGGATATGTACCAAATACAAAAGCGAGTACATTAAAACTATAAACAGTATGTAAACGTTATCAGACATTGTTATTTTATAGTTATAACCGTCCACTGAAGAATGCTTCTATTTGCTGTGCACTTAATTAAACTAACATAACAACGGCGTATGTATGACTTCTTTGGATAGGCAATTCGGAACCCTATTGTACGGTAGACTTGCGATAACTAGTGTCTTTGCGATCACTCCTAGTGTATAAATGTTGCGCCATACACATCAATCACATTCTTTTATTTGCATACATAGATCTTGATGAAGTGAATCATATTGCCTGTGTTGACAAATGTCTTAACTCGCTTGAGCTCATGAAATTCTTACACTGTCATCCAATGTTCATCGTCCGTCTCAGTAGGTACAAACGATAGCTTAATCTTAATATCGGAGTGTGATCACTGTCAATGTCCGGACATGGTGAAAAGTCCAGTGACCCGAAAGTTCCGGTTTACAGGAAGCTTATCTTTAGAGCACACTATACTCAGATTCTGTCTCTTGAATGACTGTTTAAGCTGCTGCATGTATATACGATTGTACTGATGGTATGGTGTTTCTTATATCCTATTCTAATTTCAGTGTGTCTGTCTCAGTGTTGCTGGAGCTGTGTCCACTTATTCATTATACCATATATTTGTAATTGAAACAATGAACATAACACAATACTGAAGTAAATATGTAAATATTATTTTCATGGAACAACCATATTCTGGCATGTATAACATTTGCGTACATCACATATTTATAAATCAAATGGCACCCAAAGAACAAACATATACCATATACATATCAAATACCCATAACTACATCCAAGTTATAATATTCTACTAAATTTTACGTTCTTACTGTCTAAAGACGAAACACGAAACCAGTTAGATCTCTTAAAAACTCCATCATGGTTGTTTGTTTCTTATTACATATATATTTTACAATTTTCCAAGGTCTGCAACTGTAAACGCCCTTGTAAGAATTCACTGTCATTTTCCAGTGCAGAGATGACTTATCGCTTCATGGAACAGTAGGTTGATACGCTAAGATTGCGATTGTTAGTAAACAAGATCACCTTTCAACACATCTGACTCCTCAAGTTCTACAACTTACTCACTATCTACACGAAGACTTACTTATATCTGTACTTTCCACCGCTTCTTCTACTTAATTTCTAATTCATCAAGGATTGCATGAGATAAAGAATTAAATTATTTGAGCTTGTGTATCACTGCCCGATTCAAACACGTCATAATACATGTATTCGAAATCGTGGGGCTCACAGATGAAGACGTCATATTGTGTTCGTGTTTATTTCCGGTTGAGGATTCCTCTTTACTTTGCTCTAGTTCTCTAGTGCAATACAGTACACTTTTGAAAACCTAAATGGAAAGCAATATGAAAGTTCATGCTTATCTACATTTTATTATCTTTGTTTACTACAACGGATGCTTGACTTGTACTGCAATACATCAATTAGATAACTCTGGCAAGTGCCATCGAGATCCATAAATAACTTCAATCCATTAATTGTAATTGACAATGTATTGCCAATGCTATGTTTATCTGATTTGTCTATCTGTGGTTGATTGCTTACACATCTAAACCGGCTCGAGATACAGGACAGCATGCGAATTGACAACCTAAACAGTTTTCAGCGACGATATAAGCGACATTTAACATCGCTTATACAATAATATAGAATTATTCCTCTGTTTATGGTTGCGGATAACGACAATTATAGAGGAAATAATTGCCGGCAGACAAATCATAATTATATAGCAACATCATAATCATTTACATTTTTGTCGCGATAATATTAATTAACGACCGAAACATAAACATTCCATTAACAAACATACGACTACTGTATAATAATTTGTCGTTTAATTGTTTTCGTATTGACCATCTTGATGTGAACTTTACTACTGCTTTTTGAGTTGATCTGTCATGGAATACATTTTTGATTTGCTTTATTGGTATGTTATTGAAACCATAAACGACCCCACGATGAAATCTATGTCGATGATTTCTTATTTCAATAAAAGTGCACGCCAATTACTCCATTGCAGTGCATGCGCACTTATGAATATCCATTTTAAACCAACATACGTTCGAACAACCATGGTTTCGCATTATTTTTAGATCATATGTGTCAAATAAAACAAAGAGAAATGGCCGTAAAGATGTTATATTAGGTGGTAACTGTGACGTGATGCGATCGTATTTCATTTGGTTTTCTAGAAAGGGTTGTTAACTGTCAGAAATTGTCCTAAAATGTCATTTCAAATTACTTTTCTAAGAAAGGAAATGCAATTACTTGCTGATTTTCCTCAGGCGATTAAGGATTTGAAAATAAAACGCAAAAATAATACATTTATACTTTTCTTGCATATTTTTTGTGACATAAAATCAAATTTCCAGGATGTTAACTAAAACCGATATGATACTACACGAGAGATCATAAAATACGTAGCACGTTTTCTGAGAACGATTACAATCATTTTGATTTGGAAAGCGAGTTTAAGAGATCCAGTAAAAACTCCAATGAAAAATTGTGCCATAAAATGAATGGCTTTCTTTTTATCGGTAATTACTTTTCAATCATTATCTCTTTTCGTCACTACCATCTTATGTATGTGGCATTCCCTGTAGCAAATTATTCCTTCTATTCGATTGCGTTCCCTGTAGCAACTTATTCATTCTCTTCGATTGCGTTCCCTGTAGCAACATATACATTCTCTTTGATTGCGTTCCCTGTAGCAACTTATTCATTCTCTTTAATTGCGTTCTCTGTAGTAACTTATTCAATATCTTTGATTGCGTTCTCTGTAGCAACTTATTCCATCTCTTTGATTGCGTTCCATGTAGCAACTTATTCCTTCTCTTTGATTGCGTTCCCTGTAGCAACTTATTCCATCTCTTTGATTGCGTTCTCTGTAGCAACTTATTCCATCTCTTTGATTGCGTTCTCTGTAGCAACTTATTCCATCTCTTTGATTGCGTTCCATGTAGCAACTTATTCATTCTCTTTGATTTCGTTCCCTGTAGCAACTTATTCATTCTCTTTGATTTCGTTCCCTGTAGCAACTTATTCCATCTCTTTGATTGCGTTCTCTGTAGCAACTTATTCATTCTCTTTGATTGCGTTCCCTGTAGCAACTTATTCCTTCTATTTGATTGCGTTCCCTGTAACAACTTATTCCTTCTCTTTGATTACAAACAGGGAACAACATTAGGTTTTATTTCACCAAAAATGTTTTCAATTCGTGTTTTATGTACGAATACTTCATGCCTATACCTATTCAGAGACATCGAAGTATCTTACAAGAAGTAAGGCTCTAATGTCTTTTGATTGCAAATTATTTCAAATTCAGCGTAATGAAATATATTTTCGTCGGCAACAATATTATTCCCCCTAGCATGTAAAAACAGTTTTTTTACATACATTCATTATATAAAACTTGTAACGCCGCTCTACAGAGTTACAAAACAGACAGTAAATTGCACACTCGAATGTACTACTAAGACATCAATCGAAATAATTAGAATGTCTAAAATTTGAGAAAGTTAAGACTTCGAATATCTGCTGATATACACGTGAGTATGTGAGTATGGAGAAACACCAACATATCAAGTGAACATTCAAATTAAAACTAGGAGTGTTTCTTGCAGCTACTACTTAATAATTACACCGCATTGTCTTTAGAATATTGCGATGTATTACATTTACAAAATTATTAGACTTTGATTATACGAACTGTCTGAATTGTTTTCACTCAGTATTGATTAACAGCAACCTACGCATGGCAACCACGTGTTTCCAGAGTACATTATTTGAAGTACATTCTGTTACAAAGACATGATGCAGTTGTAATACGAGCTAATTGCTTGACTTCAGTATCAACCTATCTTGACCTTAAAGATATATTATGTTCATTTGTTTGTTCAAGTGTTTACCTAAACAATCATGAAAATATACTTTTCATTAAATATGCATTATCACAGAATACATGTATAATATATTGCTCTGAATTTGTCGAAACAAAAACGTGTGTATTATAATAAAATTAAAAAAAAATCCATCTTTTTAACAAGCAGGTGTTTTTTACTAGTTTTGTCTGTTAGTAATATGAGTAAACAAGATTGTTTTAAACGATTGAACATGGCAATGGTTCTTGTTAATGATGTTTTAGACTATGTGACAACAATACTGGATGAAGTCCATTACAGCTTTCTAGGTTCAGATGAGCCATCTATATCTTTAAAATTGTGCCGACCATTTTTTTTCAGTATATTTCTTGTTTGCTATGTTGCTTGTTTTCATTTAAAAGTATGATTTATTGTAGGCAAATAATGGCCACTATAGTTGTAAGATATAGTAAGCTGTTACAGAGAATGCAACATTCATCACCGATGTATTGCCACTGTCGGTGAATTTAATGATTTATTGTCATTATCGTTTCGCACAATTTATGTGTCTGGATTCAACATTAAATTCACTAACGACGGTTATTCCACTTTTTGACGGTGCTATCACTATACATGTATATTTATATTATACATAGTCAGTGACAAATTTTAATATTTACATGACTGTGTATAAACGGAAACGCAACCGTTTTTAAAAAGAACATGTCGTTCTACCGATATGTAATTGATAGACAGTTTAGTCAAGGAAGTTCTAATTCATTTTAAAGCAAGCATGATTTCTTCGAGCATCGATCCTTTTTTTTACCGCCCCTTGCGTTAATTCTGTTGGACTATCACAACTATAGAAGGCGTATTAAAAGTTTTGTTGACTTACTCTGATAACAAAACATAGATTAGCATAACATTGTTTGTAGCAATGCATGTACGTTTGCCATTTACTATCCATTTTCCAACAGCAAAACATATATTGTGTTAATTGTTACTTAGGTAGCGAAGACCTAAATACCACAGATGCGCTACTCGGCCAGATATCGTAAAATCTCTCGGGAAATAAAATCTCGCGAGAGCGGGTATTTAGGTCTTTGATCATACATTGTACATGTATATCCATACACCATCGTTGACAAGAAAAATGTCATTAGATTACAAAAACAAATAACCAGCAAAACAAAATGTGGAACGAAATTTAAATTTTATAATCGTGTTCATAATGTATGATCTTGTAGTACAGTGAATCATGATGCTGTGGTAAATATCGTTAACCACATAACGACTGTATCCATTTCCATGTCGACAATATAAGCAGACCAGACAAGGGAGACAATCTCTGCTTTACTTAAAATGTAAACATAGTGAAAAAACAGCATTTAGTTAAAACTTGGTTATCACCGAGCGTTTATCGGATAACAATTCAACGTCATTCTGCGGTACACCGCAGGAAAGCATTAAATAAAATGGATTGCATCTTTCATATAGAGCGTCAAGTTAAGCGAAATAAAAATATTTGCATTGCCAAGAATGTCATTCCTTAAGCCTAATCTCCCACCATCACGACTTTGGGTGGCGAATGGGTACGAATGTAGAAATCGTGGACATCTCTCATAATTCTTACAGGGTTATTGTTGGATTCCTGTTGAATCGGGGGGGGGGGGGGGGGGGGTTGGAGTTCTCCTCTATTCGCGGAAGGGCCACGACAGTTTTGAAATGGAACTCTCTCTAGGGTCAGTACAATGGCGAACCACTACGACTTTTTCATTTTTCCCTATTCGCCGGCATTCGAAACCTAAGTCGTGACAGTAGGACTGGGGCTTTACCAAATATGTGAAATAATTTTAAATGCCTTAGTTACAAATATATGTTATGCCGCTGTACATGTATACAGTGAAATTTGCGCTCTCAAATTAGTGTCTCTGTCATTTAAATGGTGATATTATTTAACGTTCACAAATAAAAAACCAAAACAATTAAAACTGGTTAAAGACAGTGTATTGGTTTGACTTAGAAATTGAAAAGTATCATGATATCATACGAATATTGAATATTGTTTGTTTTGCCATCCATTCCCCATAGGAATTAATATAACCTCTGTAGGTCTGACTTCGAATACCGTAGTTTAGGCTTATTCCAAATGAAACATGCTTATTGATGTTCCAAGGGGTATCCCTTATCAGAAATTGTACATGTACCAATATTATATTTGTATTGAAGATACTGTTACGGGCAAGCGTGGACAATGTCAGTTAATTTAATTTGCAGACCCGTGCCTAAAAACGTCTTTATACCCCTGCCAAACGAAGTTTGGTCGTGCGGGTGGTTTATCGGTTGGTCCGTTGCAATTTTCCTTGTCCGGAGCATAGCTTGAAAACTGCTGGATAGAATTTAATAAAACTTCATACAAGGGTAGAGCACAGTGAGAGGAAGTGCAGTGTACAAGAACCATAACTCTATTTTAGCTAATTACAGATATATTGCCCTTTGTTACTTTTTCTTGTCCACTGCATAACTGTAGTGGGGGTACTAATCACCTTCAGTGATAGTTCTAGTTTAATGTTGCACCTTTGGGACCTTATAACAATAGTGTCGTTTTACTTGTGATATTTCATCACTTTAAATTGTAATAAAGTGTTTACTGATCAAGTTTACTGATCATGAAATGGAATTGCTTGAAATATGCCTCCTTTTAAACTCAGAATAGTAAACACTTGAGGGCAATTATAATTCTCGTATTTCTATTTTATGTTAATTAAGCTACCATGCTAACCACTTCACACTGAATTGACTAAGTTTAACGTATACAGAAAACAATTGTGAGAATGTCCTTCGGAAATTTAACTTGTGGCATGTCTATCTTATACTGATTGAGCACAACCGTTTACACAGTTGTATAATTGTTAATTGTTGATACGTTGATGCAAAGACTTTTAAGTACCATGGTATTCAGGTCTTTAGTTGATGTATACTTAACGCCATTAAAAACGCAACTTTATCACTTCATCCTTCATTTTGTTCCAAGTCTAAAAAAACGAATAATTGTTACAAATGAGCTGAAATTCAAAACACACCTTTCTTTGAAACAACACCATTAGGAAGCACGAAGTTAGCAGAACATTATGCCGAGCAGTTGTATCTGTGAATCGCTTCTGTAGCTATTATTATGCAATTAAAGCACTTAGCAATTGTATCTGTCAGCAGTGTTCAGTAGGGAATGCAACATGACAGTTTGCCTATTATTGTGATCACGTGTGCCAATTATTTAAAAATCGCAATAACGACAAAGGTGTACTGTATTCTCTCTTAAGATGAGAGACAACTCTTTTATGCATGGAGAAAACATTATAGTACCGGTTACGTCTCGTATCGGTATTACAAGGAAATGTTTATTTTATTATCACAGATTTTCACATTATAACTGCGTTGATTTGAATATATGGGAACACGTAACATTTATACCTTTATTAGACAAAACAGTGAATAGATTTGTGTGTATTGATCTAGTGGAGTGGAGATAAACAGTTGTTTGGATATACTGAGATATCGAAATATTTGATATGGTGATATACATGAAGTAGGACTGCCCTCTCCGGAAGTGTTTTAATCTAACAATGACCTTTACGCAAGAGGTCTGAATCCTACATAAGGCATAGTATCCTGTTACCGTGAATGTTTATACCAGGTTATATGAAAATATAAGCGTGCGATTGTCTGGTTGTGTTAAGTTTACGTTGAAGCTGAAAGTAGATTCTCGCGCCCATTTAACCTTGCAGGAACAACCTGATAATTTCAATACCCGAAATATTGTCATCGGAAAAACATCTGATTTTACATTGGCCTTAAACCATACTGATCAGTTGTAAGAATGCCCTTACATTAAATACTCTGACATAACCGCATTAATCAAATATAAAACTATATTCACAATATTGATTATTAACATTTTTTCTCAATGAATCATTTCATATGTAAAAGTTAATGAAGAACAAACTCCAAGCAGATATTTTGTTATTAGGTTCAAAATATGTTTCATATCAAAATACTTGGCTTTTGATAACAAATCCAAAGTCACGTGTCCTTCACCTCTGATTACACGATGTTAGTGCGTGTAGTAAACTGATATGATATGTATGGTTAAATCGGTCACGAAATCGAAACTATTCTAGAGGACAACTTAAGGACGTTTTGACTGGGGAATATTAAGGTATTTTAAACCTTCTCTACGAAAGACCAGTGGTAAAGGTAAACATATTCATTGTATATGTGTTTGTAATTTTGTTGCAATATTTATTTATCATTTGATCGTATTTATAAACAGTGTACTATGACTTGTTGATAAAGGGGTAGATAGAAATATGTTCATAACTTGGATCTTTTAAAGAGGTTTTATCGGTCATATCAGCGAAAGAGGGTATAGATCTCTAAAAACAAACCCGTACAATTTTGGAAATATCTTAAATATACTTGAGTAAAACTTGATTTACATGTGAAGATGTACCATAGGTAGAGTTTAGTTACTTACTGTAGACGTCATACAAGGATATGTTAACGTTTACCATGAGAATCACATTGATGAAATAAATTTCAAAAGAAAATAGAGTTTTAGGGTTAAATTTAGTTATTCAAGGATATCAAGAAACGTAATGTTTCTCAAGTATTCTTATCAATTGTTCTATTGTTTTTTTCACCAATACATTTATGTGACTTCAGAATGTAAGGGAAATTATCCATTTTAAGTCGTGTTGATATTCCATTACCTCCCTTATATTTTTTAAGTTTGAAATGTTAGTATAACACAACTATTCCTGTTTATTCCGTTCTCATGCGATATATCGTTTAGGTGATACTAGTGTTAACACAAGTTTGCTGTAACAATAAACTTCCTTCTCATGATACTTACTTACAATTAAAGTCAACACAACACAAAGAGTACTCTACCTCTCGATGTGTAAGATTGTATTGTATACATAGGGGCAATCTCATTAAAATCAGCTCCAGTCGTACGCTCCTATACTATACGCTAACTGGATTTGATGACTGCCCAATACAGGTCACGTTCAAGTGACCTTTGAGTAGCCAATCAAATCCTCGCCTGCAAAATGCTGTGGTATAGCGTTATGAATATTCATCGATCTCCGACGAGCTCCGTTAATTATATTTGAGCGTAGATCACCAAGTCGTTCCGATTACGTATTTTCGTCAATTTCAATATGGCTACGTCCATGGACACAAACGCAACTCCTACTCGGCAACATTCTTTAGTTAATCGGTGTTGTTTGTGTGGTGTTTCGTTTTTGGAAATATTTATAACCGGAAGCGGCAGGAAGGACGTTAAATAACAGTATAAACAATACAATATACAATACAAAATACTTTATTTTGGTCATGGTTACTTGTGTAACAACACACAATGTTATCACAGACAGATAACATGTATGGATAATCAGACAATTCAGTTATAAGTATGCAATGTCAAAACAAAACAGAATCAGTTGGCTGAACATTTACGTTTGTTTAGGTGACAGCGATGTTTATTTATCCGTGAATGGTTTAAAAAGTTGGGAGAATTTAAATATTTACAATGAAATCACGAGAAAATCGAAGGTCACGTTGTAGGAATTTCATTGATGACTTGGAGATAGTGCGTACAATATATGTGAATAATTGTAGATGGTGTTTTTGTTGTTCAATTAGAATATTTTGTGATATAACATGTGAATAGACTTGTACTTCTAAGTACTCCGAAAACAGAAACTCCGAATAAACGATAATGACATTTTGAGAAAGACGACAAACACGGTTTTGTAAGGAGAAATTTCATTGGACCACAAACGAGCACCTGGTTACGCATATCTATTTTTAGAGAGGTTATATGAACGTGACCTCTTACGGAGTGTAGCCAGATCCTAACAGCGGAACATAATGAAGTTAGGGGCTGATTTCAATGAGATTGACATAGCGGTTACATAGGAATACAATATTAGTGTATGTATTCAATGCGTTTGCTATTTTATTTCACGTAGTTAGCCATTGATACCAAAAACACGAAATATGAAACATCATCATTGCATATTGTAGTTTATATTTAGTATCATTATGAAATTAACTTATGGTGTATTGCAGAACGATGGCGGAAGGTGGACATTTCTCTAGTACACTGGAGGGTGGATCGGAAGCTCTGTTCGATCACGAGTGTACACAATGCCGTGCACGTGGTTCAAAACAAGAAGCCACTGACTTCTGTCAAGACTGCAATCAGTTCCTATGTAAAATTTGCGGGAGTTATCACATCCGAAATTTGGAAACACATACATTAGTTAGCGTCGCATCATTGCAGCAGTCGAAAACAATCCTACCAAACATCGGTCCAGTTCCGGATATTGCTAAATGCCAGTACCATCCTGACCGTGATATCGAGATGTATTGTGGTACTCATGATATGGTTTATTGTTATTGCTGTATCGCCAAGGAACACAGGTATCATTATTCTCATTATAAATAATTGATAAAGATGAGATAATAAATTTGTTAGACGTAAATAACTCATCACGTTCATGATAGCAGTTATAATTTAAAGGCGTATCAGTGTGGCTTTATCTACAAATTACAGCTTGGTTTAAATATGCTTATAATATACTAGAGTGGTAATGACACCCATGTATTATTTCCGATATATCACTAGTGAAATAACACGTCACATGCGTGTGACGTCACAACTAAACAAGCGTGACTTAGACGCGCTCAAATGATGTTGAAGTTGTTAAATATTCATTTTGTACGAAGTATGACATTTTATTTCATTGACAATTAATGTCTAGTTAATTTGAATATGATCTGTGAAATAATCATTTGAACTCGTATCTTGGCTGAAAATTTAAAAAGAAAATTGCCGGAACTACGTTTTTACGCGTCAGCTTTTATTTACCAAATACCGAATTACACACGTCATACCTTGCTTGCATATAAGGTGGTTAAGGTAATGTTTTGGAGAAAATCAGCCGTTTCTGCTATTAAGTCATAAATATAATTTTACAATTGTGTTCATTTGTTATTGAATGTATCAAACGCGTCGTCTTAAACCGATAAAAACTCGGCAAAGCCTCGTTGTTATTTTGTTTAGAAGACTCGTTTCATAAATTCAATATATAATGACCACTCATATTAAGATCCCCTATATATATTCGAGTGTATTTGTATAAAAACTATTTGTCAAATAAGAAAAGTGCACATTATCAATTACGATAATCAGTATTTAATAACAATTTGAACATTTGCCTTTTACACAATGCCCATGTAGCCTACGTAGCATTATATTGTATTTGCTTGTAAAAGGATGACAGAGAGTTGTGAAAAATGTTAATTTTGAATTATCGAAAAAGGAATAATCATTGTTTGATATACTTTGCAGATGTTGTTCAGATGTGAAACAGATTGAGAATGTGGCGCATAAATCAAACATGTCTACATTACAGTCGCTAGTAGCTGAAATTACTCGCGTTAGCAAACAGCTACATACTACAAAGTTGGATATGTCAAACGATCTTAAGCGAATTCAGAACATGAAAGACAGTCTTCTAGAAGAAATCAAATGTCTGCGAAAGGAATTCAATACACAGCTAGATACACTCGAGCAGAAGATTATAGCAGAACTTGACGAAGAGCAGAACAAACTGGAGAATGAAATAGGCGATGATATTACAGCCGTCGATGATTTGATAATTGCCTCCGACAACAGTAAGCCAGACCTGACGTCTCACTTCGATGAGAAACACATATTTATCGCTGAGAAGCTTGGTCAAGTAGTCATTGCCGATGTAAATAAATTTCTAAAGAAAGCAAATGTATTGAAACATCCGACACTGAAATTTGAACCGAATGATATTCTCAGTGATGCTGTTGAAAAATCGGACCGTATGGGAAAAATCTACAGAATTAATACTAAACGAAAACAAATACAACGTAGTAATTACACTATGGAATCTATGAATGAGATAAACGTTAGAGTGAGCTCGGACAAAA
Organism: Mactromeris polynyma; assembly: GCA_032209605.1. Lineage (NCBI taxonomy): Eukaryota > Metazoa > Mollusca > Bivalvia > Venerida > Mactridae > Mactromeris > Mactromeris polynyma. The sequence goes on from JASFXZ010000007.1 coordinate 8,565,536, forward strand.
TGGAGTGTTATATTACCGACACGTGTCAGCTTCCCGATGGAACAATGCTATTGATTGACGTTGATAACAATAAACTGAAGAGACTTGGTGATCAGCTCAATTTGAAGGATTTCTTGGATTTTAAAGCTGAACCAATAGGACTTTGTTCTGTGTCACCCACTGAGGTAGCGATACGAATGGACGACAACACAATACATTTTATATCTGTTGGTAATTCCCTCACTTATCAAAGAAAGGTCTCTATAAACAATTTAAACAGTGTATTTTTTGGAATGGCGTGTTGTAATAATCAGTTGTTGATACCTGGTGATGGAGCTGTATATGTTTACTCTCTATCTGGATCTTTTGTGAAGAAAATAGAAACAGATTCTCAAGGTCGTAAAATATCCTCTCTATACAACCCTTTTGATATAGCTGTAAGTAACGATGAGACCAAAGTCTATGTTTTAGCAGGGGGGGATAGGGTTGTTGTATTCAACAATAATGGTGATGTTATAAAGGAGTTACGGGATCAACGACTGAACGGAACACGTTGTGTATGTGTCACAGAGGATGATATTGTACTTGTAGCAGACTACGGGTCTATTGTTATGTTTGATAGAGACGGCAACACTTTGGGTGAACTTGTTTCTAGTAAAGACAAGTTATCTTGTCCGTTTTCATTGTGTTATGACAGAAAGAGATGTCGTTTGTTAGTTGGTTACAGGTTAGATAAGGCACGCATATTCCAGTTAAGCTAATGCGGTATGATATACATGGATATTGTGTAGCAATGGTACTGTGACAATATAGAACATTAATGATGTGATAGTATGGAAAAAAATATTACATATGGCTTTTGATTTCGACACCTGTATCTAATTGCCTTGCCGATTTTTCGTGTTCCATAAAACATGACTTTAATTGTATATACATGTAATTGCATTTGTCTTCTTAAGATAGTATGTTTGTGAAGATATCTGTATTATTATTAGTGATTTAATGCGTGACCAGAATATTATACAGTTTCAATCATTTAAATTATGTTAACAATGAAGAACCACAAATAAAAATCGGATATTTTAGTATAATTTTTCATCACTTATGTTTTATTTAACACACACGAGTGTACATATTACGAAGTAATATGAACAGTACAACATACAACACATGACTGATTTACAACTGGAATCGGCATTCTACAAATAAATACGTTACTTGGTTAATATTGAAACATTACAGGTCTTCTTCTGAAACAAGCCTCAATATATATTACGTTAATCTTTAAGGAAATGTTATGCTCATTTTTTTGTCCGTTTGTTTATCTAAACAATCATGAAAAATGTACTTTATCTCGTAAAACTTCAATAAATACTCATTATCATAGAATGCATTTATAATGTATTTCTCAGTATTTGTAGAAAAAAGACGTTTGTATTATCATAAAATTAAAACAATCCATCTTTTTAACAAGCGGTTGGTTTTAAACACAAAATGTAAACACTATCAAAAATAATTTCGGACAATTCGAATTTTTCACGAAAATACCATAAATGTAGCAATGGCAGTACGTACCCCGCCCATCTCTCCAATATCAGAATCCCTGTTTGATCTAACTGTGCCGGAACTTCCGTTGCAATCGTAAATGTCTCTGTTAGACTGAATACGCCGTTTAACTTCCTGTTTCCTGGTGCAGTTTGAAATACCCAAACGTAAAGTAAGACATCATTTCTGTGTGGGAGGAATGCGAATGAATGAATTGTTTTATATAACAGGGTTCGACACGAACACTTGTCATACGATGCCCACAAACGCAATAAAAATACTCGAATCAATAGTCAATACGCTACAATATTATTTTTGTCACAATTTAAGGGATGTAACTCGGTAAGTATTTACTAATTTAATGTACACAATGTATTTCGCCTTACTTAACATCAAAAGTGACAGGATAAATAGGATAATAAATTAATGATGCGGTTGGAGAAAATTTACCAGACTCGGCTCCGAGCTCACCAGACAAATTCCTGCGTCTTGCTTGATAACTTTCTCAATCCAAGTCATCAATCTATTATTCTCTTTCCAAAAATAAATTAGTGTTACTTACAAACTAGGAGTGTTGGAGACATATTCATTAGGTAGTAATTGTGTGTATTTCGTATCAATATGTCAAGTTTCAGTAGTGTAAAATACATGTAAGCGTTCGAAGCACATAGGGTACAGAAGGCGGGGCAGGTCATTAAGCTGTTACCACTTCAGACGAAAATATACTTGAATAGATAATCAATATCCAGATCAAAATTATAAGTATTTTCAATCATTATCTACAGAAAACAAGGCATTTCTTATGCTGAGCAACGCCCCTGGTACATATCGGTAATTAATCCGAGACTTCTCTGACCCTATAGCCTTTTTTTTTTTTTTTTTTGCGGCGTAGGGTCAGAGGAACTCCTATAGTAAAAACCCGGGGATTACTGAAAACCACACAGTCGTGTAGTCGTATACTTTCAACGGTGTATGTGGCGTTTGGTCTCATTTTAACGAGAAGTTAGCCGAACAAATCGGTAAATTGATATTTAATTTACCAATCTGCATCGATCACGTGACAGCCAGGTGCTTTGACCCAAATACATATTTACATGAAGAAAATTATTTTTTTAGCTTACTCTGAAAAGGATTGACCGTTACAACGTATTAAGGGTTTTCAAAACAAATGTTACGGTTCAGATAGGTTAATTAATATATTGATAATAGATGTATATGCTTGAAATATTAATCCAATTAATGTTTACATAGATATATTGATTTAAAGTTCCTCTCCCGCGCGGGAGAGGAAATCCCCGGGTTTTTACTATAGGAGTTCCTCTGACCCTAACCAGCAACATGAAATATCAAAAATCGCAAAAGGGGCTGGTTTAGGGACAGAGAAGGCTCGGATTAATCGGTAATATGCATTTGATGTTTCTTCTCGTAATACATTCGTTACTTGTTTAGGCGAATGCCATTTTGCGTCCTACTTAAATGCTCGTCTACGTTTAAAGTGTGTTTTAGAATAAAATTAGCGTATCTGTTTGGCAAACTTCACTGCATAAAATCGCTGTTTCCCGAATCGTCTATAGGATATATTTGTTTACAGTCAAATTCGTGTATTCTTAAATAGCTAAGGTGTTTCTTATTAACTTATACACAGGTGTTCCAAGTTTTATAACTTCAGAATCATAGATACGTACCAAATACAAAAGCGAGAACATTAAAACTATTAACAGTATGTAAACGTTATCAGACATTGTTATTTTATAGTTATAACCGTCCACTGAAGGTTGCCTCCATTTGCTGTGCACTTAAATTAAACTAACATAACAACGGCCTATGTATGACTACTTTGGATAGGCAATTCGGAACCCTATTGTACGGTAGACTTCCGATAACTAGTGTATTTGCGATCACTCCTAGTGTATAAATGTTGCGCCATACACATCAATCACATTCTTTTATTTGCATACATAGATCTTGATGAAGTGAATCATATGGCCTGTGTTGACAAATGTCTTAACTCGCTCGAGCTCATGCCACTCTTACACTGTCATCCAATGTTCATCGTCCGTCATCAGTAGGTACACACGATAGCTTAATCTTAAAATCGGAGTGTGATCAATCTTTGTCAATGTCCGGACATGGTGAAAAGGCCAGTTGCCCGATAGTTCCGGTTTTCAGGAAACTTATCATTAGAGCACACTATACTCAGATTCTGTCTCTTGAATGACTGTTTAAGCTGCTGCATGTATATACGATTGTACTGATGGTATGGTGTTTCTTATATCCTGTTCTAATTTCAGTGTGTCTGTCTCTGTGTTGCTGGAGCTGTGTCCACTTATTCATTATACACTATATGTGTAATTGAAACAATAAACATAACACACTACTGAAGTAAATATGTACATGTTTTTTCCATGGAACAACCATATCATGGCATATAAAACATTCAAATATTTGCGTACATCACATATATATGAATGAAATGGCACCCAAAGAAAAAACATATATCATATACATAACAAACATAAACATGTTAGATCTCTTAAAACTCCATCATGGTTGTTTGTTTCTTATTACATATATCTTTAACATTTTTGCAAGGTCTGCAACTGCAAACGCCCTTGTAAGAATTCACTGTCATTTTCCAGTGCAGAGATGACTTCATGGAACAGTAGGTTGATACGCTAAGATTGCGATTGTAAGTATACAAGATAACACGTCTGCCTCCTCAAGTTCTACAACTTACTCACTATCTACACGAAGACTTACTTATATCTGTACTTTCCACCGTTTCTTCTACTTAATTTCTAATTTATCAAGGATTGCATGAGATAAATAATTCAATTATTTGAGCTTGTGTATCACTGCCCCATTCAAACACTTCATAATGCCTGTATTTGAAATCGTGGGGCTCACAGATGAAGACGTCATATTGTGTTCGTGTTTATTCCCGGTTGAGGATTCCTCTTTACTTTGCTGCAGTTCTCTAGTGCAATACAGTACATTTTTGAAAACCTAAATGGAAAGCAATATGAAAGTTCATGCTAATCTACATTTTATTATCTTTGTTTACTACAACGGATTCTTGACTTGTACTGCAATACATCAATTAGATAACTCTGGCAAGTGCCATCGAGATTAAATCCATAAATAACTTCAATCCATTAATTGTAATTGACAATGTATTGCCAATGCTATATTTATCTGATTTGTCTATCTGTGGTTGATTGCTTACACATCTAAACCGGCTCGAGATACAGGGCAGCATGCGAATTGACAACATAATAGTTTTCAGCGACGATATAAGCGACATTTAACTTCGCTTACACAATAATATAGAATTATTCCTATGTTTATGGTTGCGGATAATGACAGATATAGAGGAAATAATTGTCGGCAGACAAATCATAATTATATGGCAACATCATAATCATTTACATTTGTGTCGCGATAATATTAATTAACGAACGAAACATAAACATTCCATTAACAAACATACGACTACTGTATAATAATGTGTCGTTTAATTGTTTTCGTATTTGACCATCTTGATGTGAACTTTACTACTGATTTTTGAGTTGACCTGTCATAAAATACATTTTTGACTTGGTTTATTGGTATGTTATTAAAACAATAAACAGTTCAGTCACAAATTAGAGGTTCACTTAATAACCTGGAACACTCATAAACAACCTTAAGTTTTGTCTTATTTTTTTCGACCAGATAATCGGAAGTCTACACGCCCGAAGACACTAAACATACATTCAATTTTGTATGGCTTAAGTAATTGCCGCTGTATTGTCAATTTTAAATTTTTAATGTTTTGATAAATAACAGTCGGCAAAACTGTTTCACGAGGAGTAACGACTCCAAGATGAAATCTTTACAATTGTTATTGTCGTCGATGTTTTCTTATTTCAATAAAAGTGTATGCCTTACTCCATTGCAGTGCACGCGCACTTATGAATATCCATTTCAAAACAACAAACGTTCAAACAACCATGGTTTCGCATTATTTTTAAATTATATGTGTGAAAATAAAACAAAGAGACATTGCCGTAAAGCTGTTATTTTAAGTGGTATCTATGACGATATGTGCTCGTATTTCATTCGTGTTTCTAGAAAGTGTTGTTAACTGTCAGAAATTGTCCTAAAATGTCATTTCAAATTACTTTTCTAAGAAAGGAAATGCATTTTACTTGCTGATTTTCCTCAGGCGATTAAGGATTTGAAAATAAAACGCAATAATAATACATTTATCATTTTCTTGCATATGTTTTGTGAGATAAAATCAAATTTCCAGGATGTTAACTAAAACCGATATGATACTACACGAGAGATCATAAAATACGTAGCACATTTTCTGAGAACGACTACAATCATTTTGATTTGGAAAGCGAGTTTAAGAGATCCGGTAAAAACTCCAATGAAAAATTGTGCCATAAAATAAATGGCTTTCTTTTTATCGGTAATTACTTTTCAATCATTATCTCTTTTCGTCACTACAATCTTATGTATGTTGCATTCCCTGTAGCAACTTATTCCTTCTCTTTAATTGCGTTCCCTGTAGCAACTTATTAATTCTCTTTAATTGCGTTCCCTGTAGCAACTTATTCATTCTCTTCGATTGCTTTCCATGTAGCAACTTATTCATTCTCTTTGATTGCGTTCCATGTAGCCACTTATTCATTCTCTTTGATTGCTTCCATGTAGCCACTTATTCCTTCTCTTTGATTGCGTTCCATGTAGCCACTTATTCATTCTCTTTGATTGCTTCCATGTAGCCACTTATTCATTCTCTTTGATTGCTTCCATGTAGCTACTTATTCAGTCTCTTTGATTGCGTTCCATGTAGCATCTTATTCATTCTCTTTGATTGCTTCCATGTAGCCACTTATTCATTCTCTTTTATTGCTTCCATGTAGCCACTTATTCATTCTCTTTGATTGCTTCCATGTAGCCACTTATTCATTCTCTTTGATTGCGTTCCATGTAGCCACTTATTCATTCTCTTTGATTGCTTCCATGTAGCCACTTATTCATTCTCTTTGATTGCTTCCATGTAGCATCTTATTCATTCTCTTTGATTGCTTCCATGTAGCCACTTATTCATTCTCTTTGATTGCTTCCATGTAGCCACTTATTCATTCTCTTTGATTGCTTCCATGTAGCCACTTATTCATTCTCTTTGATTGCTTCCATGTAGCCACTTATTCATTCTCTTTGATTGCTTCCATGTAGCCACTTATTCATTCTCTTTGATTGCGTTCCATGTAGCATCTTATTCATTCTCTTTGATTGCGTTCCATGTAGCCACTTATTCATTCTCTTTGATTGCGTTCCATGTAGCCACTTATTCATTCTCTTTGATTGCTTCCATGTAGCCACTTATTCATTCTCTTTGATTGCTTCCATGTAGCCACTTATTCCTTCTCTTTGATTGCGTTCCATGTAGCCACTTATTCATTCTCTTTGATTGCTTCCATGTAGCCACTTATTCATTCTCTTTGATTGCTTCCATGTAGCCACTTATTCAGTCTCTTTGATTGCGTTCCATGTAGCATCTTATTCATTCTCTTTGATTGCTTCCATGTAGCCACTTATTCATTCTCTTTTATTGCTTCCATGTAGCCACTTATTCATTCTCTTTGATTGCTTCCATGTAGCCACTTATTCATTCTCTTTGATTGCGTTCCATGTAGCCACTTATTCATTCTCTTTGATTGCTTCCATGTAGCCACTTATTCATTCTCTTTGATTGCGTTCCATGTAGCATCTTATTCATTCTCTTTGATTGCTTCCATGTAGCCACTTATTCATTCTCTTTGATTGCTTCCATGTAGCCACTTATTCATTCTCTTTGATTGCGTTCCATGTAGCCACTTATTCATTCTCTTTGATTGCTTCCATGTAGCCACTTATTCATTCTCTTTGATTGCTTCCATGTAGCCACTTATTCATTCTCTTTGATTGCGTTCCATGTAGCATCTTATTCATTCTCTTTGATTGCGTTCCATGTAGCCACTTATTCATTCTCTTTGATTGCGTTCCATGTAGCCACTTATTCATTCTCTTTGATTGCTTCCATGTAGCCACTTATTCATTCTCTTTGATTGCGTTCCATGTAGCATCTTATTCATTCTCTTTGATTGCGTTCCATGTAGCCACTTATTCATTCTCTTTGATTGCGTTCCATGTAGCATCTTATTCATTCTCTTTGATTGCGTTCCATGTAGCATCTTATTCATTCTCTTTGATTACTTCCATGTAGCCACTTATTCATTCTCTTTGATTGCGTTCCATGTAGCCACTTATTCATTCTCTTTGATTGCGTTCCATGTAGCATCGTATTCATTCTCTTTGATTGCGTTCCATGTAGCATCTTATTCATTCTCTTTGATTACATTCCATGTAGCATCTTATTCATTCACTTTGATTGCGTTCCATGTAGCATCTTATTCATTCTCTTTGATTGCGTTCCATGTAGCATCTTATTCATTCTCTTTGATTGCTTCCATGTAGCCACTTATTCATTCTCTTTAATTGCGTTTAATGTAGCATCTTATTCATTCTCTTTGATTGCGTTCCCTGTAGCATCTTATTCATTCTCTTTGATTGCGTTCCCTGTAGCAACTTATTCATTCTCTTTGATTGCTTCCATGTAGCAACTTATTCATTCTCTTTGATTGCGTTCCATTTAGCATCTTATTCATTCTCTTTGATTGCGTTTCATGTAGCATCTTATTCATTCTCTTTGATTGCGTTCCATGTAGCATCTTATTCATTCTCATTGATTGCGTTCCCTGTAGCAACTTATTCATTCTCTTTGATTGCGTTCCCTGTAGCATCTTATTCATTCTCTTTGATTGCGTTCCCTGTAGCAACTTATTCCTTCTCTTTGATTGCGTTCCCTGCAGCATCTTATTCATTCTCTTTGATTACAAACAGGGAACAACATTAGGTTTTATTTCACCAAAAATGTTTTCAATACGTGTTTTATGTACGAATACTTCATGCCTACACCTATTCAGAGACAGCGAAGTATCTTACAAGAAGTAAAGCTCTAATGTCTTCTGATTGTTACATTATTATAAATTCAGCGTAGTAAAATATATTTCCGTTGTCAAGAATGTCACTCCCCTTACTATGTAAAATAAGTATTTTTACATACATTAATTATATAAATTTTGTAACGCCGCTCCACAGAGAGAGATACAAAATAGACAGTTGGCCTTAATTGCACACACGAATGTCCAACTAGTAAGAAATAATCTGGAACACTCATAAAATATAAGAAAGTTAATACTTCGAATATTTGCTGATATACACGCGATTTTGTGAGTATGGAGAAAGTTTTTTACAATACTTTAGACACCAACATATCAAGTGAACATTCAAATTAAAACTAGGAGTGTTTCTTGCAGCTAATACTTAATAATTACACCGCGTTGTCTTCAGAATATTGCAATGTATTACATTTACACAATTAATTTGACTTTTATTATACGAACTGTCTGAATTGTTTCCACTCAATATTGAATAACAGCAACCTACGCATGGCAACCACGTGTTTCCAGAGTACATTATTTGAAGTACATTCTGTTACAAAGACATGATGCGGATGTAATACGAGCATATTACTTAACTTCAGTATCAACCTATCTTAACCTTAAAGATATATTATGTTCATTTTTTTGTTCAAGTGTTTACCTAAACAATCATGAACATATACTTTTCATTAAATATGGATTATCACAGAATACATGTATAATATATTTCTCTGTATTTGTCGAAACAAAAACGTTTGTATTATAATAAAATTAAAAAAAAATCCATCTTTTTAACAAGCAGGCGTGTTTTACTAGTTTTGTCTGTTAGTAATATGAGTAAACAAGATTGTTCTAAACGATTGTACATGGCAATGGTTCTTGTTAATGATGTTTTAGACTATGTTACAACAATACTGGATGACGTCCATTACAGCTTTCTAGGTTCAGATGAGCCAGATATATCTTTAACATTGCGCCGACCATCTTCTTTCAATATATTTCTTGTTTGCTATGTTGCTTATTTTCATTTAAAGTATGATTTATTGTAGGCAAATAAAGGCCACTATAGTTGTAAGATATAGTAAGCTGTAACAGAGAATGCAACATTCTTCACCGATGTATTGCCACTGTCGGTGAATTTAATGATTTATTGTCATTATCGTTTCGCTCAATTTATGTGTCTGGATTCAACATTAAATTCACTAACGACGGTTATTCCACTTTTTGACAGTGCTATCAATGCATCGGTTAATAAAAAAAATTGTTATGAATGGTGTGTAATGTTGATATAAAAGTGTTTGAATAGCTGTGGTAATTTGTCTAACATACATCGAGCTTGTTGTTATGCACACAATCACGCGACTTTATAACACATACTACTTTGTGCGTTGCTAAGTTTAATGTTTCTTACTTAGACAACAGCATTAAAATAAATATGTGTTTCACGTGCGACTTCTCCTAGTTAGTCCTTATGGTCTGCCAGGCCAGGCCAGTGTTGTATTCCCGGAGGTCTGTGTGGGGAGGCACTGTCTTATGTATGGAAACTGGACAATGTAACACAGTTTTCGTTTTATCTAACATGTAATAGTATTTCAATGATACAACAGCAGTTATGACAAACTACAATATTTTTATAATACATGTACATTTGTATTTCAATAAAATAATTGATTTAAAAACGTTTTATAAAAACGACTCTAAAACATTTTATGCGAAATTTACATTATCATGAAAAAAACTCATTATTATTCAGTTGTTGAACATCGTTTTACAGTCACATAAATGCATGTATTAGGAATTATGGTATTCTGCCAAATGTCCTGAATGTCATTCCGATTGTGAGCTTGCATGCTGTATATGCAACCTAATATAGGTCACATCATTGCCTAACTGTGCTCCAAAGATATATCATTCCATTTCCTACCATGTGATGGCGACAAAAGTTCACATCTCGGGATGTCAGACAATATCGGACCAACAGCAATGCTTGAACTGTCAATCGTAAAGCCACTCCGTTTCAGTACGCAACAGGCAATCATCTAGAGGTTAGTCAATCAACGCTAAAGCCTGTTACCTTTCCTAGGATAAATAGTTCGGCCGATTCAGACAGAAAACCTTTGTATTCCTTATCAATGGCATCGTAAAGCTATGAATAATACACTGAGTGTTCGGGCATGGCGACTGACATCAAAGGGAAACTCCGGTACCTGAAGTATTAGAGATGCAAGTCTTCTTTCGTAATCATCTTATATATCGTCATATCTAGGGGCATTCCATTATATAAACAGAACCCTCTGCTGTTTAATGATTTGTTTTGACATAGAACTAATGTTAACAATATGCTTTTATATTTTCAATTCCACTTTGAATTCCCGAGTGTAATCATCAATTAGAATGTCTATTTCTGCAATCTTGTCCACGCCAATTGGTACCAGGCTTAACATGCCTAGAAATACGGGAACATCTCGGCGGATAATTTTCTTCGCCATTTCTGGATGCGAAATCTTCTGCAAGTCTGTGTCGGACTGCAATAACGCCAGCATTTCTTCTATACTTTGATGGATCTTCGCTTTCACCTCTCTCTGTTTGTCGCTTTCGCAGATGGAATGTATTTGTATTAGCGGTGTGATGATTTCATGGTGAAATGTTTTATAATTGGATCTCCATTTTTTAATTATTGATGAATAAAGATCAAGTAGGTCCTTGTAATACATTTTGCGGGCTTTCGACGTTTTGGCAAGTTTTTCGTAGTCATTCAATGTCGCCATTTTGTTCATTTCATTGGGCAGGAGATTTCGGACGCTGTTCATGAATTCTGTTCTGTTCAAATCCATATCGTTGTCCATATCTCGCATAGCCGAGACTTCAGCTGCGATAACTTGTTGATATTTCTTCAAACGGAGAACCATTTTCATATCTTTCGCTAAAACAAGGAAACAATGAACGTTAGATTTATATTTATTTGAAATTTTAAAGAGGAGTTGATTATGTACGAATTTCTCCTCTTTAGAGATCTCGGCCTTATAAAGTTCGAGTGTATAATTAAATAACCATGATTCTAACACGATTGTCAACATTCCTTAAGTATAGAAAAAGGGAAACTTGCTGCATGGAATTCTACGATAAAGTATATTTCACGGGTAACCTTTGCTCCCCCAATATAATAAAAGGTAGGAAAATTAAACTAGCAAGTTCACGTCCGTTTCTGCTGATCACAGTGTCAGTGTAATATTTGGAGTTGCCTTAGAATAATTTTTTATTTTTACTTTAAAAATGGTTTGAATGAAATATTTTCAATGGTGTCATTTTTTATATTTTAACATGAGGAAGTGTGGTCTACAGGTTAAGTATCTGATTTCTTATCCGAAAGTCAGAGGATCGAACACAGCAATGGCCGATCTTGTTACTCCATTGATTTGGAATAAGTAAATTCAGGGTTGATCACTTACGTCTGTATTGCAAACTTGGAACTTCAGTTCGTTTTGTCATAAGTTCGTTCTTGCAAGATTCGTACTCATCATCCCAAAGTTTAGTTTCCAAGGTAACTCTTGAAATGGCGGCCGCTTTAAGAACACCGGAAGTGATCAAGATCTCGTGCATCAAGGCGTTTAGTTTATCTGTCCTATGTAACGTCCAAAGAGCATCAAGCGCCTCCATTGAATCGAATCCAACTGCCATAACGATTCCTGAAATGTAAACATTCAATTTTATGTAAATTGTTTTAGCAAATATTTAACTTACCCTCGCAAAATGGATCAATGGTCATATGACAGGAATCGCTAATTCGATTGCAATTCAGTTAGTCAACCTGTTGCAACACAAAGGTAAATCAATGGTTCATATTAACTGTTAGCTCTTTTAGAGAAAACTATTAAAACGGACATGTGCTTTGCATTGTTTTGATAATATTGTAGGCATCATACCTGAAACATAATAAAATGAAATGGCTTGCATTTAACGAATTAAATGTACTATAAGAACCGAATGGTCAATTATTTAGCACAAAGACCCAATTTGCGCGACACTTTCCGCTTAAAGTGTTTATTTCATTTAGTTTTGTGGAACTTGTCTCCCCTGTTCAACAGATACTGACACAGCTTTTTTGGATTTTTTCTTGAATACATTTTCTTGTATTTCACATAGTAGTAATGTTATAATTATATATATTTATTTATTTTCTACTAAGGGATTAGCAAATATGTCTCAGTTGATGAAATTTTATTGTTATATACACGTGGAGTTTTATCACATGTTTCATTATATATAATATTGATAATATGATTCTAATTATCTTATATTTAGTGATATGGATGTTTTATTGTGCAATGTTTTGCCCGTCTCTTATAATTCTTACTAGAATGGCATATTTTATCCTATGTAATTGATAATGTTTTGTATACATGTATATATATGATGAGACGTTAATAAACTAATAATAAACTAGAAAGTTTCCAAATATATAGCGCACTATATTGTGATGTCGTAAACATGTTATAATCCATAAAATGATAAACGAAAATAAAATAAGACAGAGGTTCTTGATTTTCTGAATAATTTTGAATTTCACTTACAAAACGACCAAATATATCATTGTGCATATAAATATCACTGTGTTTTCAAAAAAGGAGATATGTGCAAATAAAAATCATCTTGTTAATAAGTTTCTAATGACTTTTATTATGGGTTCTTGTCAATGAATATATATCATTATTCCCTTCTCTACGCCACAAAGAATTGTATCGCAAAACAATTTATTTTATAATTGACATTGTTAGCGCAATATGAGCAAGATATTACGTTAATTCTTATAATATACCTCGGTATGACTTTATCAACTACTCGTTAGGAAGAACTACATACTCATCTTGTTAGGAAATATGCATATACTAGATTGTACTAGCAACGAAAATGATAACATCACTGAAGCGGTATGTTTTGTGTGTGCTTGTTTTATTTAAGCAAAAATGGAAATATTTGGATTCTGACAAATCTCTACAAAACTGAGAGAAATATGTTGATGTTTATGGAAACATGTTTATGTATTTTACTTGACTTTGTAGATACGTTGGGAATAGCTTAGTCGACTTAATCATAGTTATATGAAATACATACCTGGTTCAAATCTTTCTATGTAAGTATCTGTCATAACATTCTTTCTTTCTAAAAGTGCCCGAATGTCGACGGTGTCCATCTTACAAAACTCCTCGTATAAAATCTCCGTAGTTCGCATTCGAAAGAAATGCTCCAAGCCAAAACTCTTTTCATCAACTGGTGTAGCGTCATACACGGTCATGTAGATACCAACTTCACCTGAAAACAAGAGACATATTTAGCAAAATGGTAACGCAACGACACTGAAGACAATTGCTGGACTTGATGTTGTGGCTACTGGACTATAATGGTGTGAACGTTTGACAAAGACACGAAATGCAGAAAAAAAGTTCGAAAACAAGGCTTTATTTAGCAATGAGTCCCCTGATATCTGCAACACGATGCTATGATGACCTTCACATAACTGTACAGAGTTTTTATACACGTATATGCCAAACGATATGCATGCCACAGATATGTTACACACCATAAGTAGCGTAAAACGGAATGCAATCAGGAAGGCGTGTGCGATACAAGAACAACACGCTTGTGTTGCTTATGTCGCATTGTGTTAAACGCAAGTTTTCAGTTATATATATGGCTATCAGTTGATCAATCATTTTACTGGAATTAATGATCAACCAGCTGATAACTTCTTCACATGAATCAGAGGATGAGGACAGATGTCAGAGAAGGGCATGTCCTGGGCATCCTGGGAATCGAGCATAGACCTCCCGATTGACTGCCCTGTGCTCTACCAGCTAAGCTAAACGGGCAGACTACACTCTTGTGTGCTATAAGTAGCTACGGTCACACTGCTATCACGGGGCATATATGATTTCTACAGCGTCTTGAACAATTTGATTCGATGGTAAACTCAACAATAATAATGATGCACACCATGTCTTGAACACGAACATTTTGAGTATAAAACTGTTAATTAATGTTAACCGTATTAATGTCACAAATAGGTATTCCTGAAACAATGTATTTTTATTGAAGACTCATGTATTATATTTAATCTCTGTGCTATTGTTTAGGTCGCATTTGCCAATTAATTAGTACCTGATCTATAGATCATGGTTTTGCTATATGCATATCAGTTGTATGTAAACCAATCTAAGCTTACGTTAACCACCAAGTCAACTTCTCAACAACCGAATTACGTTTGTAACCTTGACGCGGATTGGTTATCCTTTCGTTAAGGGGTACGTTGTATTATCGAAATCCACTAAATTTCGATACAATTATCAAATTAATTTTCTATTACCGAAATCCACTTCTAATACAACATATGCACTATGTATTGCTAATTTCTTGTTATAATGGTAAATATTAAGTTGATTTAAATACAATAGTTCTAATGAATGATTGCATATTCAAAAGAATTTAGACGATTACATCCCTAGTGGATGTCGGTAAGGTAACGAACCGTTTGATAAGGCATATATATGCCTTGTGTGTTTACAAAACCTAAACACATTAACTTGTTTATTGTCATGTATTTTATCTTCTGAAGCAAAGTAACGAACACTATACTTGAAACTATGTTATGATTGCAAAGAAAAAAATTTGATCACGATATAGTCGTTATTATTATAAACACGACAATGTTGTATGAACTCCAGAAGAACATTATATTGTTTGCCTTAACAACTGCGTCTGAAAGTAAACCTATCGTATATTTTAAGTTTTATCTAATAAGCAGTGTTGTTAGTCAACCCATCTGGAAATTGCACGGCGTTGGCATTGAGAACATGCTAGGTTGTATGTACCAGTCACGAACATTTGTATTGTTCTAATCAGATAAATCGATATGTAACAAGTTTATTATTAACATGAATGTGTGATTTCACAACTGATACAATAAGTACTGATGAGCTATATTGAAGCAGACTATACTGTCTATGGCTAATCTCAATAAGGAATTATTTTTATCCAGTATCCTACGAAGTCGTCTCCGCTTACAGGTATCGGAGCTCTCTACTGTAGCCTAATCGAGTGACCACCCATCGTAACATGTCTTCATTTTTTATGTTGCATAACAAATCTTAACCTTCAGATTTTCAGCTATTGTGCGTGCTTCAGATTGCGCCGACCATCTTTTTTCAAGATATTTCTTGTTTTTGTTGAGTATAGCTTTAATAGTCCACCGCTCATCACAGAGTTTCTGTCTCTACATCGTTGGGTTATGTAAATAATCGGCGAATATGAGGCGGATTGCTAAAAGAGTTCAGTGAGTGCAAAACGGAATAGAAACTTAATTTAATTAAATATTAATCTATGTAAACAAACGATTTCAATTACTCATACTGAGCTATGTTATTCAATATGCAAGCGGTGAGACAAGTGGTTTATGAATACAAAAAATGTACTTCAATAACTTGAAACAAAATCGGTTTTATTGATGAATACCGTCAAGCTATATGACCAGCATTGCCGTCACACAATGTTTGTTTGTGGTTCCCATTTCCTCAGTTTTAGGGTGGGTTAGTACGAAGATTGCTTTAGATATTGTTTGTTAAATATTTAGACGAAAATCTACACCAAAGAGGCGTCCTACCTGAACTACACATTTTTGAATGAAACACGTACTGTTCATTCAATTTACATAAAATATACGCGTCCCATTTGTTTCGCGGGAATCATGTTATTGTTTGCCCACTATATCAATCACAACATCTCGGCTAGTTCAGTACAATTCGGAAATCGACCTCGAAGGTACGTGGATGAATATACTACCTTAACTCTCGGTACGAGAAGCGGTTTTCCAGCTACGTTGTTAACTATAAAACATCAGATCCGGGATACACAATTCAACATTATTTTAGTGTTTTGCTAGCCTCATATTTCTAATATTTAAAATATCTCCGTTATACTTTCCACAGAGATTATATACATTCACTTCGACATCCATTTTGGAACTACTTTTCCCCACGTCATATGACTTCAGAGGTCTTATTTACAAAATAGCCGAGGTGATCCAATTGACACTATATCTACGATTACAGACACTTTTTACCATCCATCGTCCAGCCGAGTTAACGAGAAATGCTTTTCATTGTTTCCTACCTAACATAGTAGGCCCTACTAGTATGTAACCATGAAAGATTTGGTTAAACTCCATGAAATCACTGGTTAGATGTCAGGCAAAATGTTATGGTAAGTAAGTAAGTAAATAAGTAAGTAAATCTTTTATTATAGTGACATGTGTATAGACATCTCAGTATAAACATAAATACAAAAAGTATACAAACACCCGGCCCAATGGGCCTATAAGTCACCTTATAAGTATAGTACCTTAATCACCGATCATTTATATTAATAACTGCAAAAATAAATAAACAAAAAATAGATAGTAAACAATATAAATACAAGTTTTAGTTAATGTACATACATTTTAAGAGTAGAGAATTTTTCGTCTTGTAATATAGGCTTGTACAAGAAATTTTGATAAGAGTCTTGGCTGGTTAACATGATATGATTTAAACGTTGTTCAGCTGGTAAGAGAATATTAATTGTACTAAATAATTTATTAAACTTATAATATCTCAAATTTCGGTAAATTTCACAATCTAACAAGAAATGAATTTCATTTTCTACAGTGTTATTTTCACAAAACTTGCATATTCTTTGTTCTGGCGTCTCTCCACAATATCGACCTGTCTCTATTCTTAAAGGTAGAATGCCAGTTCTAAATTGACTAAGGATTGAACGTTCATTTCTTGGTAGGTTGATGAGTAAATAATTCTCACTTCTAAAGGTCTCTTTAAAAAGTATGTATGATCTAAGTTTTGGGACCAGTTTAACGTTTGTTGTCCAGATATCAGAGTAATAACTTTTAATTAAATTTGTGGCGTGAGTAAAGTTTATAACTGATCTATTGTTAAACTCAGTCGATAATCCAAGCTTTGTCATCACTTGCTGTAGGTCACTAGACCAATTATTGCTGCATTTTATATAGTCCATATTGAAAACTTTCTTTGTAACTCTGTTGTCGTCCATTAAAATGAGTCTGTTCCACATTCGAATCATAGTCCCCCATCTACGATACATACATGGTAACCAGCCAGTGTCACCAATCATAGCAAGAATGGGTGTGAAACGATGTACACCAAGATGGTAACGTATGGCTCTGTTCTGAACATTGTCTAATTGTTGATAGGCTTTATATGGTATTTGTACGATGGGTCTCATTAGCACTTATCAGTGACCGTCTTTGGGTTCAAAACTGTCTGTTTGGCATACACTGTCCTATTAGCATGTAATTTCCCCTTCGGCTTCAAAAAGTCCCTTTATGATGTGCAGGGGCCATACCGGGTAGATAGAAATAACATAACATGTGCATTAGAAAAACGTACGCGGCGAGTGATGACCTCATAAACACTGAATTCTGCACTTGCAGTTTACCGTGCCGTTTGTAGACATAATGAATGTCTTTATACCCGGGTACGGTATCCATGAAATTGTATTTATTTGACACATTTTGCATTGTTTTATGCCTATTTGACAAATGTGTATCTCATGTCATTTAAATGTCTAATATTTGATAACATTATCTAACAACAATGATGCGTTTATTGAATCTCTCAACAATCGGATAAGTAGGATAACAATAGGTATGTTATACTATTCCGGCTAAACATCTTAAACATGTCCAACTTTACATAACAATATGGGGAGATTACGTGATAAAATGCACTTTGTTCGAGGATAATACAGTCGCGATGTTTGTTTATAACGGAAACATAATTGGCTACTTGATAATGTTTTTTGCAGATTTTTACATAAATCTTTATCATTGTGTTTGAAATAAGCCGCTTATGATTAAAATTGTTTGAAGGCATGGTAGATTAGGGATAATCGCAACATTTATAGATAACCGTCTCATCATGATAAAACATGTATCGCTGAAATCAGCAAGATGTACACTTGTGAGAATATCCAGCAGGGTTTTGTTAGTGCAAAATTACAGTTATAATTCACCCTAAAGCGATATTTTGGGTTATGCGTCTTTTTCAAAACGACAAAACTCGAATATAATTGAGACATTTTAAATGATTAAGTAAAAACGGGGGGAATTAGATGTTCTTTAAAAAAAGACTTTTTAAGCCGAACTATCGATTAAAAGCGAATTTTAAGAGTAATTTTATAGTATTGGAAATTATTTACGATATGTATTTATCATACGATAAGAGTCAGGTTACACCTAGAGAAATATTTTAGGACCGATGTCACTACAACTTCTGTTTCTCACTCGGATTTGTACGGCCTGAGGGGACAACCAGAGTTTATATTCACATTTATTTTCACTATATTTTATTTGTTTTGACACACATTTCGAACTGTCACATGTAAATATCTAGGTTGGCTCAAATTGAAACCCCAGTACTAGGCCTAAGCGTCATTTTTCTCCTTTTAAATTGCTAAAATGAAACATCGTGTAAGAAACAAGTTGACACTAATTGATTGGTGATTATCAATAATTGTGTTCAGCCTTTGAAAACGCATATGAAAGACATCAGACTTTTTTTAAACATACAACATGTTTGCCAATGAGCTTCCGTGTGCGTGCGCGTTATAAATACTACATAGTCATAGCACAAGAATTCGAAAATGCGATAAGACGTCACTGATTAGTGTGCGCCTACCGAAAGCAATAAAAAAAAACTCGACTGACGGTAAGTGTAAACAAAACACGAGAAATTAAGTTACAAAAGGTTAAACTAACCGGTCGACAATTAGAAATAATAAATTAATGAGTTTGCATCGATATTGAATATATTGAAGTTTGAAAGGACAACATAATATCGTGAAAACAGACTTTAATGGTACACTAAAATCTTTGAATATTCTAAATAATGCATTGTTTACCACTCTTAATGTACTTTAAACGCAAATAATTAATGAAATGTTCGAGTGAATATACGGCTTTATACCGACTGAAATGCCTATTACGAAGAATGACTTATTTGAAGGCCAAACAATTTGCGACGTGAATTGGAAATGGAGGACAGATGACTTTGGACGAACGGAGGCATAGATGTTGGCACCTAACTTCTGATCCGAAGATTGTTGGTTATGCCCCCAACCCGAGCGATGCTAAACGCGAACTTCAAAATACTTGAATTAAGCACGTGTTCTGATTTATATCCCAGGAAGCACTCACCAAAAATGAGTCATATAGGTTTTTAATAACCTTTGTATCATAAACGTCGAATGTAGTGTCAAAATATGTAGGATTCGAACCTTCTACCTCCAGTTTTTTGTAACAGCCTAGGGTTATACGGACAATGTTTCAGGTTTGATTTGGCAGATAAAGCCTTGAAACTTATGCAATATATACATTTATTAAACTGTCTTGGTGCATAATGTCGTCAAGACGTAATTTAATAGTAATAAAATGTATGCGTGTCGAGTGTTTCATGCAAAATCAGTTTAACTCGGATTTGGTTTACACGAAGTTACATTAGTTAAGCGTTATACTTTTTTACATAAAATTATCTTCTCTTAATTTGTTTAGCGTATGGTGAACAAAAACTCAACATTAATGGAGAGATATAGAGCTATATACTAAATACCACAATAAACACGCAACTATTTGAATTCGGAGTATTTTTGTACCAACTGTCTTTAGCGTTTAGTGTTAACCATTGTTAAAACAGTAGTTAAACTATAGACCAACTATTTACACTTTTCTTAACTGGTTAATGTTTTACAATTATGTTCTGTGGAAGCATATTTTCCTTGTTATGACCAATACCCTTGCCACAAATTATGAACATCATAAGCATAGAAAGTTGATGTAAGGCGACATATAACCATTGTAATAAATGACATAATCTTGCAAATCTTCGATAGTTATCATTTTTAATAGTGGAAAGAAATATAAATCATTGCGCCATAGGAAAATATCGTAATCAGAATACTTACATTGTTGTCTTTGAAAAAACGGACGAGAGTCATCCTTTTCTATATATTCCTCTTCCCCCTTATTTACTGTTTCGATTCCATGTTCATCTTTGTGTTCGGTTGACATATTGTCTACTTCACCAGAAGCTCTTCAAATTGAAGTCACGTCGTGTGTTCCGACTGCAATTGAATTGACAATTAATTCTCTCGACGTAAAATGTTTTATCCTTTCCTATTAAACTCCTCTCCGATCAATAACAGAATTAATATTTCGTGTTTTTTTAAATACTTTCTCTGAAACATACAACATAGGGAACGACAAGAATAAACAGATTAACTGTTAATTAAACAACAAAAATATATACAGTTAGTGCCGAAACCTCGATATTTTAATCTTAAACGCGAACACTTCGATATCCTAAACAGACTTGAGGTTAAAATTTGGTTAAACCAAATGTTTGTGCGATTAAAATTGTCAATTGAATAGCTTTATACATTTTCTACCGTTATTATAAAGGACAAAAACCTGACATATTATGACAAGCGTTTTTAAATACGCAGTTCAATAACGATACGGGCCTAAAATGGGCAACTTTACCTATTATGTGAAAAATATCTGTGTGAAGTTGAAATGAATATGAAAATTTAATACAACCATTTTAGGAAAAATGATCCTTTTACCCATGCAAGCAAATAGAGTTATAACTGGTATGATTTATATGAAAGAGAAATTCTCCACAATAGAATCGCATGTCAAATATGGTGCATTCATTTGCCAAACATGACATCTTCACAAGCCGTCTTCTCTTCCAAATTGGAATGACCGAGTTTTTGCATTTGTATTTGGAAAATTTATTTCATTCGTTTAATTCCTTTGATGAGATTTAAAACACAGTTCCTGCGCAGTTAGATTTAATGGATCATTAAATACCAATGGAGTAACAATTCGTATAAAATTGAAGTGATTCAGATGTCGAATTATTGGACAAATAAATAAAACAATGCCTGATCAGGTATCATCTGTCACTAATGTTTATACTCAATTGTATGACTTGGAAGTTGGAAAATCACGAATCGTGTAATCGAGAACTTCACGATTTCAGATCAAGTTGGACAAAATAGCGATAATCCCGATTTTTCCCTAAAGCATTAAAATCGTGAACTATGAAATCTAGAAGATGTCATGATGCGTAGTTTCAAGCTTTACATTATATAATATAACATAATACAGAGCAGTAACGAATACTCCCAAATTGTCGACATGGGGCCTGATTCAACATTTTATAAGATAAGCATGAGCGAAATCTGTTAATTGGTCTGGTAATTTGTCACTTGTCTGATTTAAATACGATTTTAGACATGTCCGGGTAGACGGGCTAGCGGATTTCTTGAGCCATTCAATCTACTACTATTTTCATTGACTAGTGTTGCAAACTGGTCCAATTTATTCATCTACGTTATTAATAGTGTAAAATATGTTTCGTAGTTGTTTCACGATTTGAAACCAAGTTGGATAATCGCGATTTCACTGTTTACAATTGTATCATAAAGTATCTAATAAAGAACAGTAAAATTCATGATTACACATTTTCGTTATGATACGATATATAATGGTAAAGTAGGCAAACTATCAGACTCATTTGATTCATTTAACAGTTAAACAAACGGACGCTATTTTATTCAACCATGCTAAGAAAGTTTTTTTCTCTAGGAATATTCATAATGGCGTTATTCCGCAATAACAATCGCTAGAACGTATATCAGTGACACAGGAACTGTAGTACCTGTGTAACCGGTCTGGTTAGCTAGGGGGGCACCTTGTTCCAGGGGTATCCATCACGACTCTTGTTCTAGATGTCGTGGTTTCGAAACTTGCCATCTTCATAGACTATGACTTATACCCGGGTCACGGGTTGAAACCCAGTAAGCAGACTTGTTTCGAAAGTTTGCATTTTCTCATCGGGCTATTCCGCCGTTTTTCATAATAATTGTCAGACATATACGGCGGTCAGTTGACCTAACCAGTTTTCATGGAATTAAATACCAACTATACTACTAACTTGCTCTTCCGCAACTGACAACTTCTCTACATGAAGAGGAAAATACCATAGTCAATGTCAAGGATGAACATAGTCTACCCGACAGGGGAATCGAACCCGAATCTGCCGCTCTAACAGGGTGGAGAAGTTAAATAAATAACTGGCTCATGCTATGCATCTATTGTTAGTGATATAATTACCCGAGTATTTGAAAAAGGCATAAATGTCGAATAATATCGCTATGTGTTGTATGAAATATTTATTTTTGAATATTCAAATATAGATAAGTATGAAAAATAAATTTCTTAAATTTTTTTGTTCTGTTTTATTGGGTTATACCGTACTCCATGTTCAACATTTTTTTCCATTTATACGTTTTATACATGAATCAGAGATGGAGGACAATGACCGTAGCCACATCACTCCGGGGGACATCACCTGCCCTGCCCGAATATCGCACCCAGATCGTCCGAGTGGCAATCCAGCGCTCTACCGACTGAGCTTACGGGGCGGTTTGAACATTTTAGTGGTTATTTTTAATTTTGACTATAAATGGCCATTTAGAAATAAATAAAATGTTTAATACCGCATTGAATTATTAATATACGACATATAGTTGCTCTAACCAAATTGGCAAATGGAGAATGCTCTCATTAAATAAATCAATAATGTCATAACAAAACGATACATAGTTAATTGGTAGGTAAATAGTTATAGTGAAAGTAGCATTGTTGAAGAGTACGCAACTCTCGCTAAAACATTTGATGGTAAAAATGTCAATATTTGTAATTCACCTGAGTGGAAATTAAAATACTTTAAGTAAACAGTTTAATATATCCTTAACCATTTTACCTCATTGAGTACCTTAGCACAGTTTATCTTTTAACAAAATAAATTACTTCGGTATAAAAGTACCTCTTTAACGTGGTTTTAAGAGTAAACCGATATTACTGTGCTCTATTTACAAATATCTTGTGGATAAAAAACGTAAACAAGTCTCAAGCATTGCTTATTATAATCTTTGTGAGATATTTTTGGACGATAAATCGATTATTAGATATCAGTATACAAAGATTGACTATAATGATCTATATGTTGTCAGGTTTAATTCAATAGCTTACGCAACCCGATCTCAGCATTGTTGAGACGCGATTGTAAAGAAATGTATTATCATTTTTACAATATTTGGGAATGTAAGATGGCTTATATCGGGGTGATTAGTAATATCCAGCTACAAGTACGGACATACCCACATGCCTTTTGTACATACGTATTTTGCGGTAAATAATTTAAATTTTACATAATAAATTAAAATAGATCTCACGGTCGATAGTTCGAGCCCTGCGTCGAGCGGGTTCTGATCACAAAGTTCACAATTCCTGTGCTTGGCTCGAATACTGGTAACTCGACCAGGAAGCCGTCATCGAGATAGATTGTGTTGCAATAATTTGTTTCAACATCGGTATAGAATAGAAGCAATTACAAGTACACAAATATCAAAAGCTTGTTAAATATAAATAAGTATGCAAATCGTTCTGTTACACCACTGAGCACCTGACCCCGGCTTACACCTGTAAGGACCCTTTCACTCTGCCATATCATTTATGAAATTCAAAACCGTCGTAGATTAACAATAGCTGATAATTTTCAAAATAAGTATTTACTGACATTTATCAATCTATCAAATATTTGACATCCATTGTTGAAAGAAGGGTTAAACTGATCTGTTAAATAAGCCATTTGTACCGACACCTTGTTGAAATGTGGAATGAATGTCATTGTATGAACATATTGACAGAGTGGTTTTAACCCCCCACAAAGGCGGTGAAATGACACGGATCCCACCTTGAACTTTGTCAAAATACTGTTATTAAAATACACATTTGTCAGTGTACCTGTTATACAAAAGCAGAATGTTTTGAGGTTTTAAAATACAACACACACATTCCTTGGATCCACCATTCTGCATGTTCGTATGTTAAGAATCGTTCTTAATTTCCAATTATTACAATTACATATTACATCAATTGTTCACATTGCACCTTATTGATTGATGAACTGAATTTAATCTGATTTTGTCTCGTGATTAAATACCTGTAATTCTCTATTGTCAAATGCACTAAGCTAAAAGCTTTGTTTCCACGATCTGCTGTTTGTAAATAAACATTCCGCCAGGCACCTCTATGGCTCGCCAGGGGTCATTGATGTAGCGGGGCGGGACGAGGATAATTAGCACTCGTTGAACGGAATGGAGCATTTTTCATGCATATCAATATATAATATTGAATTTCAAACAACAAAAACAAAACGTACACATATCTTCTATTGCAATCACATTAAATAATACAATGTTTTGGTTCTAGGTCCGTCTTTTTAAATGTCAATCAAATCCCGAAAGTAGCGAGATTTTCGTGATGAAATACAGTAAAACCTCATTTGAAGACCACCTCAATAATAAGACCACCTCAAAATTTAGAACACAATTTTCAAGACCAATTTCACTGTTTGACTCTTTATTCAACCTTAATAATTATTAAGACCACATCAATAAGAAGACCATTTTTCAAGGGTATCAAGTGTGGTCTTATTATTGAGGTTTACTGTATGTTAGAACAGTGTACAATGCACCATTGATTGAATCTTTCTAAACACAAATGCACAATAAACCCTAACACACGCCAGTAGGATAATGTCTCATACACAACGGATCGACGCCAGTATCTGCTCAGAAACCGTCATAGTACGGCTCTGAATCACTGTATAAACATGATACGAATATTTGTATTAAAATATCTATAACACTGTCATCATCGATCCAGGAAAGCAAATGCATCAATTGCCGGGTAAATATGTATGAACATCGTAAACTATTTAATGACATGTATATTGTTCTAAAGGGTCTGTTGATGTCGGCTAAACGTCTGCTTTTTAGTTTGTAATTTGGAAAATGATTTTCCTTTTTCAACATGGTATGTTTTCACGCAACATAAGCGCAGCTAATGTAGATTAGCTAGTATACCTAATTTTGTAAAAAGTATACACCATATTAAAACTTTAAATACATCGACTGCCGCACCAAGAATAATTGTAGAGCCATCGAGTCGACTTCGGTGTTCCTAGTGATTCAATATTTTCTCAACGAGTTCACTAATTACTGTTTAATCGGGAAAAAATGATAGTGTACAAAATGATAAATGTAATTTTACATGAGATTACAGTTAAAATGCAACGTAAATCAATAATTCGGCTATAACAATAAAGATCTTTCAGTGTAATTCTCATGAGATTGTAACAAGGTTTCTATATCCCTCAAGGTGTCTAACGCATTTTGTGGCAGTTTACACATGACCGCTTTTCGGGGCTGAAATCGAATTTCAAACATCAAACATATCCGTAAAAGGCGCCGAAATCTAAGTGGTCATGAATAATTTATCTTTCGATCATCACCTACTTTATGTGAGTCCGTCAAGAACTGGCGAAATTTTCCTCAGACTTGCATCAAAATGCGCACATTTCCGAAACCTTGTCGATTTGCCTCAATATCAAAAGTCGGGAACTGCTTGCAGTTTGAAGTCAGAATTTTCGTTGATTCCATCAGAAAGACGATACAATATTTCAATGAAATAGTTCCAGGCCTGTCTAATGTCTATGAGGAGATTTAATCATTTAATATCTGGGATGTGAGTTACATTGTTCTGCAATCAAATTTTCACAAGTTACCGCATCGTTCGTCCAACAAGTAATATCCTCCGCAGTTGTCTCCCTTTGCAGCCAAAAGATAATTGGCAAATGAGGAAACAAAATCGGCCTACCAAAAAAACATTAGTACTGTAGGTTAGGTTACCGACAATAAACATTGTTTTAAGAATAGCCTATTAAACCTGACAGGAACAGTTGGTTATACATCTTTAAAATAGTAATTGGGCTCAAGACTACAGTTCAACTACTCTTGATTAGGATACATTGCGTAAATAATATTTAGAAAAGTCGTTTGTACCTCAAACATGTTATTTTGTGGACATTTCGTGGTGCTAATCATGTTGATGTTCCGTATGACTATTCATTTATGTACATTATGGATATCAAACTTTTCCAATCGAAATGTGACATTTGATCTCCGACATTAGCGGTGAATTATGTTAGGCTTGGCGTAACCTCACGAAGATTGTCGTTTTTGCCAACACTGTGTGATATATGTTTTGCTATATGATGTTTTGCTGTGTTGTATTTGATTGGCAGTGGAGTTGCTAACACATGTGTTATAAATCAGTACATCATCTGTTATACAGTTGAATAAATACTCGCTAAATAAACGCAAACCTGAGGAAATTATTTATGGTACATGAAACTCGCTAGCAATTAAGAATTCCGAATAAATCAAGCATAAATAACTCGTTCATACATTCTCTGATTTAATGAGATGCTATTCCTTGAGGCGGCCTCGGTTAACACATTCATCTGCCTGAGAAAATATTAGAAACATGACTTTTTGGCGACCTGAAACGGAGATATACGTTGTCAAGGAAAGTTGTATCAGACTTCTCCTGAACAGTGGAAACCATTGGTAGGTGGTAGAATACAACAACACATAACGAAATAAACTGCACATACAGTAAAACCTCAATAATAAGACCATCCTTAGGACCCTTGAACACTGGACTTCTTATTGATGTAGCCTCAATATTAAGGTTGCATAAAGAACAAACAGTGAAAATGGACTTGACAGGTTCTTGTTAATGAAGTGGCCATTAAGTGAGGTTTTTCTGTAATTGCCAAACACTTGTTTTGCACGGTACAAAATAAATGTAGACATTTTAAGGTGAAAGCGTCGGAAATTAAGAACTTGACAGGCTGGTCACTATTTTTTACAATATTCATATACATCTGTATGATAGGGAATGCAAATTGTTAAATGCAATGTGTCCATAGTAATATTTTTTATCATTTATCCGATGCAACACACTCGTCGATTTTTTAATGATTTCATATTTGATTTTGAATACTAATGAATCTTTAAGCACAATACATGTATGTGTCACTTATTGAGTATAACTGAATACGAAATTAAACAATTCATTGTGTTATACACACACATACATTCTGTATACATCATTGCTGCCTGACTGAAGGGATTGACATCACTTTACAAGTTCTATTTATCTCAACACTAAGGGAACCATAGTAGATCAACGTCTTTATACAGAAAAGCACGACATTAAGTACAGATGCTCATTAATAAACGACTGAGTGTAGTAGGAAATCCCATCTATTTTTTGTAGTGGAAGTATAAGTGTTGAAATTAGTGAAATAGCCAGTACGAGAGTCAGATCATAGCAGTTTCCAATCGTTATGAGAGTGTTGCCAACAAGTCTAGTGTCTTCAAACCTTCGTAAAATACGATATATACACTCAGATCACAATTTTCTCGAATGATTGGAGATACTCTAGTAAATGTATTACAGAGAACACTGCCATTACTACGGGAATATTCAGTAATCTGGAGCCCCTAACTGTCTGCATCGCTACTTAAGACACTCAAATTACAATACATAATTATAAGCGAATATCTTAACACACGCCGTCGGATGTATGCAAAAAACCTACTTTAAATGTCGAAAATAACACATTTACCGTATAAAGTGGCCGCGGTGGTGTATGGGTATTCAAAGCACGTACGGAAATGGATGTTGTCTTTTATTTACAGTTCAAGTTAAATGAGTAGATATTGGAACGTTTCTGAGCTCAGGTTTGGTAATAATCAATAATGTTAAGTTGCGATTCTATGTGGACATTAAGTCTACTTCTACCAATCAATACCAATTCTTTAAAATGATGTAACAGTTTAATGTAATAAATATATGTTTAAAACATTATGGATAATTAAATATTTGATTTGACATCCTAGACGACCAATTTCTTTTGATGTACTGAATTTTGGCATATTTTGTCAGAAGTAAGTCTTACAAATCCACTTTATTAGTCTATTTTGCAGCTTCAATATTTAGTGTTACTCGCTGTAAGTTTTGTACTTTCACCCTTCAGTTTTCAGGATGCATAGCGCTCTGAAGGCAGAGGACCGACTCCTGAATTCATTTGTGCGAATCTCGCTATGGACAAGATTGTTCCGTAGTTTTCGATGATTTAATCCCCCAGTATGTTTACTGACAGTACCAAGACTGTAATTTGCTGTATGATTATTATTTCTATTTGTTTTTAGATGTATGTTTAGTTTCCATTACCCCATGTGCAGTTCCTTAAGTTAATAAAACGTTCATGTTCTTTTCTCCCCCTTTTCTCCCCAGGGCCACTGGCTTTCTTGCCTTATCCAGTGATGCATTCCATCCGTTCAATCCTTCCCCCGTGTTGTCCTCCTAAATTAGTCATGGTTGTTTTTGATAGTCGGCCAAAGTATTCATTGCTCCACCGTTACCATATGTATTTACATGTGTACCTTGGAATCTCAAGTCCCCTATGTTCTGTAGGTTGTTGTTTCTCTGGGGTATGTGTGTGGAGGCAATGTCTTAGGGAAATGTATTTTTTATTTTGAGTAGACAAGACAGTTTCAATGAGAAAACATAAGCTCAGATGAAAGGTTTTACTATACATACATTCATGTATTCATGTATTCATGCATTCATGCATACATACACAAAGTATGATCATATAAATTGTAATAGAGCTAATACTTAACAGCAGCAATACCTCATTATAATCTTTACACAAATGCTAAGAATAAACGTTAATCAGCTTATACACTGCAATGTTAATACTAATAAATAAAACATTATAATCAACGTTAAGCTTGCAGATTATGACACAACTAATAGATAAACGGTGTAAAGATACACAATTACTAATAAGAGACAGATATGAAATACAGTAAAAACTCACTTAAAGACCACCACAATAATAAGACCACATCAAAATAAAGAACACATGTTTCAAGTCCAATTTTACTTTTTGCTTTTTTATTCAGCCTCACTATTAAGACCACCTCAATAAGAAGACCAGTTTTCAAGGGTTCCAAGGGTGGTCTTATTATTGGGGGTTTACTGTATAGCATGTAGATTAGGCTAAAGCAGACAATGCAGACGATACTAATGCACAAAACATAAATATAAGAATTAAGCATGCACATTATGGCAAGGAACAACTAATAATTAAGTGGTATTAGAGCTATACGAATTAAAGACAAATACTAAATATATCATGCAGGATTAAAACAGCACAAAACATAAGACGTAGGCACGAGAGAAAACAAACTATTGACTATTGAAGGTGTAGGAACAATGTTTTGTGAATCAGTTATTGATTGAAAATAGCAAGGTCTGTCTGAATTATAAAAGAATAACCCAGTCATTAGCATAAAGCAGAACTTTATTTATTACTACAACTGCTTACATACCATTGACATAGATTAAGAATAAAAGCGGTCCAAGTATAGACCCTTCCCTTGTGATACAGTACATATAATAGACGCACCATTTGAACATGTCCGTCCCAGATACATCTACAAGCTGATGTCTGTCTGGAAGATAATATATAAACCATTTCAAACAATCATATTCAAGACAGAGAGCTCGAAGCTTTAAATGTAAAATGAAGTGATATAAACAGCGTTAAATACCGTCTGTAAATCTGAAAGAAACATGCCAACCAAGTAACCCTTGCCAACTTCAAGTTTCATATAATCGGTTGACTAAACATGTGTCGGTTGAGAAACCACTTATATAACCAGACTGAATTGCATAACATAATCCATTATCTTTATAATAGGATTCGACTTGGCCATAGACACCTCGTTCTCAAAGGTTTGAACAGAAACCACGCTAATAATAGTTAACAGTAGTCAGTACTTATACAAATTACAATATAATTAAGCAGGTAGACTATTGTATACAGTAACACAATTTACTGTACTAAGTTCTTTTTTGGAACTAAAATATGTTATTGCACAATAGTCAATGGACATCCACATGTGTACGTTGCTAAACATTCTATCATCTAATGTCACAACACTAAGGCAGATTTGATGCTCTTTATCTAAAAATAATACATTACTTAACATGGATGTAAGTGATCGGCAAAATTGCTGTTAAGATCAGCAAGAGATGGATTGGCAAAACTGATCAAACAGATTCTACAGTAAATAAAAAAATAGCACTAGTTAAATGTCATAATTGTACTTCTTTAAATAATTATAAAGCTGTGTTGGCACTCATCGTCCAAAAACAATAATATAACAGCATTAAACACAACAGCATAACCATCAGCATTGCAGTTGCCCGCTGTTTGTAATATTGAAAGTCTTAAATCATTAAAAACTGGGCAGTTCATTATCACATGAGCCTCATCCTCAATGGCAATGCAAACATGGCATGTTCATTTTTGAAATTTAGGCCTTCGTTACGACACGTTTCGATTCTTACGGATGCAACTAAATTTAATGTAGAAAGTGATATATTTGAAATTTCACTTTACTAATAACATAAAGCAAATGTGGATTTATTATTTTCATGTAATGCAGAATATTATCGATTCGTCACAGGGGATACGAATTCAATTAATTGAATGAAAAAACGCAGACGAAATATAATTGTGATTTGTGCTATGTCTTTAATTTAATATCGAGGCAATTTTCTGCATTTTATCACCAAAAGGACGTAAACACGACAGTTAATTAAATGTCTAAATTCCAAGGCAGTGGAAATTGATGTTCTTGGTATATAACTTTGATCACTGCTTCATACGTAATATATAAATAATTTTGTGACGAATTTAAAAAACCTGCAACCGGGAGGTATAGGATGTAATATATTTCAATTTACCCCTGTGGCGATATGTTTTCAATCTAACCACCCACAAATCAGATGACCCCCTCATTCATGTTTATATTATATTGTTGTTTTTTTCATACATTAATTGAAACAAGAAATATCTTTAAAAAAAGATAAACGGCGTAGATAGAATATTGTTTTTGTGCAACATGTTGAAAAATAAATCCTAAAAATTTAACTCGGATCTAGACTGTATATACTATAATCATAGACACGTCTTATCAGGGTCATTTTATACATGCTTAAACATATTAACTACTTCCGGTAAAAAAATGGACTGCTAGCGAACACATTTCTTACGGAAACCCCGTTTGGTGCCTCTTGGGTGAACGAAAACCCCGTTTGGTGCCTCTTTGGTGAAAATGTGATTTGTTAAATTTTACGCCGAAAACACGCCAACAAAGAATATAGACAAAAGACTAGTCCGAATGTTTTTGACATACTATTAGGCTATTTTGTAATATAATTAATGTTTACAAAGGAGGAATTCAATGTTAAGTGTAAACTAAACACTACATATACCATTTATTGTACTGTTTGGAGCATCATGAAGATATGCTCCATATTACATTTGTCTAAGATATCACGAATACAAATATTCTGACCAAGTTTCATAGAGATTGGATGAAAGTTGCTTAATTTATGGCAGGGAAAAACTTAAACGCAAAAATGTTAACGACATTCTGACCGCCCTTTGGCTCTTTCAGCAATGAAGTAAAACTATTTTGATAATTATCATAAACAGGTGAGTTAATGAAAAGTAAAATATGTTGAAAGAAAAATTCTTAAAACTGTAATAACTGATACTTAATACAGTAAATACAGTAAATTTTGGTTGGAACGGTTTTATACAATGTGCGAAATTGAGACTTTCGTAGATTCCATTAAAATATTACAAATATAAAGAACACCATGATCAGATCAGGTTCATTTAAATAAAGCGACTCAAATAATAGTATGCTGGTAACTTCTGCATACATGACCATTTATTGACTAACTTGAAGAAGAATTAACTACATGTGAAGTGGATTTGGGTGGATTTGGGTACACTATTGGGGTTTTCACGCGGTCTATTAATATCATTCTGTAGTTTGATATGTCATAGTCCTTATAGTATTGTTCAAAATAGTTCATCGGTACTCACTGTATCAGTCGTTAAATCACATATTTATGTTAATTACCTTAATATGTGTAATTTATTGCATATCGTTTTTCTGATTAAACAATATACAATTTAATGTTCGTGACTGGTACATAAAATCACGAAAGTATTCTTAATTCAAACATCATGCAATTCTTCGTGGGTGTTAACTAACAACATTACTTACTACTAGATGATTCTAGAACTATAATATACTATAAATTTACTTTCAATCGCATTTGTTACGACAAACGATATTATGTTCGTATGCTTTACATAAAGCCTTGTCATGTTGACAGTAATAAGAACAATGCCTCAATCGTTTGATCAAAATGTTTTCCTTGCAAAACATCACACCATTGCAATAATTGTGTTCATTACTTTGCTTAAGAAGAAGAACATAATACTTATGTAGGCCCTAACGAAACTTTAATCAATCCACGTCAATGTTTGATTAGTTAACACAACACTGTCAATCACATTACAAAGGATTTATCGGCTAAAAATCTGTTACAAATACGTCGCGGTTATGATTGCTTACAGGCTACTGTAATTATTACATCACTGTCTCTGTGGCGTAGTGGTATAACACAGCGCTACATAATCGAAACATTACTGGTTCGAGTCCTAACGAAGAAACTTTTCTTCCCTAGAAACTGCCTTAAATTATTATTTATACAATTAAATTGAATAATGATGTTTTAATGTATTTTGTCATACATTAATTTCTGTTTATCATTTGTTCTCTCTTTATTGTACTGTTTTTTGGATTTCTCTATTTATTCCATTTCAATATGATACAATTAACAAAATATGCATATTTTGAAACTTTCGACCATTTTGTCAATGGGTATGTCATTTTGACGAAAGCGTTTTTCCACATCCTCATCGTGCTGGCAGCATTTCTCCCAGATGTGGACAGACATGTCTGAAATCGCATCTTCAGGTAGCATCATAACAGCTTACATCTTAAAACTCAGATTGGCAGCAGCCACTCTGACCTTTATATGACCCCAAATAAGTTCAATCGCATTTAGTTATGCGTGGCAATCGCAATCACACTTACATAAGATCATTTCATACACGATTTCAGTTTAAAATGATAGTAATTGCTTAACTAAATCTTTTTTCATTAAGCAAGTACAAACTATGTAATTTGAATCCTTTAACACATTTTCGACCACTAACAATGATGAAATATTCATTATTTGCAGATATAAAATGCATACGTCTTGCAGGCACAGTAACACACATTGAAGCGTGTGATATTTTTATGTATATTTATCACGTTCATGTATATGATCCACGAACACGAGATACACAGAAAAAATGATTCATTTTACTGCAAACAAATATATTCTTCGATTTAAAAAACATACCGATGGTGAGACTCGAACACAGACATTGCGCATTACCACTAGGCTACCACTAGGCTACAACGCTTATAGTCATATATACATACAATACGAGCATATCAATTAGACAGTTAACCTTGTGATAAGCTGATTTACCTATCCAGGTATCTTTACATTGACCGATTGCTTGTAAACAATGGTCAAGTTAACGCCGGCGAACTATATATTGTCAATTAAGCACCATGCAGATCTAATCACAACTTCAAAACAAAACCACTGGCACTGACAATCAGTGACGCATCATGTACAAACAATTCAGGTTAAGTAATTCAGACAATACATATCCATTTTATGATTTGTAATGATAACTAAGAACTTATAGGTCTTCAATTAATTACGTGTTTTTACAACCGTTTTATTGGGCGTAGCTCATGCGATGCGTTGGTTTATAGAGCGTACAACATATATCATATACAAAGTTTATAGCTATCCCAAGTTTTTACTCTTACCATTAGGCACGAGGATAAATTCAATTATTGTCGAGTTGTCGATGACATAGCAGCAGTTGTATCTATGAAAATATTTGTTATCGCTGATGTATGTCATATGGCAGACTTTAATTAATTAAAAGTGAACAGAGAATCAATGCAATCATGCATTGAATTGCATGTAATGTCAGAAATAAAACTAGTATCGAAATATTTCATGTCGTAAAATAAAACGTCAGTACTAAAGGCTATGCTGTGTATGAATTACTGGGAGCAAGGTCAGTATAACACTGCTTGTTCATTCGTGCTGTAGTATAGACAGTGTGTATGTTGCTTTGTACGTAATGGTTAGTAATTGCTTTTAATGATTAGTTACAGCATATTTAGTCTATTTAAGTGTATACACCGTTTCAATTATACCGTTAATAGAATTATCTGCCCTTCGATGACGTCATCAGAGGATAAACTATAACGGTAAAATTCAGAGCGCGAAATGGCGACGTAACTAATTTTTCGGCGATGGAATGAAAGATAAGGTATGTTACAGATGTAATTTGTCTTAGGATGTATTTTGAGAGATATATATATATATAAACTTATACCGAATGGATTTTGCGAAATTGCTTTACTTGGATGCCTAATATTTGTTTGTCACATAGTTTTGCGCCTTACTGGGACCGTATTTTGATGTAAATGTGAAATTATACGCATGTCTGAAGAAGAACCATAAATATCTTTCGTCATTTCAGTCATGGACCGTCATTGAAAGAACATGGATATAGCCGAAGACCTAAATACCACAGATGCGTAACGCCAGATATGGCGCATCGATACGATGTTATCAGCAGAATCACTGTCTAAAAACAGTACATTTATGTCAAAATAAAATATGAAACTCAATGTCTGTTTGGTTATTCCTACTCACATTAAATATAGATTGATTATAGTTCTCATCTGAAAACGGGACATAGCGCTATAATCCATACATTATTTTTAGACGTCTTTCGCGGCTGGATGGCCATTTAGTTTCAATGTTTAAACACTTTTTGTGTTCTGGTATGAATTGATAATTGACAGTTATTAATTACGTTTCTTGTATTTAATTAATTTGATTATTGGATGCCTATTGTTTTGCAATTCATAAACCACGTCATCGGCAGCTTAGTGCTACTGGTCACTATTGTAATTGAAAATTGCCCTAGGTGTCAGCTGTAAAAACACAAGAGTCATAAAACCCCAGGAGATCTTTATTATGTGTTAATTCATATTGCTTTATCCTGTTTGATAGA
The DNA here is from genome assembly GCA_032209605.1 of Mactromeris polynyma. Lineage (NCBI taxonomy): Eukaryota > Metazoa > Mollusca > Bivalvia > Venerida > Mactridae > Mactromeris > Mactromeris polynyma. The sequence goes on from JASFXZ010000007.1 coordinate 8,601,252, forward strand.
ATTAATGCCTTTGATAATTGAAATGATTAGATCATATCAGTCTGTGGTCTCAATTTGTAATAAACACAATGAGATTGCAACTGTATGTCACCCAAAAATATTTATACTTCAAAGATTTAGCCTGCCTCTAAGTCTTCCGACATTTTTGAATGTTAATTCATGTTCAGAATTACATTGATGCCAAAACCCTTGTCTCACAGACAACAGAGACCTTGATTTGACCTACTTAATTTTTATTTTTCGCATGCTTGTGCTGGGGAAAATAGACGACTTGTGTGCACAAAACATGACATGCTGACGTGATCTACATAATTTTTTAAGTTGATATTTACACATTTTTAAGATTATGTAAGCCTTGATTGTTTTTCACAGCAGCCTTTTTAAAATATGTAATTGACATGAAAGTATATGAGTGCAATTAGACTTCGATGAAAATATCCAAAAATAAGGCTGAAAATTACCGACCTGTTTTCAAAAAGTTATGAAGCATTACTATGAAAATTTCTTTAACTGGGATTGTTTGATCACCGTTTATGGAATCACTTTTAATATTAACCACATCTTTCCTGTGGCAACTTATTGTCTCTCTTTTAGTCAGGAAAATAAGAGACAATGCTCTCACTTTACTCACAGTGGAGCCGCAAACAATACTTGATTAAGTATTCTAATATGCAACGATACTTAAGTATGACTGTCTCATAATTAACAATATATCCATACATGTATTGCTCCTGACATTAATATGTTTCGTTGGAAAGTGTTGCCAGTTCTCTACCTACTTACAGCTTTTTATTTAGAATTCATTTGTTTCTGTCTGAACAGCCTTCCCCGTCAGATATCAAGTCAGTCAATCCTAAAAGACGTAATCAGTTGTGTCAATTTCATTCTTACAAAGAGAACATTAAAGCAGATCTGACTGCTACAATTGCTCAGTATTTCAAACATATTGTTAAAACGTTCTACCAGAGATGAATCAGTTGTTTAATATGAAGGAGATAATGGCAGATAATTTTTTTTTGTAATTTCTGGTTATAACTCAATTCCCTTTCGTTATTAAATTTGGCCACATGCTTGAAATTGGCAGTTTTCGCACTGCAAATAGCCTGTTACAATAGTGTTGAGTTTAACCTTGGAATTTATTGCAATTAATGCATTTTTGTGTTGTTTTTGCCCGTAGCTAGTCCTTTCAGCGTTGTAATATTTTAATACAGTGTTCAGTGAACAACCTTTTTGGGTTTCCAAGCAGAACAAACTTGTTCTGTCGCAAGCTGTTAGTAACTTGTCAACATTAGATGAAACTGGAAGGCTAATGAAAACAAAAAAGGGATTCATGGTCTATTACATTATTGACGCACTGAATCAATACGACGTTTTTAATGCATGCTCACATTTCAATTATGCATATTTCAACACCCGATGTTTTATGTAGCCACCGAAGAAGCATGTATTATTTGTAATGTATCAACATAGCATGTTTGTATGCCAGGATACTAAACCAATATCTGTTGTTTTTTTTGGTAAAAGAAATGAATGTTCAGATAGCAAGGGTCACATATTTATGAGTTTCATGTTTATAATTATTCTTCGATAACTCGATAAAACATTACAAGCATGCTCGCGAGCTTATATGTACATTTATAGCCGCTTTCTTCATAATTATTGTGGAAGTTGAAATTTACAAGTACATGTACATACATGATATAGCAACAAACTCTATAAAAGAGAGATAATACGTAACTACAGGGAAAGCCACATACATAAGACAATGCCGCCCCACGCAAAAACAACGATCCACAAAATATAAGGCACTAAAGGAGGTCAAACGGTACACCTATTAAGGAACTGAGGCGCAAGGAATGGCCCAGCAGACCACAAGGAATAACTAGGAGAATCAAAGTGGACAGTAAGGGAAGGGGAGGTGGGAATTAATGGAGGGAAAAGATCACAGGACAAGTCAAGACAACTGGCCTTAATAGGCCAAACATGGGCAGGAAACAATCTGAACACTGTATACAGTGACAGAATTGCATAGGGTAAAGGGACATACAAAACACATTCATAACATAAACAGAAACAACAATCATATAGCGAATTACAGCCTTGGAACTGTCAGCATAAAATGCTTATCCTCTGTGATCCTCCACACATTGGGCAAACACTGAGCCTTTAAGTCGGTCGAATAGATTGAATAATCAAAAACAAAATTTCGTATTTTCGTAAAACTCAATTACAAGTATATACAGCTATTATCAAAGTTTGGAAATACAAGCATAAGTCATTGCGTCGTTCTTTTTTTACCATATGAAATGCAGTAACGAGTATATATCTATATGATATTAATATACATACGCATATATCCGAATGAAAGACAGAAGTGAGTATATTAAATGAGTAAACATATTTTTATTTATTGTTTTATAGTGTATGATCAAAGTATTGGAATTTCATTACGCTCGTATCCGCGATCCTCCACGCACTGGGCAAACACAGAGCATTTCAGTCGGTCGAATAGATTAAAAAATCAAAAACAAAATTTCGTAAAATGTATTTGTATACTTTAGGTTATACATATCAATAAGTTGATACACTTGAATATCAGTACAAGCGAGGCACTGTGTGAATATTTACTTCCCTCTGCTACTAATTATAACTTACACATACTGTAATTATCGTGCAAGGGGAGGACACCACTATGATTGCATCTTCTATTTAGTGTCTTTTCCATTTTGACTTTTTTATTTAGTGTGTATGTATTGTCATGTATCCTTTTGCTTTAGGGGCTGATGTGTGCTTTATACATGTCAGTATCTGCTCATCTTCCTCATTCTTTTTCATACTGATTTCAGATTTGAGTTTTGGGGAGGCACACATTCTCACGATTAATGAGTAAGGGAAAGTAAACGAATATTATTGAAATTGAAAAATTCTCATCGGTTTGTAAGGTTAATTGGTGAGTGAATTAGAAAATTGGAACTTTAGTCTATTGGGACATACCGTATTTTTCTATGTCAGCGGAATAAATATTGCTCGTAGACATAACAACAGCACAATTGTACGGATAACATGTCCCTCATGACATTTTTAATATAAACGTTCACATTTTTATGTCATAATTCACCAGGAATTCTCGCAAGCGTCTGCCTTATGGCTAGTACTTTGATCTGGTTTCCGAGGTTACAATATCAAGCCCCCAGTAAATTGGCACTTGGGGACAGAAAAATGCCGAGATTTACAACTCTTGTGTTTATATTGGCTTACTGACAAAGGCTTTCCTTGTTTATGAAAACATTTAGAGACGATAGTAGTGTTGCCAAAATGTCTATTGTTCCTCAACACAAGGTCATCACAGACTTTTGGCGCGGCCCATTGTCATTTTATAGCATTATATCGTCTCCATGGTGATCGTAGTTGTATGGTATTTTTTTTAGACAACTGATATTTTTGTATGTGCACGGGTTAAGAGAATTGTTTAATATGTGCAGTATTTTGTATTTACAGTATAAGGGATGTCAACGAATATTTTTTCGGACGTCCAAATATACTGATTCGGTATTCGAATATTCGATAAAATATTTACATTTTCAATATATAGGCTGAATGCAAGTGAATTAAATTTCAACGATGGGCATTATCGCATTAAATGACTTTTTACGCGTGGAAATAATAACTACAGGTGTTAATTGACATGTCAGGTTGTATATTTGGGGACAAGAGAGATATAACACTCGGGTGATGCCCTGAAATTATTAAATTGCGGGGATTGTTACAACTTGAGTGAGCAGTTTAAAACACATACATGATAAGCATCAAGTTAAACTTCGAATTTCAAATGTATTTTATCAAATAAGAAGGCTGACCGTATATTCGAATACCAAAATTGCCATTAGTTGACATCCATAGTATATAATATACACTTCCATAATATAACTGGCATTCGTTATGTTTCTGTTATATCGTTTTATATAAAAATGGATGAAAATGTCGAGCAGGAAATAACATGTACATAATTATGCCATAATATTATTGTATGTGGTATATGCTTTTATGCCTGGCGACATGGCGTAATTATTTGGACCATTGTCTAACACCATCTTACATTGTATGTGGTAACGACATTTCCACTTATTGTTACTTAACAGATGAAGTTGTAAAGCGCAATCTCTTCAGAGCAACATCATTTGGGAGCAGCAAAACGTGGCTGTTGTTGGAGAAAGTTTAAATTTTAATTGTAAGGAAATATTAATTACGGGAAAAAGATGATCTTGTTGAATACACGAGGGTTGTTATAGAGAGGTTGCCTTATGTTGCATTTTATTAAAGGCATTGATAAGCTTTTATAAAATGGACACTTTTTAACACAATATATGCAAAGATTGTTTTCTCCCCCCCCCCCCCCCCCGTGTGTGCAAGCTTCCATTTTGACTAGTTTGGGCTTTTTTGCATTTGGCCCTCTTTGCTCCATTTGTTTTCTCTTTCAGGTTATATCCTGTCACAGCTTTGATTTATTAGTTTGTAACAAAAATGATTGTTTAGTTAAAATTGTTAATACATGTATGGAAATTATTGAAATAAGTTCAATTAGTTAAAATGATTCACTACATTTTTTATACAACCTTTTTCTTGAGGAATTATCAAAATACTGTTGTCCTGTTCCATTTCCATAATACGTTATACAGGATTAGTCTGTATATATTCGTACATATCATGTGCACAAACAGTTCTCATTCAACACTAATGTGATCAATACAATCATTTTGTTATAAGTTTCAGTATGTAACCATGCACGTTTAATGTTTCTAAATTCGTTCAACCAATACCACAGATGTACATTTTACGATATCGCGGATTGTAGAGAATATAATTATTTGTCTTGATGATGTTTCCCCTTTGAAACAAATCATTTATCTTACACTTTTGACCAGACATATTTCATTCACGCTTGACAATTAAATGGCCGATATTCTGAGTATACTTGATTTATCTTGGCGAGCAATTTACGATAAGACGGTCATTTCATTGTTCGGCCAAACTAATCATGCACCACAAAGCAGAGGCAAATTTATTGGCTTATTAATATACAGATAGATGCATCATTTGTCTGAACGGAATCAATTTGCCAAATATTCGTTTTCATCAACAGGATGAACTTTCTGGTAATTCATTATATACAAGAAAAGTATTACAATGAGTACTTATCGATTGTTTTACAGTAACAATTACAAAGCGTAACACTATTTCATATTTCTAATCCTATTACTATTGTTAACAAAATATAACAACGTTATCGTCCGCGAAAGAGATGAACTCCTTAAATATGTTGTCGTGCGTTCTTATCATTTCCTTTTCCATTTATTCCAACTATGTACTAATTATGTATGTTTTGTTGTTTATGTTCTCTTTGGAGCATATTTGTTTAAATTTAAGTTATTACCATAATTTCTGCGTAGTCATATATATATAGATTTTTCCATCTAATTTCGTTCTATATTTACCAGTCCAAATAATATATGACCTTTTAGAAGAACAAAATAATTGACCAATAATAATACGACACAATATCACATGCTTTATCTAAAGTAACTGATTGGCTATCAAAACGTTACTTTCTTCTAAACGGACGATAACAAATTTCATATGACATTTTAGAATTACGTCGACGATATGCAAATGTATATTTGAACGTCGCTGTACGATTTCCAATCTCATCTTTAAGTGACCTCATTACCAGAAAACGTCAACTGTGACGTGACCTTGTACTGACAGTAAGCAATATTTGATCCATATGGCAATATGAAAACGAAGTGACCATATTGAGTAAACATTGTTTCCTGCTTGGAAATGGTGACTTAAAATGTTACGTAATCTTGAAATGACGTCGCTTACAGAAGAGGTTTGAAATCCCACAACAGCGCTCATTTGATAATTACAAAATTTTCAAAGTATTAAAGTACAAATGTCTGGGTATAAAATGCTTTCAAATTCGTTTTGTTATTAAGTATTACTTAATGACATGCAATTGATATAGTTGCTCTAGAACATTGGAATGAGTATATTAGTAACGCTTACCACGCTGGCTACCTTAGTTATCCGTAATATCACATAAGTTGTTGGTAATTTTGTGAGACAACAGAAGAACGGACAAACAAAAGTGACAGCGAACGGAGGGAAGCATGGCTGGGTGATGCTACTGTATAGACTGTGTGTAAAATGTGTATATGCGTTGATGTAAAATATATATCAAACGTAGTATGTATGCAGACAAATTGCTGATACCAAGGCATAAATCAGAAAGAGAGCCAAGAAACTACCAATATTCACAATCATATACAAAATGATATAAGCCGCATTGTATCATTCTGGCTGTCTCGATTATTAAATTCCATAACACGAACACTCACTTCAGACGTCACAGGCTTGAACGCCACATAACGATGGCCAGGAATGGAGTTTGTATATAGCTGGACACACACATTTCATTTAACGGTGTGCCATAATGCAGGAAATAACAATTTACTGAAGTAGACAATTCAATTTCTGAATTCATCTTTCAGACAAAGATTGCATTCATTTGTATGAGCTCATCAAAATTGTTTTGTCCAACTTTCCTTTGTCGTGAATGATTGGTTTGTCCGGACATTAAAATGGTAGTATCATTTTCCAAAGTTAACTGGGATAAATCAAGTTTATTATTAATATGTATTGTCAAACCTAAAGAGATCGAGTTTGGTCAATTACGCCAAAGAAAGTATACGTGTCGCTTAAAAACCCAACCATAAAACGTAATGATATATATTAACACTAACGTTTTTCCTGAACGGTTTCTTCGATCTCATTAAGAGGGATTAAGTTGCTTCAGGGAAGTACACAATACACATTGATGAATGAACCTATATATTTTACAATGATTTTGAAATAAGTTACTATACATATTATACATTCGATGACTGTTTCCTGAGTGTCCGACAAGTAATTGTGCCCGATTCATTCCAATCAGGAACTGTGAAGAGGTCTGATGAACCTTGCTCATGGCGGATTAAAACAACGGCACCCTACCAATTGGTCACAATGACTGACATTTTTATGATACGTATGATAAGACTATTAACGTGACAATGAGTGGACTGGAAACGCGGTCACTGAGGAACAAAACGCATGTTAATATGTCTTAATTCGATGAAATGAATGAAAGAAATGTCACATACAAATGACACAGCTGCCCAAAGCATTATATCGTAAAACTGAACAACCCAAATGACAATTAATGCAAACGAAATTCGGATTACATTTGATGGTTGCCGCCTCCCTATAATTTGTTTATGAATGTGAGCCAGACCATATATCGCTCACCTACTGAGTATTCCCATTCACCTCCTAGATCGGTGATGTTTTGAAGATTGATCGGTCCCTGAGGTATGTATGTGTACATTTGTTCATGTTGCCATGATGTAATTGTATTTCATACCCAACTACTTCATTCATTTTACATATCAATGTATAGCAACGCCTCGGGTGACAGTATTTGTCTTAAATTAATAATATAACTTTCCAAAACTATATGATATCAATATAATACATAATGATACCGTTATGTTCCTTTAACCGCCAACGTGTAAGACACGACTCTGCTTGGTCATCTAAAACATACATTCGGAATTAAAACATAGGTCTGTATCTGAGATTTAAAGTAAAAAAGATACTACTAGTAATGAACCGATATCTTATTTTTTTCATGACGCTTGTTATGATATTACAATATGTATAAGACACAAAACATCATAGTATTGACAACTAATTTACTGTCACAACAGCTTTCAGTGTAACTAGAAATAATTAGTATACATTTACAAGGTGAATAACATAAATATTGAAATCGAGCAGAACAGGTTTCAAACTAATTCCAAAATTCATAACATTACCCAAGATATAGAAATTGTTTGTGTTAAATAACCTATCTCTATAAAAGCTCGTGGTCTGTATAACACTGACTTTTGAATTTGACATATGAGTGTGACAACCGCAACACACTATTTTGTGCAAATTTATTAAAATGTCGTTTTATAGTAATGTACGCTCAATCAGATAGATTTTGTCTGTGTCTTGTCCGCTGATGAATGCATTTAATATTTAGTAGATTCGGTTTCTCGTAAGTTTCCATATTTATGTATCTCTATAAAAGCTCGTGGTCTGTATAACACTGACTTTTGAATTTGACATATGAGTGTGACAACCGCAACACACTATTTTGTGCAAATTTATTAAAATGTCGTTTTATAGTAATGTACGCTCAATCAGATAGATTTTGTCTGTGTCTTGTCCGCTGATGAATGCATTTAATATTTAGTAGATTCGGTTTCTCGTAAGTTTCCATATTTATGTATCTCTATAAAAGCTCGTGGTCTGTATAACACTGACTTTTGAATTTGACATATGAGTGTGACAACCGCAACACACTATTTTGTGCAAATTTATTAAAATGTCGTTTTATAGTAATGTACGCTCAATCAGATAGATTTTGTCTGTGTCTTGTCCGCTGATGAATGCATTTAATATTTAGTAGATTCGGTTTCTCGTAAGTTTCCATATTTATGTATGTCTCCAATAAATCCAATGTAATGCTGCTGAAAGGTGAGAATTATCTAAATGAGCTACAACAGACGTACGTAATGACAATAATACACTGCAAAAATCTGATAAAGCGAGGAAATAAAGTGTAACCAACATTTAATTGGTTTTCAGACATCTGCATTAATGGGAATTCCATTGGGTACAATACATATTATGGCACCACATGTCATTCTCATTTAAGATATATTTATTGCCATTATCATAGCTTTTAAATACAGATGTACTAGCACACATCTATCTAACAAGCAGACCATTCCTTGCTCATATGTGTTTACCCTTGCACCTCCTTAGTCACATATGTTTTGTAGAATATTGTTTCCAGGCTGGGGTCTGTTTGGGGAGGCATTGTCTTATGTATGTGTCGTTCCCAGTAACAACTAAAGTCCTCATTTAACAACCGACTGAGGTCATGGAAAGCATAGTTAACAACATATAATGCACCGTATTCTAAAGTTGTGATCACCTTTGTTACGTAATACATTTGTAACTAGCGGATACTCATAATTGTATGATTGACGTTTGGCTCTATAAATGTGCACTATATTTTTATAGTTGGAATTAATTGTTGAAACTGTCCATAAGTTTTATGTCCGTTTTATTTTTCAATATATCTGTAGGCCGGAGTCCCGTGAGATTGACACATATCAATACACAGCATAGTGGCAAAATGAGAAAACAGCAATATCAATACAATGTTATACATATCATATAGCAGGCAATACTTCTCAAATTAAATGAATAGAATATGATTGAAGCTTCGTTTTGTATATTTAGTTTATAGATATACGGAGAGGCCAATACTCTAAAACTAGGGTAGTACGGTGGGATGGGGCTAGATTAAACGGAGAAGGTGGGGTTAATGATTTGATATATAATATTTTTAAGGCTATATACCTTAGCAGGTGATTAATACTAGTTTTACTTGTATTCTAAACGAAATGAAATGATCGACCATCGTAAGGAAAACAAATGTCTGAAGAAAACAAAAAACATCTTCATGTCCCAGGCAATTATATGTAAAAGACATACGATGCCATCTGTGGCGGAAAATTAAATATTTGGACATTGTAAGATAAAACAATATATTAAGGGAACATATCCTATCTCAGTTTAGTTATAGTTATATACATAACAGTGCAATATAAATGTGTTTCGTAAAAAAATGACAGGTTTCGTTATAGAAATACAAACATATGCAAGAGAAGTTGACATTTGAATGTTAATACAACAGTATTTCAAAATGAAGATATGAGAACATGGAACATTGAAAACCGATGGTATAAGAAGACAAAATAATTATTTTGATAACAAGTGATTATATGTATAAGTACAGTGTTCCATGAAAGATATATTTAATAATAATAATAAAATTCTTACGCATTTATAGGCAACATAAGGCAACATGTTTATAGCTATCACTGTTCCCTACAGGCGCCGAATATGGCATTGCCAATTTGTGTTTCGCAGTTTCACTTTAATAGTGGTTTACAGATCACGCGGAAATTTATACACGACTTCACATGGACTGTTCAGTTGTATCATCACATCAATATCCGATATAAGATTGTGCGCTATTCTTATCCATTTCAGTAGTGATAAATTGTTAGTTTAATAGAGCTAATTCGAAGAGGAACTTTTGTCATTGTGACTGATGCGTGTGTGGATTAGATAACCATCATCAAAACGTGTCTTTGTAAATGCTCTATTCACAGTGATTAATATAAATAATCCGCACACTGCAAACCCAAACCATCTCTTAAAAACAAGTTCATATTAAGAGGATGAATTTTTATTTCGACAAACAGTATGTAAAAGCATATGTATATATTCATGATACTGATAATTGTTTTTTTAATGACGTCACATAAAATATTGAAGCACTAAACGAGAAAATTATGTTACTAGCGAGTAAAATTAAAACATACATGAAGCATACAATAATTATAAGAGCGTATTATTCGTTATACAGTTATTCTAATATATTGTAACTGTCGATCTTACACCGTAACATACAAATTACCTCAACATATCTTGACGTTTTTGTTTATTAGTTCGATATTTTTAACTTCGTTTAACAATTGTACATGTATAGGCCTTAACGAACAGTTAGCATATCCTCGTCACATTGTTCGGTTGAAGTTGAAAAAGAGACATAATACGCAACTAAGTTTACGGTCAGCGTAATATTTGAATCAGTTTACGGAACGCTGTCAATCAAATAGCAAAGCCATGTTACTACGGCTGCGCCGAAAACAATAATTATGGTATCCGGTGAGAATACAAATGAACTAGTTTAATATTAAACACTGGCAAACGGTCAATGTACCCAACAAATAAACATACGTTGTAATATATGTATATAGTCAGTTACTCGTTAAGAAGTTACACATTGTGCTATTTGTATGCGATTTATCTACAGTTCCTACGTCGGTCGATAATCAGTTACATCCGGAGATGCATCGTCAAGTACTTACACTTTATCATTGTACTGATCATCAAAATTTTATCGATGTTTGGGGACAGGATTTAACAAAAATATTTTTTTTGCGGAATGCTCGACTGGTTAATTTTATTATCATGAGGCGGTTTTAGGACCGCTTACAGTCTGTTTCATATATATAATTCATACTTCTAATCTTGCCTTGCGAGAAATGTGTTCAGTATTCTGTCATTCCCACTGTCTGATACAATAAGCGTTTAATTAGCATATTCAATCATGATCTCAACATAAACTACGCAATTCCTAGAAATACAACATAATCAGACAGAATTTAATGGTCTACGAACGTTTATTACAGACTTGACTATCTTTATATACACACACGTGAATTGACTTCGGCCAATGTGACCGAAGTGTTTTCGGCGTAGCTGTATAATACTGATTTTGACCTACCAAATGTTATCCTCGAAATTGTAAACACTTTAAACCATTATTCAAATATTAGAATTGGTTTCACATGTTTGATGTATAAAGTTAACAAACGATTCGATAAAATCCCACTCGATTTCATGATAAGTATTAATATCGTACAAAAAACACATGAGATCTGCTAGAGAACAATAAAAGCGTCACATATCGAGGTGAAAGCGTCACAGGTAATGTTGTTTCGACTGCACGTCAAGTTGTACTCTCAAATAAGGCAGTTGTGGCGTTCCATATGGGAAAAAGAAGGATTGGGTTGTAACATAGAACTTGAACATGACCCGGGAAAGGGGAAACTTATCTTTATCTTAAATATCGAAGATGAATAATAATCGTATGGCGATTGAGAGCCATGGAAATTTCAGTACAAATACTGGAGTTGAAACGATTGAATGTTAATTCATGTTCAGAATAAAATTGATGCCAAAACCCTTGTCACACAGACAATAAAGACCTTGATTTGACCTACTTAATTTTTATTTTTCACTAGCTTGTGCTGGGGAAAATATACGACTTGTGTACAGCTGGGGTGATCTACACCATTTGTTTAGTTGATCTTTACACATTTTTAAGATTATGTAAGCCTTGATTGTTTTTCACAGCAGCCATTTTAAAATATTTAATTGACATGAAAGTGTATTAGTACAATTAGACTTCGATGAAATTATCCAAAAATGAAGCGGAAAATTACCAACCTGTGTTGAAAAATTTATGAAGCATTAATGCTCCGAAAATTTCTTCAACTGGAATTGGTTGATCGGCGTTTATGGAATAACTTTTAATATTAACCGAATATTTTTTGAAGGGTTTGTCATCTTAAAAGATTGCTTTTTACATTGGGGTAAGTTAAATATATGGTACTTTAAAGGAAACTAACCGCGAGTATGTGAAAAAATTACGCTCGCCGTGTGCAGCATTAATTCGTTACCTACGATTTTTTGAATACTGTTAATGCAAAAGCTTTAATATATTGTAACCTTATATTTTCTATATACTTTTAGAAAGAAATAATACATTTGCGCAACGCATAAACTTGTGTTGATGTGTAGCGTAAGTATGCAGCATTGGCCGTTTTGGAAACATTTCAATCCTCGCATTACGTCAAGTCCGGTAGGGGGCGCAACTCTTAGGCGACAATTAATCGGTTAATTGAAACGGTGTATATGTTGGAAATAAATGACCATATATCGATTGTGAGCTTGGCTAGCCGTAAAATCGATTTAAACCCCCAGTATATTTACCGACAGTTCAAAGGCGGTTATTCGCTGTATGGGTATAATTTCTTCGTGTTTTACTTGTATGTTATCTTCCCCTTTCTCTGTGGAATTCTTTCACTTTATATAGACTATAATGTTCATTATTATCTTCCCAGTTTCGGCCTATTGTTGTTAGCTGTCTTGACTTGGCTTGTGATATTTTCCATCAAATAAGTCCCCCCCACTGTTTGTCCTCTTTGATTCTCCTAGTTATTCCTTATGATCGACCAGGCCATTCCTTGTGCATCTATTCCCTTTCGTATGTACCATTGAGCCTCCTATAATGCCTTAAGTTTTATGGATTGAGGTATGTGTGGGGGAGGCACTGTTTCATGTATGTGGCGTTTTCATGTGGCAACTAATTGCCTCTCTTTTAGTAAGGAAAATAATAGAAAATTCTCTCACTTTACTCACAGTGGAGCGGCAAACAATACTTGATTAAGTATCCTAATATGTAACGATACTTAAGTATGACTGTCTCATAATTAACAATATATCCATACATGTATTGCTCCTGACATTAATATGTTTCATTGGAAAGTGTTGCCATTTTCTACCTACTTACAGCTATTTATTTATAATTCATTTGTTTCTGTCTAAAACAGCTTTCCCCGTCAGATATCAAGTCAGTCAATCCTAAAAGAGGTAGTTTTTTAAGTCTGTCAATTTCATTCTTACAAAGAGAACATTAAAGCAGATCTGACTGCTACAATTGCTCAGTATTACAACATGTTGTTAAAACGTTCTACCAGAGATGAATCAGTTGTTTAATATGAAGGAGATAATTGGCAGATATTTGTAATTTCTGGTTATAACTCAATTCCCTTTCGTTATTAAATTTGGCCACAAGCTTGAATTTGGCATTTTTCGCACTGTTACAATAGTGTTGAGTTTAACCTGGGAATTTATTGCAATTAATGCATTTTTGTGTTGTTTTTGCCCGTAGCTAGTCTTTTCAGCGTTGAAATATTTTAATACAGTGTTCAGTGAACAACCTTTTTGGGTTTCCAAGCAGAACAAACTAGTTCTGTCGCAAGCTGTTGGTAACTTGTCAACATAAGATGAAACTGGAAGGCTAATGGAATCAAAAATGGGATTCATGGTCTATTACATTATTGACGCACTATGAATAAATACGACGTTTTTAATGCATTCTCACCATTCAATAATTCATATTTTAACACCCGTTGTTTTATGTAGCCACCGAAGAAGCATGTATCATTTGTAATGTATCAACATAGCATGTTTGTATGCCAGGATACTAAACCAATATCTGTTTTTGTGGTAAAAGAAATAAATTTTCATATAGCAAGGGTCACATATTTATGAGTTTCATGTTTATAATTATTCTTCGATAACTCGATAAAACATTACAAGCATTCTCGCGAGCTTATATATGTACATTTATAGCCGCTTTCTTCATAACTCTTGTGGAAGTTGAAATTTACAAGTACATGTACATACATGATATAGCAACAAACTCTATAAAAGAGAGAGAATACGTAACTACAGGGAAAGCCACATACATAAGACAATGCCGCCCCACGCAGATCTCCGGAAAAACAACAATCCACTAAACATAAGGCACTAAAAGAGGTCAAACGGTACACATATTAAGGAACTGAGGCGCAAGGAATGGCCCAGCAGACCACAAGGAATAACTAGGAGAATCAAAGTGGACAGTAAGGGAAGGGGAGGTGGGAATTAATTGATGGAAAAGATCACAGGACAAGTCAAGACAACTGGCCTTAATAGGCCAAAAATGGGCAGGAAACAATCTGAACACTGTATAAAGTGACAGAATTGCATAGGGAAAAGGGAAATACAAAACACATTCATAACATAAACAGAAACAACAATCATATAGCGAATTACAGCCTTGGAACTGTCAGCATAAAATGCTTATCCTCCGCGATCCTCCACACACTGGGCAAACACTGAGCCTTTCAGTCGGTCGAATAGATTATATAATCAAAAACGAAATTTCGTATTTTCGTAAAACTCAGTTAAAAATATAAACAGAATTATATTATCAAAGTTTGGAAATACAAGCATAAGTCACTGCGTCATAATTCATTTAAACAAAATTTGAAAATCACATTTTGCTTTCATTTCGATAATGACTTTTGTTATTTTTTTAGTTTTTAATGCAAAATTCTTAGCATATGAATTTCTAAAATGTTAAACATGTTCTTTTTTTACCATATGAAATACAGTAACGAGTATATATCTATATGATATTAATATACATACGCATGTATCAGAATGAAAGACAGAAGTGAGTATATTAAATGAGTAAACATATTTTTATTTATTGTTTTATAGTGTATGATCAAAGTATTGAAATTTCATTACGCTCGTATCCGCGATCCTCCACACACTGGGCAAACACTGAGCCTTTCAGTCGGTCGAATAGATTGAATAATCAAAAACAACATTTCGTAACATTTATTCGTATACTTTAGGTTATACATATCAATAAGTTGATACACTTGAATATCAGTACAAGCGAGGCACTGTGTGAATATTACCTTCCCTCTGCTACTATTTATAACACGTACTGTAATTAGCGTACATGGGGAGGACACCACTATGATTGCATCTTGTATTTAGTGTCTTGTCCATTTTGACTTTTTTATTTAGTGTGTAAGTATTGTCATATCTCCTTTTGCTTGAGGGGCTGATGTGTGATTTATACATGTCAGTTCCTGCTCATCTTCCTCATTCTTTTTCATACTGATTTCAGATTTGAGTTTTGGGGAGGCACACATTCTCACGATTAATGAGTAAGGGACAGTAAACGAATATTATGGAAAATTCTCATCGGTTTGTAAGGTTAAGTGGTGAGTGAATTAGAAAATTGAAACTTTAGTCTATTGGGACATATCGTATTTTTCTATGTCAGCAGAATAAATATTGCTCGTAGACATAACAACTGCATAATTGTACGGATAACATATCCCTCATGACATTTGTATTATACACGTTCAGATTTATATGTCATAATTCACCAGGAATTCTCGCAAACGTCTGCCTTATGGCTAGTACTTTGATCTGGTTTCCGAGATTACAATATCAAGCCCCCAGTAAATTGGCACTTAGGGAAAGAAAAATGCCGTGAATACAAATCTTGTGTTTATATTGGCTTATTGACAACGGCTTTCCTTGTTTATGAAAACATTTAGAGACTATAGTAGTGTTGCTAAAATGTCTATTGTTCCACAACTCATGGTCATCACAGATTTTTGGCGCGGCCTATGTGATCTTATTGCATCATATCGTCTCTATGGTGATCGTAGTTGTATGGTAATTTTATTAGACAACTGATATTTTTATGTGCATATAACGGGTCAAGAGAATTGTTTAATATGTGCTGTATTTTGTATATATAAGGGATGTCAACGAATATTCGTTCGTACGTCTGAATATACGAATACTGATTCGGTATTCGAATATTCGATAAAATAATGTACTTTTTCAATATATAGGCTGATCGCAAGTGAATTAAATTTCAATGTTGGGCATTATCGCATTGAATGACATTGTACGCGTGAAAATAATAACTATAGGTGTTAATTGACATGTCATGGTGTATATTTGGGGACAAAAGAGATATAACACTCTGGTGATGCCCTGAAATTGTTAAATTGCGGGGATTTTTACAACTTGAGTGGTAGTTCTAAACACATAAATGATATAAATAAAAGCATAAATTAAAACTTTCAAATGTATTTTATTAAAAAAGAAGGTTGACCGAATATTCTAATACCAAAATTGCATTTCGTTGACATCCCTAGTATATATACAATACTGGAACTGTTTGCATAATAAAACTGGCATTCGTTATGTTTCTATTGTATCGTTTTATATACAACTGGATGAAAATGTCGAGCAGGAAATGAATATGTACATATGTCATAATATTATTGTATGTGCTATATGCTTGTATGCCTGGCGACGTGGAGTTATTATTTGGAACATTGTTTGTGGTAACGTCATTTGTACTTTCACTTGTTACTTAACAGATGAAGTTGTAAAGCGCAATCTCTTCAGAGCAACATCATTTGGGAGCAGCAAATCGTGGCTGTTTTTGGATGATTGTTGCTGGAGAGAGTTTAATTGTAAGGAAATATTAATTACGGGAAAAAGATGATCTTGTTGACACGAGGGTTGTTATAGATGGATTGCCTTATGTTGCATTTTATTAAAGGCATTGATAAGCTTTTATAAAATGGACACTTTTTAACACAATATATGCAAATATTGTTTTCTCTCCCTCCCCACCCATGTGTGCATGCTCCAATTGACTAGTTTGAGCTTTTTTTGCATTTGGCCCTCCCTGCTCCATTTGGTTTCTCTTTCAGGTTATAACTCGTGTTTTACTAGTTTGTAACAAAAATGATCGTTCAGTTAAAATTGTTGATACATGTATGGAAAATATTGAAATAAGTTAAATTAAGTAAAATTTAAGAATGATTCACTACATATGTGAAACAATCTTTCTCTTGAGGAATTATCAAAATACTGTTGTCCTGTTCCATTTTAGCACTACGTTATACAGGATTATTCTGTATGTACTTGTACCTATCATGTGCACAAACATTTCTCATACAACACTAATGTGATCAACACAATAATTGTGTTATAAGGATCAATATGTAACCATGCACGTTAAATGTTTCTAAATTCGTTCAACCAATACCACATATGTACATTTTACGATATCGCGGATTGTAGAGAATATATTTGTCTTGATGATGTGTTTCCTTTGAAACAAATCAATTATCTTACACTATTGACCAGACATATTTCATTCACGCTTGACAATTAAATGGCCGATATTCTGAGTATACTTGATTTGTCTTGGCTAGCTATTTACGATAAGACGGTCATTTCATTGTTCAACCAAACTAATCATTCACCACAAAGCAAAGCCAAATTTGTTGGCTTATTATACAAATGGCTTCATCATTTGTTTGAACGGAATCAATTTGCCAAGTATTCGTTTTCATCAACAGAATGAACTTTCTGGTAATTTATTATGAACATTCATAATATATATGCAAATGTATACTTGATAATTACAAAAATGTAAAAGTATTAAAGTAAAAATTTCTGGGTATAAAATGCTATTAAATTCGTTTTATTATTATGTTACTACTTAATGTCATGTAATTGATATAGGTGCGCTGGAAAATTGGAATGTTACCCGTTATATCACATAAGCTTGTTTTTGGTAGTTTTGTGATACAACAGAAAAACGGAGGGAAGCACGACTGGTGGTGCTACTGTTTAGACTAACTGTTGACTATGTCTGTTCGTTGATGTAAACTACATATCAAACGTAGAACGTATGTAGACAAATTACGGATCCCAAATCATAATTCAGTAAGAGAGCCAAGAAACTACCAATATCCACATTCATATAAAAATGATATAAACCGCATTATATCATTCTGGCCGTCTCGATTATTCAATTCAATAACACACCAATACTCACGTCAGACTCACAACGCGACATTACGATGGCCATGGAAGGATTTTGTATATAGCTGGACACACACATTTCATTTAACGGAGTGCCATAATGCAGGAAATAACAATTTACTGAAGTAGACAATTCAATGTCTGAATACATCTTTTAGACAAAGATTGCATTCATTTGTATGAGCTAATCAAAAAATTTCGTCCAACTTTCCTTTGTCGTGAATGATTGGTTTGTCCGGACAATAAAATGGCAGTTTATTTTCCAAAGCTAATTGGGATAAATCAAGTTTATTATTAATATGTATGTTCAAACCTAAAGAGATCAAGTTTGGTCAATTACGCCAAAGAACGATTACGTTTCGATTAAAACCCTTACCATAAAACGTAAAGATATATATTAATACTAACTTTTTCCCTGAACGGTTTCTTCGAGCTCATTAAGAGGGATTATTATTAAGTTGCTTCAGGAAAACACCAAATACACATTGTTGAATGAAACTGTATATCTTACAATGGTTTAGAAACAAGCTACTATACATAGTATACATTCGATGACTGTTTCCTGGGTGTCCGACAAGTAATTGCGCCAACTTTATTCCATTCAGGAAGTGTGAAGAGGTCCGATGAACCATGCTCATGGCGAATAAAAAAAACCCGGCGCCTTACCAATTGGTCACAATGCCTGACATTTTTCATTATACGTATAATAAGATTATTGACGTGACAAAGGTGGACTGGAAACACGGTCACTGAGGAATACAACGCATGATAATACAATCCATAGAGTCAGTATATTGATATCGAGCGATGCATAATTTGTCTTAATTCGATAAAATGAATGAAAGAAATGTCACATACAAATGACACAGCTGCCCAAAGCATTATCTCGTAAAACTGAACAACCCAAATGACAATTAATGCAAACGAAATTCGGATTACATTTCATGGTTGCCCCTCCACTTAATTTGCGCATGAATGTTTTTGAATGTCAGCCAGACTATTTCTCGCACACCTAATCCCATACATGTTTGCCCATTCACCTCCTCGATCGGTGATATATTGAATATTGGTTTATCCCTGAGGTATGTTGGGGAGGCATTGTCTCATGTATGTGTACATTTCTTCGTGTCACCATGTTGTACTTCCTGCTCAACTTCTTCATTCACTTTACATATACAAACATGTCAATATATAAAAGCGCGTCGGGCGACAATATTTGTCTTAAATTATTAATATAACTTTCCAAAACTATGTGATATCAATATAACATATATTTATACCGTTACGTTCCTTTAACCGCCAAAGTATAAGACCCTACTCTGCTTGGTCATCTAAAAACATACATTCGGAATTAAAACATAGGTCTGTATATGAGATTTAAAGTAAAAAAGATACTAATGAACCAATATATTAATTTTTTTAAAAGGAATGCCACATGATACATCATAGGCATGATAGGCTTGTAATGACATTACAATATGTATAAAACACAACACATCATAGCATTGACAATGAGTTTAATGTCACAACAGCTTTCAGTTTAGCTAGAAATAAGTGGTATACATTTACAAGGTGAATACAATGAATATTTAAATCGAGCAGAAAAGGTTTCAAACTAATTGCTCAGACATCCACAACCAGCGCAAGGAAGCATGTAACTATTCAAGAATAACGAAGGAAAATGTACATGAGACAAAAACATAAATATTGAGTGAAAGCCACACTGACAGCCATCCATTTCTAAACTTGATTGTTTTTTTCCAAAATACATTACATTACCCAAGATATAGACGTTGTTTGTGTTAAATTACCTATCTCTATAAAAGCTCGTGGTCTGTATAACGCTAACTTTTGAATTTGACATATGAATGTGACAACCGCAACACCATATTTTGCGCAAATTTACTAAAATGTCGTTTTATAGTAATGTTCGCTCAATCAGATAAATTGTGTTAGTCTTGTCCGCTGATGAATGCATTTAAAATTTAGTAGATTCGGTTTCTCGTAAGTTTCCATATTTATGTATGTCTCCAATAAATCCAATATAATGCTGAAAGGTGAGACTTATTTAAATGAGCTACAGCAGACGTACGTAATGACAATAATACACTGCATACATCTGATAAAGCGAGGAAATAAAGTGTAATCAACATTTAATCGCCTTTCAGACATCTGCGTTAAAGGGAATTCCACATGACATGAATACGTACAAGTATCGCGATTCTAAAAAGAACAGAGACAGGGTAAACACATAAGATAAACGTTGGAGTACTGCCTTTGAATGGTCAGCAGCAAAACACCATAGGAAGTAATGTAAGGAAAATGGTATTGATAATTTGTGCTGCGCAGTCGATAATTCGAGTCACTTTAATAATGTTTTTACAGATCACGGAGAAATTTATGGACGACTTCATATGGATTGGTTGGTTATATCATCACATCAATATCCGATATAAGATTGGGTGCCTTTCTATCCATTTCAGTAGTGATACATTGTTAGTTTAATAGAGATGATTCGAAGAGGAACGTTTGTCATTGTGACTGATGCGTGGGTTGGATAACCATCATCAAAACGTGTCTTTGTAAATGCTCTATTCACAATGTTTAATATAAATATGCAGCACACTGTTAACCCATCTCTTAATCAAAGCATTGAAAGTGCTGACTGCAAGGAGCTCACTGCAGATCACAGACGTCACTTTAACACATATTTTACCTATCACAATAGTCTATCATGAGGCGGTTTTAGGAACGCTAACAGTCTGTTTCATATATATAAATCATACTTCTACTGTTGCCTTGTGAGTAATGTGTCCAGTATGCTGTCATTCCCACTGCAAACTACGCATTTCCTAGAAATACAATATAATCAGACAGAATTTAGTGGTCAACGTTTATTGCAGACTTGACTATCTTTATATACACACACGTGAATAGACTTCGGTCAATGTCACCGAAGTGTTTTTCGGCGTAGCTGTATAATATTAATTTTGACCTACCAAATGTTGTCGTCGAAGCGGGCTTTTTAAAATCTGAACAATCCTACTTTCACCCAAGAGGCACCAAAATAGGGTATTCGTTCACCCATGAAGCACCAAATAGGGTCTTCGTTCACCCAAGAGGCACCTAATAGGGTCCTCGTTCACCCAAGAGGCACCAAACGGGGTCTTCGTTCACACAAGAAGCACCAAACGGGTTTTTTGTAAGATGTGCATTTGTTAGCAGTTCGAATTGTACCGGTAGTAGTTAGTATGTTTATGTATTTATGTGTAAATAAAATGAACCTTATCAAACAGGTCCATGATAATACAGTTGAACCCCTCTAAACCGAACCTCGTCCGGACCGGATAAAAAGTTCGGTTTAGAGGGGTTTTAGGAAATGCATTAAA
The DNA here is from genome assembly GCA_032209605.1 of Mactromeris polynyma. NCBI lineage: Eukaryota > Metazoa > Mollusca > Bivalvia > Venerida > Mactridae > Mactromeris > Mactromeris polynyma. Next base: position 8,622,932 of record JASFXZ010000007.1, read on the forward strand.
CAACAACATAATTAATGACTTAGTGTATTTCATTCATTCCTTATACATGCACTATATATATATACAGAACTTATACTATTTTACAACACTGTTATTTTATGCATGCACATGTATTTATATATACTTATACTATATTATAAATTGTGTGAATGATAAAATCAATCTGACAGAAACTGATTGATAAAACATGAAAATTGTTCCACAGTATTGTTAGTTTAAACAACAAAACCTGCACTCGTCTTTACTCTGCTAATACGCTCATTAACTAGAATGATAATTTGATGTAGTATATATAGATCTGAGCTATTTTTTGTAAGGACTTATTCTTCAGCATGTTGCAAAAACACAATTTCATTTAACTTACCGGAAGACATCATTCTAACGACGCCGATAATATATTTCTTGTTTTTGTGTATTGCAGGAATACTACAAGTACACAATGGCTATTGTCCATATCTAGGATACGAAATAAAAACAAAACAATGCAGACAGATAGTAGGAAGAAGAAAAAATTGAACAACAATAGGCATAATTATAAAGAAATGTAGCATCACATCTGCCTCGTAGCCTGGAGACGCTAGGGACTTAAAATGTATTATAATACATGTCTCTGTTGCGTTTTTTCTGTCTTGGTCTCCGTTTTAGATGAAATATGTCATAATTACATAACTTGACGTTTAAGTGTGCCTAGTTATTAGTTTATGTCCTCGCAAGCCAGCCAACGCACTGACAACCGAGCTTCCGCATGCCTTAGATCATTAAAGCATATTGAAGAAAGATAGAAACAGTCTATCAGATATAAGTCGTTTTGTCTTAAACTCAGCAAACAAAGTAAAAGTTGATATTACGAAGTTCCTTCTGGGCTGTTTTATATTGACAAGTGTTTGTGTTGTGATATTGAGCAATTTACATGGCAGCAAGATGCATCGTTGAATATGTTTAAAATGATTATATTGTTGTTTATCACGTTTATGTCTTAATCTAGACGCATTGTGACGAATAATTTGAACAATTCAGACGTAATGACTTTTCGAAAGTGTACACACTTTAGACCATTATTCAACTATTAGAATTGGTTTCACTTGTTTGATATATAAAGTTAACAAGCGTTTCGATTTCATGATAAGTGTTATCGTACACAAAACACATGAGATCTGCTAGAGAACATAGTTACAATAAAAGCGTCAAATATCGAGATGAAAGCGTCAAGTTTGTGCCTCAAATAATGCAGTTGCGTCATTCCATATGGGAGAAAGAAGGATTGGGTTGTACCACAGAAGGCAGCATTCACGTGGCAATACCTCCTCACACAGGTCCCATGGAAACATGAGTATATTAAACATTAGGAGTGGATGGAAGGGCAAGCATCTATGGGATCAGGGCTGTCAGGAAATGTCTTATCAATAATCAAACACATCCATAGAGAATTGGAGATGGAAACAATTCATTTAGGTAAAGAAAGGATATGGAATGGAGCTTAGCCAGCCATGTAAGCAAGTCGGTCACCGACAGAAAGGATGGGGATTGTACACGAACATGACAACTTGAACATGGCCCGGGAAGGGGAAGCTTATCATTTATCTTAAATATCGAAGATGAATAATAATCGTATGGCGATTGAGAGCCATGGAACTTTCAGTACAAATACTGGAGTTGAAGCGATTGAATGTTAATTCATGTTCAGAATAAAATTGATGCAAAATCCCTTGTCCCACAGACCATAAAGACCTTGATTTGACCTACTTAATTTATATTTTTCAAACGCTTGTGCTGGGGAAAATAGACGACTTGTGTACAGAAAACATGACATGCTGGGGTGATCTACATCATTTGTTTAGTTGGTCTTTACACATTTTTAAGATTATGTAAGCCTTGATTGTTTTTCACAGCAGCCATTTTAAAAAATTAATTGACATGAAAGTGAACTAGTACAATTAGACTTCGATGAAATTATTCAAAAATGAAGCGGAAAATTACCGACCTGTTTTGAAAAAGTTATGAAGCATTAATGATCTGAAAATTTCTTCAACTGGGATTGTTTGATCGGCGTTTATGGAATAACTTTCAATATTAACCCCATATTTTTGAGGATTTTTCATCTTAAAAGATTGCTTTTTATATTGGGATAACCTCCAATATACTTACTGACAGTTCCAAGGCGGTAATTCGCTGTATGGTTATTATTTCTTTTCGTGTTTTACTTGTATGTTATATTCCCCTTTCCCTGTGCAATTCTTTCACTTTATATAGACTATAAGTGTTCATTTTTATCTTCCCAGTTTCGGCCTATTGTTGTTAGCTGCCTTGACTTGGCTTGTGATATTTTCCATCAAGTAAGTCCCCCCACTGTTTGTCCTCTTTGATTCTCCTAGTTATTTCTAATGATCGACCAGGCCATACATTGTGCATCTGTCCCCTTTCGTATGTACCATTGAGCCTCCTATAATGCCTTAAGTTTTATGGATTGAGGTATGTGTGGTGGAGGCACTGTTTTAGGTATGTGGCGTTTTCCTGTGGCAACTAATTGTCTCTCTTTTAGTCAGGAAAATAAGAGACAATGCTCTCACTTTACTCACAGTGGAGCCGCAAACAATACGTGATTAAGTATCCTAATATGTAACGATACTTAAGTATGACTGTCTCATAATTAACAATATATCCATACATGCATTGCTCCTGACATTAATTTGTTTCGTTGGAAAGTGTTGCCATTTCTCTACCTACTTACAGCTATTTATTTAGAATTCATTTCTTTCTGTCTAAACAGCCTTCCCCGTCAGAAATCAAGTCAGTCAATCCTAAAAGAGGTAGTCTTTTAATTTGTGTCAATTTCATTGTTACAAAGAGAACATTAAAGCAGATCTGACTGCTACAATTGCTCAGTATTTCAAACATGTTGTTAAGACGTTCTATCAGAGATGAATCAGTTGTTTAATATGAAGGAGATAATTGGCTGATAATTATTTCTTGTAATATCTGGTTATTACTAAACTTCATTTCGGTATTAAGTTTGGCCACACGCTTGACATTGGCAGTTTTCGCACTGCAACTAGCCTGTTACAATAGTGTTGAGTTTAACCTTGGTATTTATTGCAATTAATGCATTTTTGTGTTGTTTTTGGCTAATCTTTTCAGCGATGTAATATTTTAATACAGTGTTCAGTAAAGAACTTTTTTGGGTTTCCAAGCAGAACAAACATGTTCGGTCGCAAGCTGTTGGTAACTTGTCAACATTAGATGAAACTGGAAGGCGAATGAAATCAAAAATGGGATTCATGGTCTATTAAATTGTTGACAAACTATGAATAAATACGACGTTTTTAATTCATGTACACCTTTCAATTAATCATATTTCAACACCAGTGGTTTATGTACCACCGAAGAAGCATGTATTATTTATAATGTATCTACAGAGCGTGCATGTATGTCAGGATACTAAATCAATATTTATTTTTTGGGAAATGAATGTTCAAAGAACAAGGGACACATATTTACGATTTACATGCATACAATTATTCTTCGATTATTCGATAAAACATAACGAGCATTTTCGCGAGCTTATATGTGTAAAGTTTGGAAAAAAACAACCAATAGTCATTGCGTCATAACACATTAAACATTTTAAGCACAATTTAAAAATCACAATTCGCTTTCATTTCGTCAATGTCTTTTGTTTAAGTTTTTTATTTTAATGCAAAATGCTTAGCATATGAACTTCTAAAATGTTAAACATTTTCTTTTTGCTACCATATGAAATGCAGTTACGAGTTTATATAATATTTATATATACATACGTATATATTCGAATGAAAGACAGAAGTGAGTATATTGAATGAGTTAGTATATTTTTATTTATTGTTTTATAGTGTATGATCAACGTATTGAAATTTCATTACGCTCGTATCCGCGATTATCCACACTCTGGGCAAACACAGAGCATTTCAGTCGGTGGAATAGATTAAAAAATCAAAAACAAAATTTCGTAAAATGTATTTGTATACTTTAGGTTATACATATCAATAAGTTGATACACTTGAATATCAGTACAAGCGAGGCACTGTGTGAATATTTCCTTCCCTCTGCTACTATTTATAACTTACACATACTGTAATTATCGTGCAAGGGGAGGACACCACTATGATTGCATCTTCTATTTAGTGTCTTGTCCATTTTGACTTGTTTATTTAGTGTGTATGTATTGTCATGTATCCTTTTGCTTTAGGGGCTGATGTGTGCTTTATACATGTCAGTATCTGCTCATCTTCCTCATTCTTTTTCATACTGATTTCAGATTTGAGTTTTGGGGAGGCACACATTCTCACGATTAATGAGTAAGGGACAGTAAACGAATATTATTGAAATTGAAAAATTCTCATCGGTTTGTAAGGTTAATTGGTGAGTGAATTAGAAAATTGGAACTTTAGTCTATTGGGACATACCGTATTTTTCTATGTCAGCGGAATAAATATTGCTCGTAGACATAACAACAGCACAATTGTACGGATAACATGTCCCTCATGACATTTTTAATATAAACATTCACATTTTTATGTCATAATTCACCAGGAATTCTCGCAAACGTCTGCCTTGTGGCTAGTACTTTGATCTGGTTTCCGAGGTTAATATATCAAGCCCCCAGTAAATTGGCACTTGGGGACAGAAAAATGCCGAGAATACAACTCTTGTGTTTATATTGGCTTATTGACAACGGCTTTCCTTGTTTATGAAAACATTTAGAGACGATAATAGTGTTGCCAAAATGTATATTGTTCCTCAACACAAGGTCATCACAGACTTTTGGCGCGGCCCATTGTCATCTTATAGCATTATATCGTCTCCATGGTGATCGTAGTTGTATGGTAATTTTTTAGACAACTGATATTTTTGTATGTGCACGGGTTAAGAGAATTGTTTAATATGTACAGTATTTTGTATATACAGTATAAGTTATGTTTCTGTTATATCGTTTTATAAAAAGATGGATGAAAATGTCGATCAGGAAATAACATGTACATAATTATGCCATAATATTATTGTATGTGGTATATGCTTTTATGCCTGGCGATGTGGCGTAATTATTTGGACCATTGTCTAACACCATCTTACATTGTATGTGGTAACGACATATCCACTTATTGTTACTTAACAGATGAAGTTGTAAAGCGCAATCTCTTCAGAGCAACATCATTTGGGAGCAGCAAACGGTGGCTGTTGTTGGATGGTTGTTGCTGGAGAGAGTTTAATTGTAAGAAAATATTAATTACGGGAAAAAGATGATCTTGTTGAATACACGAGGGTTGTTATAGAGAGGTTGCCTTATGTTGCATTTTATTAAAGGCATTGATAAGCTTTTATAAAATGGACACTTTTTAACACAATATATGCAAATATTGTTTTCTCCCCCCTGTGTGTGCAAGCTCCCATTGACTTCAATTAGTTAAAATGATTCACTACATTTGTGATACAACCTTTTTCTTGAGGAATTATCAAAATACTGTTGTCCTGATCCATTTTAGCACTACGTTATACAGGATTATTCTGTATGTACTCGTACATGTCATGTGCACAAACATTTCTCATTCAACACTAATGTGATCAACACAATGATTTTGTTATAAGTTTCAGTATGTAACCATGCACGTTTAATGTTTCTAAATTCGTTCAACCAATACCACAGATGTACATTTTACGATATCGCGGATTGTAGAGAATATATTTGTCTTGATGATGTGTTTCCTTTGAAACAAATCATTTATCTTACACTATTGATCAGACATATTTCATTCACGCTTGACGATTAAATGGCCGATATTCTGAGTATACTTGATTTGTCTTGGCTAGCTATTTACGATAAGACGGTCATTTCATTGTTCGGCCAAACTAATCATTCAACACAAAGCAAAGCCAAATTTGTTGGCTTATTATACAAATGGATGTATCATTTGTTTGAACGGAATCAATTTGCCAAGTATTCGTTTTCATCAACAGAATGAACTTTCTGGTAATTTATTATGAACATTCATAATATATATGCAAATGTATACTTGATAATTACAAAAATGTAAAAGTATTAAAGTAAAAATGTCTGGGTATAAAATGCTTTCAAATTCGTTTTATTATTATGTTACTACTTAATGTCATGTAATTGATACAGGTGCGCTGAAAAATTGGAATGTTACCCGTTATATCACATAAGCTTGTTTTTGGTAGTTTTGTGATACAACAGAAAAACGGAGGGAAGCACGACTGGTGGTGCTACTGTTTAGACTAACTGTCGACTATGTCTGTGCGTTGATGTAAAATACATATCAAACGTAGAACGTATGTAGACAAATTACGGATCCCAAAGCATAATTCAGTAAGAGAGCCAAGAAACTACCAATATCCACATTCATATAAAAATGATATAAACCGCATTAAATCATTCTGGCCGTCTCGATTATTCAATTCAATAACACACCAATACTCACGTCAGACTCACAACGCGACATAACGATGGCCATGGAAGGATTTTGTATATAGCTGGACACACACATTTCATTTAACGGAGTGCCATAATGCAGGAAATAACAATTTACTGAAGTAGACAATTCAATGTCTGAATACATCTTTTAGACAAATATTGCATTCATTTGTATGAGCTAATCAAAATTGTTTTGTCCAACTTTCCTTTGTCGTGAATAATTGGTTTGCCCGGACAATAAAATGGCAGTTTATTTTCCAAAGCTAATTGGGATAAATCAAGTTTATTATTAATATGTATGTTCAAACCTAAAGAGATCAAGTTTGGTCAATTACGCCAAAGAACGTATACGTTTCGATTAAAACCCTTACCATAAAACGTAAAGATATATATTAATACTAACTTTTTCCCTGAACGGTTTCTTCGAGCTCATTAAGAGGGATTATTATTAAGTTGCTTCAGGAAAACACCAAATACACATTGTTGAATGAAACTGTATATCTTACAATGGTTTAGAAACAAGCTACTATACATAGTATACATTCGATGACTGTTTCCTGGGTGTCCGACAAGTAATTGCGCCAACTTTATTCCATTCAGGAAGTGTGAAGAGGTCCGATGAACCATGCTCATGGCGGATAAAAAAAACCCGGCGCCTTACCAATTGGTCACAATGCCTGACATTTTTCATTATACGTATAATAAGATTATTGACGTGACAAAGGTGGACTGGAAACACGGTCACTGAGGAATACAACGCATGATAATACAATCCATAGAGTCAGTATATTGATATCGAGCGATGCATAATTTGTCTTAATTCGATAAAATGAATGAAAGAAATGTCACATACAAATGACACAGCTGCCCAAAGCATTATCTCGTAAAACTGAACAACCCAAATGACAATTAATGCAAACGAAATTCGGATTACATTTCATGGTTGCCCCTCCACTTAATTTGCGCATGAATGTTTTTGAATGTCAGCCAGACTATTTCTCGCACACCTAATCCCATACATGTTTGCCCATTCACCTCCTCGATCGGTGATATATTGAAGATTGGTTTATCCCTGAGGTATGTTGGGGAGGCATTGTCTCATGTATGTGTACATTTCTTCGTGTCACCATGTTGTACTTCCTGCTCAACTTCTTCATTCACTTTACATATACAAACATGTCAATATATAAAAGCGCGTCGGGCGACAATATTTGTCTTAAATTATTAATATAACTTTCCAAAACTATGTGATATCAATATAACATATATTTATACCGTTACGTTCCTTTAACCGCCAAAGTATAAGACCCTACTCTGCTTGGTCATCTAAAAAACATACATTCGGAATTAAAACATAGGTCTGTATTTGAGATTTAAAGTAAAAAAGATACTAATGAACCAATATATTATTTTTTTTTAAAAGGAATGCCACATGATACATCATAGACATGATAGGCTTGTAATGACATTACAATATGTATAAAACACAACACACCATAGCATTGACAATGAGTTTAATGTCACAACAGCTTTCAGTTTAACTAGAAATAAGTGGTATACATTTACAAGGTGAATACAATGAATATTTAAATCGAGCAGAAAAGGTTTCAAACTAATTGCTCAGACATCCACAACCAGCGCAAGGAAGCATGTAACTATTCAAGAATAACGAAGGAAAATGTACATGAGACAAAAACATAAATATTGAGTGAAAGCCACACTGACAGCCATCCTTTTCTAAACTTGATTGTTTTTTTCCAAAATACATTACATTACCCAAGATATAGACGTTGTTTGTGTTAAATTACCTATCTCTATAAAAGCTCGTGGTCTGTATAACGCTAACTTTTGAATTTGACATATGAATGTGACAACCGCAACACCATATTTTGCGCAAATTTACTAAAATGTCGTTTTATAGTAATGTACGCTCAATCAGATAAATTGTGTTAGTCTTGTCCGCTGATGAATGTATTTAAGATTTAGTAGATTCGGTTTCTCGTAAGTTTCCATATTTATGTATGTCTCCAATAAATCCAATATAATGCTGAAAGGTGAGACTTATTTAAATGAGCTACAGCAGACGTACGTAATGACAATAATACACTGCATAAATCTGATAAAGCGAGGAAATAAAGTGTAATCAACATTTAATCGCCTTTCAGACATCTGCGTTAAAGGGAATTCCACATGACATGAATACGTACAAGTATCGCGATTCTAAAAAGAACAGAGACAGAACACATAAGATAAACGTTGGAGTACTGCCTTTGAATGATCAGCAGCAAAACACCATAGGAAGTAATGTAAGGAAAATGGCATTGATAATTTGTGCTGCGCAGTCGATAATTCGAGTCACTTTAATAATGTTTTTACAGATCACGGGGAAATTTATGGACGACTTCATATGGATTGGTTGGTTATATCATCACATCGATATCCGATATAAGATTGTGTGCCTTTCTATCCATTTCAGTAGTGATACATTGTTAGTTTAATAGAGATGATTCGAAGAGGAACGTTTGTCATTGTGACTGATGCGTGGGTTGGATAACCATCATCAAAACGTGTCTTTGTAAATGCTCTATTCACAATGTTTAATATAAATATGCAGCACATTGTTAACCCATCTCTTAATCAAAGCATTGAAAGTGCTGACTGCAAGGAGCTCACTGCAGATCACAGACGTCACTTTAACACATATTTTACCTATCACAATAGTCTATCATGAGGCGGTTTTAGGAACGCTAACAGTCTGTTTCATATATATAAATCATACTTCTACTGTTGCCTTGTGAGTAATGTGTCCAGTATGCTGTCATTCCCACTGCAAACTACGCATTTCCTAGAAATACAATATAATCAGACAGAATTTAGTGGTCAACGTTTATTGCAGACTTGACTATCTTTATATACACACACGTGAATAGACTTCGGTCAATGTCACCGAAGTGTTTTTCGGCGTAGCTGTATAATATTAATTTTGACCTACCAAATGTTGTCGTCGAAGCGGGCTTTTTAAAATCTGAACAATCCTACTTTCACCCAAGAGGCACCAAAATAGGGTATTCGTTCACCCATGAAGCACCAAATAGGGTCTTCGTTCACCCAAGAGGCACCAAATAGGGTCCTCGTTCACCCAAGAGGCACCAAACGGGGTCTTCGTTCACACAAGAAGCACCAAACGGGTTTTTTGTAAGATGTGCATTCGTTAGCAGTTCGAATTGTACCGGTAGTAGTTAGTATGTTTATGTATTTATGTGTAAATAAAATGAACCTTATCAAACAGGTCCATGATAATACAGTTGAACCCCTCTAAACCGAACCTCGTCCGGACCGGATAAAAAGTTCGGTTTAGAGGGGTTTTAGGAAATGCATTAAACAACAACATAATTAATGACTTAGTGTATTTCATTCATTCCTTATACATGCACTATATATATATACAGTACTTATACTATTTTACAACACTGTTATTTTATGCATGCACATGTATTTATATATACTTATACTATATTATAAATTGTGTGAATGATAAAATCAATCTGACAGAAACTGATTGATAAAACATGAAAATTGTTCCACATTATTGTTAGTTTAAACAACAAAACCTGCACTCGTCTTTACTCTGCTAATACGCTCATTAACTAGAATGATAATTTGATGTAGTATAATCTGAGCTATTTTTTTGTAAGGACTTATTCTTCAGCATGTTTCAAAAACACAATTTCATTTAACTTACCGGAATACATCATTCTAACTACGCCGACAATATATTTCTTGTTTTTGTGTATTGCAGGAATACTACAAGTACACAATGGGTATTGTCCATATCTAGGATACGAAATAAAAACAAAACAATGCAGACAGATAGTAGGAAGAAGAAGGAATTGAACAACAATAGGCATAATTATAAAGAAATGTAGCATCACATCTGCCTCGTAGCCTGGAGACGCTCGGGACTTAAAATGTATTATAATACATGTCTCTGTTGCGTTTTTTCTGTCTTGGTCTCCGTTTTAGATGAAATATGTCATAATTACATAACTTGACGTTTAAGTGTGCCTAGTTATTAGTTTATGTCCTCGCAAGCCAACGCACTGACAACCGAGCTTCCGCATGCCTTAGATCATTAAAGCATATTGAAGAAAGATAGAAACAGTCTATCAGATATAAGTCGTTTTGTCTTAAACTAAGCAAACAAAGTAAAAGTTGATATTACGAAGTTCCTTCTGGGCTGTTTTATATTGACAAGTGTTTGTGTTGTCTCTCATCATCTTTTTTCCGATTTTCCGATACTTGACAAAAACTAAAGATGCTAAACGGCTTTAGTAATTTTCTCTGAAAATGAATTATAACTAAGGTACATATACCACATTAAAACATGATATTATCTCATAAGACAAAGCTTTGTCCGCATTGATGTATGTGATATTTGACGTGGTAACGATTCTTAATTTTCCAGAGAGCGTGATATTGAGCAATTTACATGGCAGCAAGATGCATCGTTGAATATGTTTAAAATGATTATAGTGTTGTTCATCACGTTTATGTCTTAATCTAGACGCATTGTGACGAATAATTTGAACAATTCAGACGTAATGACTTTGCGAAAGTGTAAACACTTTAGACAATTATTCAACTATTAGAATTGGTTTCACTTGTTTGATATATAAAGTTAACAAGCGTTTCGAAAAAGTCCCACTCGATTTCATGATAAGTGTTATCGTGCAAAAAACACATGAGATCTGCTAGAGAACATAGTTACAATAAAAGCGTCAAATATCGAGATGAAAGCGTCAAGTTTGTGCCTAAAATAAGGCAGTTGCGGCATTCCATATGGGAGAAAGAAGGATTGGGTTGTACCACAGAAGGCAGCATTCACGTGGCAATACCTCCTCACACAGGTCCCATGGAAACATGAGTATATTAAACATTAGGAGTGGATGGAAGGGCAAGCATCTATGGGATTAGGGCTGTCAGGAAATGTCTTATCAATAATCAAACACATCCATGGAGAATTGGAGATGGAAACAATTCATTTAGGTAAAGAAAGGATATGGAATGGAGCTAAGCCAGCCATGTAAGCAAGTCGGTCACCGACAGAAAGGATGGGGATTGTACACGAACATAACATCTTGAACATGGCCCGGGAAGGGGAAGCTTATCATTTATCTTAAATATCGAAGATGAATAATAATCGTATGGCGATTGAGAGCCATGGAACTTTCAGTACAAATACTGGAGTTGAAGCGATTGAATGTTAATTCATGTTCAGAACAAAATTGATGCAAAATCCCTTGTCACACAGACCATAAAGACCTTGATTTGACCTACTTAATTTATATTTTTCAAACGCTTGTGCTGGGGAAAATAGACGACTTGTGTACAGAAAACATGACATGCTGGGGTGATCTACATCATTTGTTTAGTTGGTCTTTACACATTTTTAAGATTATGTAAGCCTTGATTGTTTTTCACAGCAGCCATTTTAAAAAATTAATTGACATGAAAGTGAACTAGTACAATTAGACTTCGATGAAATTATCCAAAAATGAAGCGGAAAATTACCGACCTGTTTTGAAAAAGTTATGAAGCATTAATGATCTGAAATTTTTTTCAACTGGGATTGTTTGATCGGCTTTTATGGAATAACTTTTAATATTAACCCCATATTTTTTGAGGATTTTTCATCTTAAAAGATTGCTTTTTATATTGGGATAAGTTAAATATATGGTACTTGTTGTGAAAATCCGAGAATTTATAGGAAACTAAACACTAGTATGTGAAAAAATTACTCTCCCCGTGTGCAGCATTACTTCGTTACCTATGATGTTTTGAATGCTGTTAATGCAAAAACATTATTATATATAAACCTAATATTTTCTATATACTTTAACTTAATAAAAAGATTGATCTTTTGATAAGAATAAATAAAATGTCCGATTTTTTAGAAAACAATAAATTTGCGGAACGCATACACTTTTATTGATGTGTAGCGTAAGTAAGCAGCATCGGCCATTTTGGACGTATTTTTATCCTCGCATTAGGTCACGTCCGGTAGGGGGCGCAACTCTTAGGCGACAATAAATCGATTAATTGAAACGGTGTATATGTTGGAAATAAGTGACTATATATCGATTGTGAGCTTAGTTAGCCGTTAACTCGATTTAAACCTCCAATATACTTACTGACAGTTCCAAGGCGGTAATTCGCTGTATGGTTATTATTTCTTTTCGTGTTTTACTTGTATGTTATATTCCCCTTTCCCTGTGCAATTCTTTCACTTTATATAGACTATAAGTGTTCATTGTTATCTTCCCAGTTTCGGCCTATTGTTGTTAGCTGTCTTGACTTGGCTTGTGATATTTTCCATCAAATAAGTCCCCCCACTGTTTGTCCTCTTTGATTCTCCTAGTTATTTCTAATGATCGACCAGGCCATTCATTGTGCCTCTGTCCCATTTCGTATGTACCATTGAGCCTCCTATAATGCCTTAAGTTTTATGGATTGAGGTATGTGTGGTGGAGGCACTGTTTTAGGTATGTGGCGTTTTCCTGTGGCAACTAATTGTCTCTCTTTTAGTCAGGAAAATAAGAGACAATGCTCTCACTTTACTCACAGTGGAGCCGCAAACAATACTTGATTAAGTATCCTAATATGTAACGATACTTAAGTATGACTGTCTCATAAATAACAATATATCCATACATGCATTGCTCCTGACATTAATTTGTTTCGTTGGAAAGTGTTGCCATTTCTCTACCTACTTACAGTTATTTATTTAGAATTCATTTCTTTCTGTCTAAACAGTCTTCCCCGTCAGAAATCAAGTCAGTCAATCCTAAAAGAGGTAGTCTTTTAATTTGTGTCAATTTCATTGTTACAAAGAGAACATTAAAGCAGATCTGACTGCTACAATTGTTCAGTATTTCAAACATGTTGTTAAGACGTTCTATCAGAAATGAATCAGTTGTTTAATATGAAGGAGATAATTGGCTGATAATTATTTCTTGTAATATCTGGTTATTACTAAACTTCATTTCGGTATTAAGTTTTGTTACACGATTGACATTGGCAGTTTTCGCACTGCAAATAGCCTGTTACAATAGTGTTGAGTTTAACCTTGGTATTTATTGCAATTAATGCATTTTTGTGTTGTTTTTGGCTAATCTTTTCAGCGTTGTAATATTTTAATACAGTGTTCAGTGAACAACCTTTTTGGGTTTCCAAGCAGAACAAACATGTTCGGTCGCAAGCTGTTGGTAACTTGTCAACATTAGCTGAAACTGGAAGGCGAATGAAATCAAAAATGGGATTCATGGTCTATTAAATTGTTGACAAACTATGAATAAATACGACGTTTTTAATGCATGTACACCTTTCAATTATTCATATTTCAACACCAGTGGTTTATGTACCACCGAAGAAGCATGTATTATTTATAATGTACCTACAGAGCGTGCATGTATGTCAGGATACTAAATCAATATTTATTTTTTGGGAAATGAATGTTCAAAGAACAAGGGACACATATTTACGATTTACATGCATACAATTATTCTTCGATTATTCGATAAAACATAACGAGCATTTTCGCGAGCTTATATGTGTAAAGTTTGGGAAATACAACCAATAGTCATTGCGTCATAACACATTAAACATTTTAAGCACAATTTGAAAATCTCAATTCGCTTTCATTTCGTCAATGTCTTTTGATTAAGTTGTTTATTTTAATGCAAAATTCTTAGCATATGAACTTCTTAAATGTTAAACATTTTCTTTTTGCTACCATATGAAATGCAGTTACGAGTTTATATAATATTTATATATACATACGTATATATTCGAATGAAAGACAGAAGTGAGTATATTAAATGAGTAAGTATATTTTTATTTATTGTTTTATAGTGTATGATCAACGTATTGAAATTTCATTACGCTCGTATCCACGATTCTCCACACTCTGGGCAAACACAGAGCATTTCAGTCGGTCGAATAGATTAAAAAATCAAAAACAAAATTTCGTAAAATGTATTTGTATACTTTAGGTTATACATATCAATAAGTTGATACACTTGAATATCAGTACAAGCGAGGCACTGTGTGAATATTTACTTCCCTCTGCTACTAATTATAACTTACACATACTGTAATTATCGTGCAAGGGGAGGACACCACTATGATTGCATCTTCTATTTAGTGTCTTTTCCATTTTGACTTTTTTATTTAGTGTGTATGTATTGTCATGTATCCTTTTGCTTTAGGGGCTGATGTGTGCTTTATACATGTCAGTATCTGCTCATTTTCCTCATTCTTTTTCATACTGATTTCAGATTTGAGTTTTGGGGAGGCACACATTCTCACGATTAATGAGTAAGGGAAAGTAAACGAATATTATTGAAATTGAAAAATTCTCATCGGTTTGTAAGGTTAAGTGGTGAGTGAATTAGAAAATTGGAACTTTAGTCTATTGGGACATACCGTATTTTTCTATGTCAGCGGAATAAATATTGCTCGTAGACATAACAACAGCACAATTGTACGGATAACATGTCCCTCATGACATTTTTAATATAAACGTTCACATTTTTATGTCATAATTCACCAGGAATTCTCGCAAGCGTCTGCCTTTTGGCTAGTACTTTGATCTGGTTTCCGAGGTTACAATATCAAGCCCCCAGTAAATTGGCACTTGGGGACAGAAAAATGCCGAGATTTACAACTCTTGTGTTTATATTGGCTTACTGACAAAGGCTTTCCTTGTTTATGAAAACATTTAGAGACGATAGTAGTGTTGCCAAAATGTCTATTGTTCCTCAACACAAGGTCATCACAGACTTTTGGCGCGGCCCATTGTCATTTTATAGCATTATATCGTCTCCATGGTGATCGTAGTTGTATGGTATTTTTTTTAGACAACTGATATTTTTGTATGTGCACGGGTTAAGAGAATTGTTTAATATGTGCAGTATTTTGTATTTACAGTATAAGGGATGTCAACGAATATTTTTTCGGACGTCCAAATATACTGATTCGGTATTCGAATATTCGATAAAATATTTACATTTTCAATATATAGGCTGAATGCAAGTGAATTAAATTTCAACGATGGGCATTATCGCATTAAATGACTTTTTACGCGTGGAAATAATAACTACAGGTGTTAATTGACATGTCAGGTTGTATATTTGGGGACCAGAGAGATATAACACTCGGGTGATGCCCTGAAATTATTAAATTGCGGGGATTGTTACAACTTGAGTGAGCATTTTAAAACACATACATGATAAGCATCAAGTTAAACTTCGAATTTCAAATGTATTTTATCAAATAAGAAGGCTGACCGTATATTCGAATACCAAAATTGCCATTAGTTGACATCCATAGTATATAATATACACTTCCATAATATAACTGGCATTCGTTATGTTTCTGTTATATCGTTTTATATAAAAATGGATGAAAATGTCGAGCAGGAAATAACATGTACATAATTATGCCATAATATTATTGTATGTGGTATATGCTTTTATGCCTGGCGACGTGGCGTAATTATTTGGACCATTGTCTAACACCATCTTACATTGTATGTGGTAACGACATTTCCACTTATTGTTACTTAACAGATGAAGTTGTAAAGCGCAATCTCTTCAGAGCAACATCATTTGGGAGCAGCAAAACGTGGCTGTTGTTGGAGAAAGTTTAAATTTTAATTGTAAGGAAATATTAATTACGGGAAAAAGATGATCTTGTTGAATACACGAGGGTTGTTATAGAGAGGTTGCCTTATGTTGCATTTTATTAAAGGCATTGATAAGCTTTTATAAAATGGACACTTTTTAACACAATATATGCAAAGATTGTTTTCTCCCCCCCCCCGTGTGTGCAAGCTTCCATTTTGACTAGTTTGGGCTTTTTTGCATTTGGCCCTCTTTGCTCCATTTGTTTTCTCTTTCAGGTTATATCCTGTCACAGCTTTGATTTATTAGTTTGTAACAAAAATGATTGTTTAGTTAAAATTGTTAATACATGTATGGAAATTATTGAAATAAGTTCAATTAGTTAAAATGATTCACTACATTTTTGATACAACCTTTTTCTTGAGGAATTATCAAAATACTGTTGTCCTGTTCCATTTCCATAATACGTTATACAGGATTAGTCTGTATATATTCGTACATATCATGTGCACAAACAGTTCTCATTCAACACTAATGTGATCAATACAATCATTTTGTTATAAGTTTCAGTATGTAACCATGCACGTTTAATGTTTCTAAATTCGTTCAACCAATACCACAGATGTACATTTTACGATATCGCGGATTGTAGAGAATATAATTATTTGTCTTGATGATGTTTCCCCTTTGAAACAAATCATTTATCTTACACTTTTGACCAGACATATTTCATTCACGCTTGACAATTAAATGGCCGATATTCTGAGTATACTTGATTTATCTTGGCGAGCAATTTACGATAAGACGGTCATTTCATTGTTCGGCCAAACTAATCATGCACCACAAAGCAGAGGCAAATTTATTGGCTTATTAATATACAGATAGATGCATCATTTGTCTGAACGGAATCAATTTGCCAAATATTCGTTTTCATCAACAGGATGAACTTTCTGGTAATTCATTATATACAAGAAAAGTATTACAATGAGTACTTATCGATTGTTTTACAGTAACAATTACAAAGCGTAACACTATTTCATATTTCTAATCCTATTACTATTGTTAACAAAATATAACAACGTTATCGTCCGCGAAAGAGATGAACTCCTTAAATATGTTGTCGTGCGTTCTTATCATTTCCTTTTCCATTTATTCCAACTATGTACTAATTATGTATGTTTTGTTGTTTATGTTCTCTTTGGAGCATATTTGTTTAAATTTAACTTATTACCATAATTTCTGCGTAGTCATATATATATAGATTTTTCCATCTAATTTCGTTCTATATTTACCAGTCCAAATAATATATGACCTTTTAGAAGAACAAAATAATTGACCAATAATAATACGACACAATATCACATGCTTTATCTGAAGTAACTGATTGGCTATCAAAACGTTACTTTCTTCTAAACGGACGATAACAAATTTCATATGACATTTTAGAATTACGTCGACGATATGCAAATGTATATTTGAACGTCGCTGTACGATTTCCAATCTCATCTTTAAGTGACCTCATTACCAGAAAACGTCAACTGTGACGTGACCTTGTACTGACAGTAAGCAATATTTGATCCATATGGCAATATGAAAACGAAGTGACCATATTGAGTAAACATTGTTTCCTGCTTGGAAATGGTGACTTAATATGTTACGTAATCTTGAAATGACGTCGCTTACAGAAGAGGTTGGAAATCCCACAACAGCGCTCATTTGATAATTACAAAATTTTCAAAGTATTAAAGTACAAATGTCTGGGTATAAAATGCTTTCAAATTCGTTTTGTTATTAAGTATTACTTAATGACATGCAATTGATATAGTTGCTCTAGAACATTGGAATGAGTATATTAGTAACGCTTACCACGCTGGCTACCTTAGTTATCCGTAATATCACATAAGTTGTTGGTAATTTTGTGAGACAACAGAAGAACGGACAAACAAAAGTGACAGCGAACGGAGGGAAGCATGACTGGGTGATGCTATTGTATAGACTGTGTGTAAAATGTGTATATGCGTTGATGTAAAATATATATCAAACGTAGTATGTATGCAGACAAATTGCTGATACCAAGGCATAAATCAGAAAGAGAGCCAAGAAACTACCAATATTCAAAATCATATACAAAATGATATAAGCCGCATTGTATCATTCTGGCTGTCTCGATTATTCAATTCCATAACACGAACACTCACTTCAGACGTCACAGGCTTGAACGCCACATTACGATGGCCAGGAATGGAGTTTGTATATAGCTGGACACACACATTTCATTTAACGGTGTGCCATAATGCAGGAAATAACAATTTACTGAAGTAGACAATTCAATTTCTGAATTCATCTTTCAGACAAAGATTGCATTCATTTGTATGAGCTCATCAAAATTGTTTTGTCCAACTTTCCTTTGTCGTGAATGATTGGTTTGTCCGGACATTAAAATGGTAGTATCATTTTCCAAAGTTAACTGGGATAAATCAAGTTTATTATTAATATGTATTGTCAAACCTAAAGAGATCGAGTTTGGTCAATTACGCCAAAGAAAGTATACGTGTCGCTTAAAAACCCAACCATAAAACGTAATGATATATATTAACACTAACGTTTTTCCTGAACGGTTTCTTCGATCTCATTAAGAGGGATTAAGTTGCTTCAGGGAAGTACACAATACACATTGATGAATGAACCTATATATTTTACAATGATTTTGAAATAAGTTACTATACATATTATACATTCGATGACTGTTTCCTGAGTGTCCGACAAGTAATTGTGCCCGATTCATTCCAATCAGGAACTGTGAAGAGGTCTGATGAACCTTGCTCATGGCGGATTAAAACAACGGCACCCTACCAATTGGTCACAATGACTGACATTTTTATGATACGTATGATAAGACTATTAACGTGACAATGAGTGGACTGGAAACGCGGTCACTGAGGAACAAAACGCATGTTAATATGTCTTAATTCGATGAAATGAATGAAAGAAATGTCACATACAAATGACACAGCTGCCCAAAGCATTATATCGTAAAACTGAACAACCCAAATGACAATTAATGCAAACGAAATTCGGATTACATTTGATGGTTGCCGCCTCCCTATAATTTGTTTATGAATGTGAGCCAGACCATATATCGCTCACCTACTGAGTATTCCCATTCACCTCCTAGATCGGTGATGTTTTGAAGATTGATCGGTCCCTGAGGTATGTATGTGTACATTTGTTCATGTTGCCATGATGTAATTGTATTTCATACTCAACTACTTCATTCATTTTACATATCAATGTATAGCAACGCCTCGGGTGACAGTATTTGTCTTAAATTAATAATATAACTTTCCAAAACTATATGATATCAATATAATACATAATGATACCGTTATGTTCCTTTAACCGCCAACGTGTAAGACACGACTCTGCTTTGTCATCTAAAACATACATTCGGAATTAAAACATAGGTCTGTATCTGAGATTTAAAGTAAAAAAGATACTACTAGTAATGAACCGATATCTTATTTTTTTCTGATAGGCATGACGCTTGTTATGATATTACAATATGTAAGACACAAAACATCATAGTATTGACAACTAATTTACTGTCACAACAGCTTTCAGTGTAACTAGAAATAATTAGTATACATTTACAAGGTGAATAACATAAATATTGAAATCGAGCAGAACAGGTTTCAAACTAATTCCAAAATTCATAACATTACCCAAGATATAGAAATTGTTTGTGTTAAATAACCTATCTCTATAAAAGCTCGTGGTCTGTATAACACTGACTTTTGAATTTGACATATGAGTGTGACAACCGCAACACACTATTTTGTGCAAATTTATTAAAATGTCGTTTTATAGTAATGTACGCTCAATCAGATAGATTTTGTCTGTGTCTTGTCCGCTGATGAATGCATTTAATATTTAGTAGATTCGGTTTCTCGTAAGTTTCCATATTTATGTATCTCTATAAAAGCTCGTGGTCTGTATAACACTGACTTTTGAATTTGACATATGAGTGTGACAACCGCAACACACTATTTTGTGCAAATTTATTAAAATGTCGTTTTATAGTAATGTACGCTCAATCAGATAGATTTTGTCTGTGTCTTGTCCGCTGATGAATGCATTTAATATTTAGTAGATTCGGTTTCTCGTAAGTTTCCATATTTATGTATGTCTCCAATAAATCCAATGTAATGCTGCTGAAAGGTGAGAATTATCTAAATGAGCTACAACAGACGTACGTAATGACAATAATACACTGCAAAAATCTGATAAAGCGAGGAAATAAAGTGTAACCAACATTTAATTGGTTTTCAGACATCTGCATTAATGGGAATTCCATTGGGTACAATACATATTATGGCACCACATGTCATTCTCATTTAAGATATATTTATTGCCATTATCATAGCTTTTAAATACAGATGTACTAGTACATATCTCTCTAACAAGCAGACCATTCCTTGCTCATACGTGTTTACCCTTGCACCTCCTTAGTCACATATATGTTGTAGAATATTGTTTCCAGGCTGGGGTATGTTTGGGGAGGCATTGTCTTATGTATGTGTCGTTTCCAGTAACAACTTAATTCCTCATTTAACAACCCACTGAGGTCATGGAAAGCATAGTTAACAACATATAATGCACCGTATTCTAAAGTTGTGATCACCTTTGTTACGTAATACATTTGTAACTAGCGGATACTCATAATTGTATGCTTGACGTTTGGCTCTATAAATGTGCACTATATTTTTATAGTTGGAATTAATTGTTGAAACTGTCCATAGTGCAACATGTTTAAAGCTATCACTGTTCCCTACAGGCGCCGAAAATGGCATTGATAATGTGTGTTGCCCAGACGATATTTCGAGTCACTTTAATAGTGTTTTACAGATCACGCGGAAATTAATACACGACTTCATATGGACTGTTCAGTTATATCATCACATCAATATCCGATATAAGATTGTGTGCCTTTTTTATCCATTTTAGTAGAAATTGTTATTTTAATAGAGGTGATCCGAAGAGCACTTTTATCATTGTGACTGATGCGTGTGTGGATTGGATAACCATCATCAAAACGTGTCTTTGTAAATGCTCTATTCACAGTGATTAATATAAATCTTCAGCACACTGCAAACCATCTCTTAAAAATAAGTACATATTAAGTGGATGAATTTTTTTCGACAAACTGTATGTAAAATCACATGTATATATTCATGATACATGTTTGTACTGATAATTGTTGTTTTTTTGTTAATGACGTCACATAAAATATTGAAGCACTAAACGAGAAAATTATGTTACTAGCGAGTAAAATTTAAAAAAAATCATCAAGCATAAAATAAATATAAGAGTGTTTGATTCGTTATAAGATCGAAAGTTATTCTAATATATTATAACTGTCGATCTTACACCGAAACATACAAATGACCTCAACATATCTTGACGTTTTTTTTATTAGTTTGATATTTTTTACTTCGTTTAACAAAGGTACATGCATAGGCCTTAACGAACAGTTAGCATAATTATCCTCGTCACATTGTTCGATTATAGTTGAAAAAAGCGAGAGAATACGTGACTAAGTTTACGGTAAGCGTAATATTTGAATCAGTTTACGCAACGCTGTCAATCAAATAGCAAAGCCATGTAACTACGGCTGCGCCGAAAACATAATTATAGTATCCGGTCAGAAAACAAATGAACTAGTTTAATTTCGAACACTGGCAAATGGTCAATGTACCCAACAAATAAACATACGTTGTAATATGTATATAGTCAGTTACTCGTTGAAAAATTACACATTGTGGTATTTGTATGCGATTTATCTACAGTTCCTACGTCGGTCGATAATCAGTTACATCCGGAGATGCATCGCCAAGTACTTACGCTTTATCATTGTACTGATCATCAAAATGTTATCGATGTTTGGGGAAAAGATTTAACAAAACTATTTTTGTTGCGGAATGCTCGACTGGTTAATTTTCTCTTACGATATTACCATGAGGCGGTTTTAGGAGCGATAACATTCTGTTTCATATATATAAATCATACTTCTAGTTTTGCCTTGCGAGAAATGTGTCCAGTATTCTGTCATCCCTACTGTTTGATACAATAAGCGTCTAATTTGGATATTCAATCATGATCTCAACATAAACTACGCATTTCCTAGAAATACAACATAATCAGACAGAATTTAATGGTCTACGAACGTTTATTACAGACTTGACTAACTTTATATACACACACGTGTATTGACTTCGGCCAATGTGACCGAGTGTTTTCGGCGTAGCTGTATAATACTGATTTTGACCTACCAAATTTTATCCTCGAAGCGGGTTTTTTAAAATCTGAACAATCCTATGTTCACACAAGAGGCACCAAATGGGATCTTCGTACACCCAAGAAGCACCAAACGGGGTTTGCGTAAGATGTGCATTCGTTAGCAGTTCGAATTTTACCGGTAGTAGTAAGTATGTTTATGCATGTGTGTGTATATAAAATGAAGCTTATAAGACAGGTCCATGATAATAGTATATATAGATCTGAGTTAATTTTTTGTAAGGACTTATTCTTCAGCATGTTGCAAAAACATAATTTCATTTAACTTACTTGAAGACATCATTCTAACTACGTCGACAAGATATTTCTTGTTTTTGTGTATTGCAGGGTTAAAAACTGAAACGGAAATACTACAAGTACACAATGCGTATTGTCCCTATCTAGGATACGAAATAAAATAAAAAAACAATGCAGACATGTATTGGGAAGAACAAGCAATTGAACAACAATAGGCATAATTATAAAGAAATGTAGCATCACATCTGCCTCGTAGCCTGGAGACGCCAGGGACTTAAAACGTATTAGAACATATGTCTCTGCTGCGTATTTTCTGTCTTGGTCTCCGTTTTAGATGAAAGGTGTCATAATTACATAAATTGACGTTTAAGTGTGCTTAGTTATTAGTTTATGTCCCAAGCCAACGCCCTCACAACCGAGATTCCGCATGCCTTAGATCATTAAAGCATATTGAAGAAAAATAGAAACAGTCCGTCAGATATAAGTCGTTTTGTCTCAGCCTAAGCAAACAAATCCAATCTCTAATATAAAGGCAAGTATAAGTTGATATTACGAATTTCCTTCTGGGCTGTTTTATATTGACAAGTGTTTGTGGTGTCTCTGATCATTATTTCCCGATACTAGACACACACAGAGATTCTAAACGTTTTTTTTGTCATGGACATAAGCAAACTCCACGCATCGGTTATCTTCCCTTGCAGTATAACTATAACCACTGCCATCACATAAGTCATGTGAGGATGGTTGGTTCGACAAAATCGCGAATCCGAAGAAGAAACTCACGTGATGATGGTTGGTTATCTTTAAATATTTAAAAAAAAAATATGTTTTCGTACCACCAAACATCTTATATGTTTAGAATTAGGATATATAGATATAAAATTATCAACTAAAATTAAATAAATAAAAAATATATTTTGTCTAACATCTTGACGAAAAGTTGGTGATGGCAGACATCTCCGATAATTATAAGCGGATATTACTGCGTAGGAGATTAGGACTTAAGTAATTTTCTCTGAAAATGAATTATAACTAAAGTACACATACCACATTAATACATGCTATTATCTCATAAGACAAAGCTATGTCCGCATTGATGTATGTGATATTTTAACGTGGTTACTCTTCCTAATTTTCCAGAGAGCGTGATATTGAGCAATTTACATGGCAGCAAGATTCATCGTTGAATATCTTTAAAATGATTATATTGTTGTTCATCACGTTTATGACTTAATCTACACGCATTGTGACGAATAATTTGAACAATTCAGACGTAATTACTTTGCGAAATTGTACACACTTAAAACCATTATTCAACTACATGTATTAGAATCGGTTTCTCTTGTTTGATGTATAAAGTGAACAAGTGTTTCGATAAAGTCCCATTCGCTTTAATGATAGATATTATCGTACAATAAACACATGAGATCTGCTAGAGAACATAGTTACAACAAAAGCGTCACATATCGAGGTGAAATAGTCACAGGTAATGTTGTAACGACTGCACGTCAAGTTGTAGCCTCAAATAAAGCAGCTGCGGCGTTCCATATGGGAGAAAGAAGGATTGGGTTGTAACACAGAAGGCAACATTCACGCGGCAATGCCTCCTCACACAGGTCCCATGGAAACATGAGCATATCAAACATAAGGAAGAGGTGTAAGGGCAAACATCTATGGGATTGGGAATGTCAGGAAATGTCTGATCAATAATCAAACACATCCATAGAGAATTGGAGGTGAAAACAATATAGGTAAAGAATGGACTTGAAATGATGTCAGCCATGTGAGCAAGTAGATCACGGACAGAAAGGATGGTGATTGAACACGAACATGACAACATGTACATGACCCGCGGAAGGGGGAGCTTATCATTTCTCTTAAATATGAAAGATAAATAATAATCGTATGGCGTTGGAAAGCCATGGAAATCTCAGTACAAAGACTAACCTCACGCCGCTATATGGTAATTAATTTCTAACTTGTACACATACATTGACTAAGCAGGCAGTAACTAATCATTAAAAGCTAATAACCACTACGTATACAATAACGAATACTCTGTATATAATCCCGTGCAAAGAATTAAGCAGCCTTATACTGACATTGCTATCAGGAACGGAATCATATACAATGCAAGTTTTTTTCCACATATATAGTAGGTGAGAGAGAAATAGTCATCAGAGCATAGTGAAGATTTAAAATGAAATATGATGGTAGTTACAAAAAGTCAGACAAATATTTAGCACAAATAGTAATATAAGTACATTGTAATTTTCACAGATTTGTAGAATTTATTTTCGACGTAGCGAAGAAGATATATTTTGCCAAGTGAATTTGGAGGCGTTTTAATTTTGAAGACATGATATTATAATATGTTGTAAGAGTTGGCCAGTGCCAATACTTTCGGCTGAAATATGTTTGTCTTAAGTCTCTCTAAAAAGGACAAACTAAGAAGAAATGGTATTCTGTTTCGGTGGTATTCATTGTACAATATATAAGAATATATAAAGCTTGTGTTTTGTCTCGATAAATGTATATACGTACGTATGTAATGAAACTATTGTAAAAGACGATGAAGCGCGACACAAATTGGCACGCTTTGTTACTAAATTCAATTCAATCAATTCATCCTATATCACAGATAAGCGGTCTGAAATAGAAGCTAGTTTAAGCAGACCACTATCGTTTTGTTTAATTCCGCTATAAAATAGGAGAGACGACGAGTATCGGTAAACAACTTTAAGCATTTGTGATTACGGTGATACAAAGCACAAAACAATCTGCGGAGCTCAAAAACATAAATTTCAAAGTCTGTTCGATTGCTGACACTAATGCGCACATGCACAAACATAAATATAGTAGGTGGACAGGCAATATTTTATGTAAGACATACTAAACATCTAAATTAACGAAACCAGATAGGAAACGTAATGTAGAATGAAGTCGGCTAACGTTGGCCTTGTTTATGACAAGTATTAGTTCTAGAACAATCCACTGCGTAAAATTTCGCTCAATCTTCTGGATACAATACGAGTTGTATGGTTAAATTTAGTTACAAATATGTTTTTTTAAAAGCGGATATATTTGTTTTAACTCAAATTCGACACGTCTTGACAGGTAAAATAAATATCAAACGCCATGGTAAATGTACAGTTTTTCAACAAGGGATATCTTTAAAAAAGATAAACGGCGTAGATAGAATGATGTCTTCCGGTATGTTAAATGAAATAATGTTTTTGCATCATATCCTTACAAAAAATAACTCGGATCTTTATATAATATACTAGTAATCATGGACCTGTCTTTCCTGGGTCATTTTTATAAACATGCTTACATATATTAACTTTTACATGTACCGGCAAAACTTGAACGGCTAACATCGTTCGAAAACCCCGTTTGGCGCCTCTTGGGTGAACGAAAACCCCGTTTGGTGCCTCTTGGGTGAAAATATGATTGGTCAGATTGTAAAGAACGCGCTTCAATGACAGTATTTGATTGGTCAAAAATGTAAGTAAAAATCAATGTTATACAGCTACGCCGAAAAATGTCGATGGTTGTAAACTATTATGTCCAGTGCACACTGAGCTGTACACTGACTACAGGTTTGTTAATAAGTTGACCATCTTCGAAAATAGCACGTAATTCTGACCATTGATAATCAATTATAGGAAAGAATAATTCATGCGATGACACTAGACGTATATAATATAGTTTATGCCGACAAATAAATAAAGT
Source organism: Mactromeris polynyma (assembly GCA_032209605.1). Lineage (NCBI taxonomy): Eukaryota > Metazoa > Mollusca > Bivalvia > Venerida > Mactridae > Mactromeris > Mactromeris polynyma. The sequence continues at coordinate 8,649,404 of JASFXZ010000007.1, forward strand.
TAAGTAAACACTATTGACAGACATATATATCAACGTCTGATTGTATGGACACAAATGTATTACCTATTCGACAGGAGTGGTCATTGAGAAATATCTGTTGTTACATCATATGGTCTGTGTATATCTTTTGAATTTCTTTCTAAAATAATATATCTACACTGATCAAAAGAGCTTATCCGCCATTTTTGTATTTTTTTTGAATTTTCACTGAAGTATGACAAAGTGATCTGAAACAGTGAATGTTCACATCGAAGTTGTTGATAGATCATTTGAACCATACGTGTTATAGCTTACTGTAAAAAACATGTGCAATAGTGCTGGCAGACAAGCATTTTGACAAGTATGTACTCGTATTTATCTCACATAAATGATGTTTACGGTGGCATACAGGTGACATAAGTGAAATCACTTTTATCTCGTGGCCACGACTTACTAACTCGTTCCCACGACATATTATCTCGTGGCCACGACTTACTAACTCGTGTCCACGAGATAAAAATAATTTCACACATGTCACAACAATGCCACCGAATATGTTTGTACCAATGTCTTGTATATTATAATACATGAAAGTGTAGTAACTGTCATTCATATGATATATTTTATTGTACGTACTGAATAATGAAGGAACACGTTTCCTTCTTCTGTGCATGTCTTGTCTTGTGTATGTGGCGTTCCCTGTAGCAACTTATTCCTTCTCTTTTAGGATAATTCAAATATTACACAGCGCATTAACATGTTCTTAACTTATAGTAGACACACGATATCACATTTATGGAATCAGAGGAAGTGCAGCGACACGCATGACATTAATCAATCCTTAATTGTCTTCAACACATTGAGTTTGATTGCATCTCTATTGTCTACGATCAACATACTCGGCTCACATATGTTTGTCCAAATTTTATCAATAGCTGTTGTCTTATCTTTATTAGTTCCTTTAAATAATTATGGAGTCGTCCAACATAATTGTGTGCCTATATCACCGAGTTATATGTAGCGGTACAATTGTCATTTTATGTTAGGCCTCAGAGATATGCAGCTTGTATTGCATGCTTGCAATCTTCGAAAAGGCAGCTTCCCTTTCAATAATTACTTGTCTCGATATAATATTTTACAACCCACGCAATGTTTATCCGTAACCACATTTCTTTCATAGCTTTTCCTATAATGGATTTCATTTCTTCCTTCAATTACTGCCTCTCCTGTGCTGTTTTGATAAATATCGACACAATTCATTACTGACCATTCCCATAGATGCAACTGTTTGATGATGCATTGTCTTCTGAATTGGGCGTTCCCTGTAACAATAAAATCCTCCCTTACTGTAAATACATCCTTGCCGCTAAAGCCCCAGTCACACTGCACTTAAGACAGGTATAAGACAGGTCTACGATTATAAAAACGGGCCGTGTCCTGCGTCGTCTTTGAGAGTCGTACGTCGACGCAGGACTAAAAAGCTGTCGTAACTGGTTTTTAACATGTTGAAAACCCATAAGACTCGACTCTCCAGCCCTAGTATTGCGTTCACGTACGTTCGACGTACGTCTGACGTACGACAAGTTATGTCAAGTCTTAGGTTGTCGTAGCTAGTCCGGAGAGTTTAACTGTCGAACGTCGTCGTAGGACTAGTCCTACGTCGTCCTGTGTTGTCGTGCGTGAACGTAGGACAGATGTTTTGCGTCGACGTACGTCTAGTCCTACCAGCCTTGCGTTGTCGTAAGACTGTCTTAAGAAGACGCAAGACTGACGTACGCCAAATGCAGGGCTAGACCGATCACTAATTAAAGCGTGCGTTCTCTGTTGACAGGTCATTTTATGTCGAGATTCCGGACATGCCACACCAAGTTAACAAGAAGGGGAAAAGGAGGGCAGTGAAGGAAGTCACATAGGGGCTCCCAATCAAGCTCCAGCATCAGATTCTCGTATGTGCCAAAAAGTGCATTCGCTGTATCTATGGCCGGACCCACAAGCACCTCCTCCTTCTTCTTATTAAACGACGTCTAATCAGGGCTAGAATAACTTCGACTCGCTGCTACTGTAGCCATTCTAATGACACAATGACTAAGCGCAGTCTTTCATGTGGAACATGAGCCATGATGTTCCCACACCGAAGTTGTACCTATGGAATGGAAAGCCTTCAGTGCACTTATTTTTATCTAGTCCGTCCTGATAGACAAGAATACGTACGTATAATAAGACTATTGACGTGACAATGGATGGACTGGAAACACGGTCACTGAGGAATAAAACGCTTGATAATACAATCCATACAGTCAGAATTTTTATATCGAGCAATGCATAACATGTCTTAATTCGATGAAATGAATGAAACAAATGTCACATACAAATGACACAGCTGCCAAAAGCATTATCTCGTAAAACTGAACAACCCCCTCCCCTGAATTTGCGAATGAATGTGTTTGAATGTCAGCCAGACTATTTCTCGCACACCTTATCCCATACACGATCTGTAATATATTGAAGATTGGTTGGTCCCTGAGGTATGTTGGGGTGGCATTTTCTCATGTATGTGTACATTTGTTCGTGTCGCCATGTTGTATTTCCAGCTCAACTTCTCCATTCATTTTACATATACAAACATGTCAATATATAAAAGCGCGTTGGGCGACAATATTTTTCTTAAATAAATAATATAACTTTCCAAAACTATGTGATATCAATTTAAAATATATTTATACCGTTACATTCCTTTAACCGCCAAAGTATAAGACGCTACTCTGCTTGGTCATCTAAAAACATACATTCGGAATTAAAACATAGGTCTGTATTTGAGATTTAAAGTAAAAAAGATACTAATGAACCAATATATTAACAAACATTCAAAAGGAATGCCACATGATACATCATAGGCATGATAGGCATAACGCTTGTAATGACATTACAATATGTATAAGACACAAAACATCATAGCATTGTAACATGAAAAAATTGGAAACATTTGCAAGGTGAATAAAATAAATATTGAAATCGAGCAGAAAAGGTTTCAAACTAATTGCTCAGACATCACAACAAGCGGAAGGAAGCATGCAAATACATACACTTCAAGAATGACGAAGACAAATTGCCACGAGACAAAAACATAAATATTGAGTTAAAGTTGGAGCCACACTGACAGCCATCCATTTCTAAACTTGATTGCTCTTTCCAAAATACAATACATTTCCCAAGATATAGATCTTGTTTGTGTTAAATAATCTCTATAAAAGCTGGTGGTCTGTATAACGCTAACTTTTGAATTTGACATATGAATGTGAAAAACGCAACAAACTATTTTGCCATTATCATAGCTTTTAAATACAGATGTACTAGCACACATCTATCTAACAAGCAGACCATTCCTTGCTCATACGTGTTTACCCTTGCACCTCCTTAGTCACATATGTTTTGTAGAATATTGTTTCCAGGCTGGGGTATGTTTGTTCCCAGTAACAACTTAATTCCTCATTTAACAACCGACTGAGGTCATGGAAAGCATAGTTAACAACATATAATGCACCGTATTCTAAAGTTGTGATCACCTTTGTTACGTAATACATTTGTAACTAGCGGATACTCATAATTGTATGATTGACGTTTGGCTCTATAAATGTACACTATATTGTTATAGTTGGAATTAATTGTTGAAACTGTCCATAAGTTTTATGTACGTTTTATTTTTCAATATATCTGTAGGCCGGAGTCCCGTGAGATTGACACATATAAATACACAGCATAGTGGAAAATTGTGAAAACAGCAATATCAATACAATGTTATACATATCATATAGCAGGCAATACTTCTGAAATTAAATGAATAGAATATTATTGAAGCTTCGTTTTATTTTTGTATATTTAGTTTTTAAATATACGGAGAGGCCAATACTCTAAAACTAGGGTAGGACGGTGGGATGGTGCTAGATTAAACGGAAAAGGTGGGGTTAATGATTTGATATATAATTATTTAAGGCTATATACCTTCGCAGGTGATTAATACTAGTTTTACTTGTATTCTAAACGAAGTGAAATGATCGACCATCGTAAGGAAAACAAATGTCTGAAGAAAACAAAAAACATCTTCATGGCAATTATATGTATAAAGACATACGATGCCATCTGTGGCGGAAAATTAAATATTTGGACATTGTAAGATAAAACAATATATTGAGGGAACAGATCCTATCTCAGTTTACTTATAGTTATATACATAACAGTGCAATATAAATGTGTTTCGTGAACAATGAGAGTTTTCGTTATAGAAATACAAACATATGCAAGAGAAGTTTACATTTGAATGTTAATACAACAGTATTTCAAAATGAAGATATGAGAACATGGAACATTGAAAACCAATGGTATAAGAAGACAAAATAATTATTTTGATAACTAGTGATTATATGTATAAGTACAGTGTTACATGAAAGATATATTTAATAATAATAATAAAATTCTTACGCATTTATAGGCAACATAAGGCAACATGTTTATAGCTATCACTGTTCCCTACAGGCGCCGAATATGGCATTGACAATTTGTGTTTCGCAGTTTCACTTTAAAATGTTTTACAGATCACGCGGAAATTTATACACGACTTCATATGGACTGTTCAGTTATATCATCATATCAATATCCGATATAAGATTGTGCGCTATTCTTATCCATTTCAGTAGTGATAAATTGTTAGTTTAATAGAGGTGATTCGAAGAGGAACTTTTCTCATTGTGACTGATGTGTGTGTGGATTGGATAACCATCATCAAAACGTGTCTTTGTAAATGCTCTATTCACAGTGATTAATATAAATAATCCGCACACTGCAAACCCAAACCATCTCTTAAACACAAGTTCATATTAAGAGGATGAATTTTTATTTCGACAAACAGTAGGTAAAAGCATATGTATATATTCATGATACTGATAATTGTTTTTTTAATGACGTCACATAAAATATTGAAGCACTAAACGAGAAAATTATGTTACTAGCGAGTAAAATTCAAAAATACATGAAGCATAAAATAAATATAAGAGCGTATGATTCGTTATACAGTTATTCTAATATATTGTAACTGTCGATCTTACACCGTAACATACAAATTACCTCAACATATCTTGACGTTTTTGTTTATTAGTTCGATATTTTTAACTTCGTTTTACAATTGTACATGTATAGGCCTTAACGAACAGTTAGCATATCCTCGTCACATTGTTCGGTTGAAGTTGAAAAAAAGAGACAGAATACGTAACTAAGTTTACGGTCAGCGTAATATTTGAATCAGTTTACGGAACGCTGCCAATCAAATAGAAAAGCCATGTTACTACGGCTGCGCCGAAAACAATAATTATGGTATCCGGTGAGAATACAAATGAACTAGTTTAATATTAAACACTGGCAAACGGTCAATGTACCCACAAATAAACATACGTTGTAATATATGTATATAGTCAGTTACTCGTTAAGAAGTTACACATTGTGCTATTTGTATGCGATTTATCTACAGTTCCTACGTCGGTCGATAATCAGTTATATCCGGAGATGCATCGCCAAGTACTTACGCTTTATCATTGTACTGATCATCAAAATGTTATCGATGTTTGGGGACAGGATTTAACAAAAATATTTTTTTTGCGGAATGCTCGACTGGTTAATTGTATTATCATGAGGCGGTTTTAGGAGCGCTAACAGTCTGTTTCATATATATAAATCATACTTCTAGTCTTGCCTTGCGAGAAATGTGTCCAGTATTCTGTCATCCCTACTGTCTGATACAATAAGCGTATAATTTGGATATTCAATCATGATCTCAACATAAACCACGCATTTCCTAGAAATACAACATAATCAGACAGAATTTAAAGGTCTACGAACGTTAATTACAGACTTGACTATCTTTATATACACACACGTGTATTGAATTCGGCCAATGTGACCGAAGTGTTTTTCGGCGTAGCTGTATAATATTGAGTTTGACCTACCAATTGTTGTCCTCGAAGCGGGCTTTTTAAAATCTGAACAATCCTATGTTCACCCATGATGCACCAAATGGGATCTTCGATCACCCAAGAAGCACCAAACGGGGTTTTCGTAAGATGTGCATTCGTTAGCAGTTCGAATTTTACCGGTAGTAGTAAGTATGTTTAAGCATGTGTGTGTATATAAAATGAAGCTTATAAGACAGGTCCATGATAATAGTATATATAGATCTGAGTTAATTTTTTGTAAGGACTTATTCTTCAGCATGTTGCAAAAACATAATTTCATTTAACTTACTTGAAGACATCATTCTAACTACGTCGACAAGATATTTCTTGTTTTTGTGTATTGCAGGGTTAAAAACTGAAACGGAAATACTACAAGTACACAATGCGTATTGTCCCTATCTAGGATACGAAATAAAATAAAAAACAATGCAGACATGTATTGGGAAGAACAAGGAATTGAACAACAATAGGCATAATTATAAAGAAATGTAGCATCACATCTGCCTCGTAGCCTGGAGACGCTAGGGACTTAAAACGTATTAGAACATATGTCTCTGCTGCGTATTTTCTGTCTTGGTCTCCGTTTTAGATGAAAGGTGTCATAATTACATAAATTGACGTTTAAGTGTGCCTAGTTATTAGTTTATGTCCCAAGCCAACGCCCTCACAACCGAGATTCCGCATGCCTTAGATCATTAAAGCATATTGAAGAAAAATAGAAACAGTCCGTCAGATATAAGTCGTTTTGTCTCAGCCTAAGCAAACAAATCCAATCTCTAATATAAAGGCAAGTATAAGTTGATATTACGAATTTCCTTCTGGGCTGTTTTATATTGACAAGTGTTTGTGGTGTCTTTGATCATTATTTCCTGATACTAGACACACACAGAGATTCTAAACGGCTTTTTTGTCATGGACATAAGCAAACTCCACGCATCGGTTATCTTCCCTTGCAGTATAACTATAACCACTGCCATCACATAAGTCATGTGAGGATGGTTGGTTCGACAAAATCGCGAATCCGAAGAAGAAACTCACGTGATGATGGTTGGCTATCTTTAAATATTTAAAAAAAAAAAAGTTTTCGTACCACCAAACATCTTATATGTTTAGAATTAGGATATATAGATATAAAATTATCAAATAAAATTAAATAAATAAAAAATATATTTTGTCTAACATCTTGACGAAAAGTTGGTGATGGCAGACATCTCCGATAATTATAAGCGGATATTACTGCGTAGGAGATTAGGACTTAAGTAATTTTCTCTGAAAATGAATTATAACTAAAGTACACATACCACATTAATACATGCTATTATCTCATAAGACAAAGCTATGTCCGCATTGATGTTTGTGATATTTTAACGTGGTTACTCTTCCTAATTTTCCAGAGAGCGTGATATTGAGCAATTTACATGGCAGCAATATTCATCGTTGAATATCTTTAAAATGATTATATTGTTGTTCATCACGTTATTGACTTAATCTACACGCATTGTGACGAATAATTTGAACAATTCAGACGTAATTACTTTGCGAAATTGTACACACTTAAAACCATTATTCAACTACATGTATTAGAATTGGTTTCACTTGTTTGATGTATAAAGTGAACAAGCGTTTCGATAAAGTCCCATTAGCTTTAATGATAGATATTATCGTACAATAAACACATGAGATCTGCTAGAGAACATAGTTACAACAAAAGCGTCACATATCGAGGTGAAATAGTCGCAGGTAATGTTGTAACGACTGCACGTCATGTTGTAGCCTCAAATAAAGCAGCTGCGGCGTTCCATATGGGAGAAAGAAGGATTGGGTTGTAACACAGAAGGCAACATTCACGCGGCAATGCCTCCTCACACAGGTCCCATGGATACATGAGCATATCAAACATAAGGAGGTGGTGTAAGGGCAAACATCTATGGGATTGGGAATGTCAGGAAATGTCTGATCAATAATCAAACACATCCATAGAGAATTGGAGGTGAAAACAATATAGGTAAAGAATGGACTTAAAATGATGTCAGCCATGTGAGCAAGTAGGTCACGGACAGAAAGGATGGGGATTGAACACGAACATGACAACATGTACATGACCCGCGGAAGGGGGAGCTTATCATTTCTCTTAAATATGAAAGATAAATAATAATCGTATGGCGTTGGAAAGCCATGGAAATCTCAGTACAAAGACTAACCTCACGCCGCTATATGGTAATTAATTTCTAACTTGTACACATACATTGACTAAGCAGGCAGTAACTAATCATTAAAAGCTAATAACCACTACGTATACAATAACGAATACTCTGTATATAATCCCGTGCAAAGAATTAAGCAGCCTCATACTGACATTGCTATCAGGAACGGAATCATATACAATGCAAGTTTTTTTCCACATATATAGTAGGTGAGAGAGAAATAGTCATCAGAGCATAGTGAAGATTTAAAATGAAATATGATGGTAGTTACAAAAAGTCAGACAAATATTTAGCACAAATAGTAATATAAGTACATTGTAATTTTCACAGATTTGTAGAATTTATTTTCGACGTAGCGAAGAAGATATATTTTGCCAAGTGAATTTGGAGGCGTTTTAATTTTGAAGACATGATATTATAATATGTTGTAAGAGTTGGCCAGTGGCAATACTTTCGGCTGAAATATGTTTGTCTTAAGTCTCTCTAAAAAGGACAAACTAAGAAGAAATGGTATTCTGTTTCGGTGGTATTCATTGTACACTATATAAGAATATATAAAGCTTGTGTTTTGTCTCGATAAATGTATATACGTACGTATGTAATGAAACTATTGTAAAAGACGATGAAGCGCGACACAAATTGGCACGCTTTGTTACTAAATTCAATTCAATCAATTCATCCTATATCACAGATAAGCGGTCTGAAATAGAAGCTAGTTTAAGCAGACCACTATCATTTTGTTTATTTCCGCTATAAAATAGGAGAGACGACGAGTATCGGTAAACAACTTTAAGCATTTGTGATTACGGTGATACAAAGCACAAAACAATCTGCGGAGCTCAAAAACATAAATTTCAAAGTCTGTTCGATTGCTGACACTAATGCGCACATGCACAAACATAAATATAGTAGATGGACAGGCAATATTTTATGTAAGACATACTAAACATCTAAATTAACGAAACCAGATAGGAAACGTAATGTAGAATGTAGTCGGCTAACGTTGGCCTTGTTTATGACAAGTATTAGTTCTAGAACAATCCACTGCGTAAAATTTCGCTCAATCTTCTGGATACAATACGAGTTGTATGGTTAAATTTAGTTACAAATATGTTTTTTTAAAAGCGGATATATTTGTTTTAACTCAAATTCGACACGTCTTGACAGGTAAAATAAATATCAAACGCCATGGTAAATGTACAGTTTTTCAACAAGGGATATCTTTAAAAAAGATAAACGGCGTAGATAGAATGATGTCTTCCGGTATGTTAAATGAAATAATGTTTTTGCATCATATCCTTACAAAAAATAACTCGGATCTTTATATAATATACTAGTAATCATGGACCTGTCTTTCCAGGGTCATTTTTATAAACATACTTACATATATAAACTTTTACTTGTACCGGCAAAACTTGAACGGCTAACATCGTTCGAAAACCCCGTTTGGCGCCTCTTGGGTGAACGAAAACCCCGTTTGGTGCCTCTTGGGTGAAAATATGATTGGTCAGATTGTAAAGAACGCGCTTCAATGACAGTATTTGATTGGTCAAAAATGTAAGTAAAAATCAATGTTATACAGCTACGCCGAAAAATGTCGATGGTTGTAAACTATTATGTCCAGTGCACACTGAGCTGTACACTGACTACAGGTTTGTTAATAAGTTGACCATCTTCGAAAATAGCACGTAATTCTGACCATTGATAATCAATTATAGGAAAGATAAATTCATGCGATGACACTAGACGTATATAATATAGTTTATGCCGACAAATAAATAAAGTTAAGTAAACACTATTGACAGACATATATATCAACGTCTGATTGTATGGACACAAATGTATTACCTATTCGACAGGAGTGGTCATTGAGAAATATCTGTTGTTACATCATATGGTCTGTGTATATCTTTTGAATTTCTTTCTATAACAATATATCTACACTGATCAAAAGAGCTTATCCGCCATTTTTGTATTTTTTTTGAATTTTCACTGAAGTATGACAAAGTGATCTGAAACAGTGAATGTTCACATCGAAGTTGTTGATAGATCATTTGAACCATACGTGTTATAGCTTACTGTAAAAAACATGTGCAATAGTGCTGGCAGACAAGCATTTTGACAAGTATGTACTCGTATTTATCTCACATAAATGATGTTTACGGTGGCATACAGGTGACATAAGTGAAATCACTTTTATCTCGTGGCCACGACTTACTAACTCGTTCCCACGACATATTATCTCGTGGCCACGACTTACTAACTCGTGTCCACGAGATAAAAATAATTTCACACATGTCACAACAATGCCACCGTAGATGTTTGTACCAATGTCTTGTATATTATAATACATGAAAGTGTAGTAACTGTCATTCATATGATATCATTTATTGTACGTACTTAATAATGAAGGAACACGTTTCCTTCTTCTGTGCATGTCTTGTCTTGTGTATGTGGCGTTCCCTGTAGCAACTTATTCCTTCTCTTTTAGGATAATTCAAATATTACACAGCGCATTAACATGTTCTTAACTTATAGTAGACACACGATATCACACTTATGGAATCAGAGGAAGTACAGCGACACGCATGACATTAATCAATCCTTAATTGTCTTCAACACATTGAGTTTGATTGCATCTCTATTGTCTACGATCAACATACTCGGCTCACATATGTTTGTCCAAATTTTATCAATAGCTGTTGTCTTATCTTTATTAGTTCCTTTAAATAATTATGGAGTCGTCCAACATAATGATGTGCCTATATCACCGAGTTATATGTAGCGGTACAATTGTCATTTTATGTTAGGCCTCAGAGATATGCAGCTTGTATTGCATGCTTGCAATCTTCGAAAAGGCAGCTTCCCTTTCAATAATTACTTGTCTCGATATAATATTTTACAACCCACGCAATTTTTATCCGTAACCACATTTCTTTCATAGCTTTTCCTATAATGGATTTCATTTCTTCCTTCAATTACTGCCTCTTCTGTGCTGTTTTGAAAAATATCGACACAATTCAATACTGACCATTCCCATAGATGCAACTGTTTGATGATGCATTGTCTTCTGAATTGGGCGTTCCCTGTAACAATAAAATCCTCTCTTACTGTAAATACATCCTTGCCGCTAAAGCCCCAGTCACACTGCACTTAAGACAGGTATAAGACAGGTCTACGATTATAAAAACGGGCCGTGTCCTGCGTCGTCTTTGAGAGTCGTACGTCGACGCAGGACTAAAAAGCTGTCGTAACTGGTTTTTAACATGTTGAAAACCCATAAGACTCGACTCTCCAGCCCTACATAGTATTGCGTTCACGTACGTTCGACGTACGTCTGACGTACGACAAGTTTTGTCAAGTCTTAGGTTGTCGTAGCTAGTCCGGAGAGTTTAACTGTCGAACGTCGTCGTAGGACTAGTCCTACGTCGTCCTGTGTTGTCGTGCGTGAACGTAGGACAGATGTTTTGCGTCGACGTACGTCTAGTCCTACCAGCCTTGCGTTGTCGTAAGACTGTCTTAAGAAGACGCAAGACTGACGTACGCCAAATGCAGGGCTAGACCGATCACTAATTAAAGCGTGCGTTCTCTGTTGACAGGTCATTTTATGTCGAGATTCCGGACATGCCACACCAAGTTAACAAGAAGGGGAAAAGGAGGGCAGTGAAGGAAGTCACATAGGGGCTCCCAATCAAGCTCCAGCATCAGATTCTCGTATGTGCCAAAAAGTGCATTCGCTGTATCTATGGCCGGACCCACAAGCACCTCCTCCTTCTTCTTATTAAACGACGTCTAATCAGGGCTGGAATAACTTCGATTCGCCGCTACTGTAGCCATTCTAATGACACAAGGCATAAGCCCAGTCTTTCATGTGGAACATGAGCCATGATGTTCCCACACCGAAGTTGAACCTATGGAATGGAAAGCCTTCAGTGCACTTATTTTTATCTAGTCCGTCCTGATAGACAAGAATACGTACGTATAATAAGACTATTGACGTGACAATGGATGGACTGGAAACACGGTCACTGAGGAATAAAACGCTTGATAATACAATCCATACAGTCAGTATATTTATATCGAGCAATGCATAATATGTCTTAATTCGATGAAATGAATGAAAGAAATGTCACATTCAAATGACACAGCTGCCAAAAGCATTATCTCGTAAAACTGAACAACCCCCTCCCCTGAATTTGCGAATGAATGTGTTTGAATGTCAGCCAGACTATTTCTCGCACACCTTATCCCATACACGATCTGTAATATATTGAAGATTGGTTGGTCCCTGAGGTATGTTGGGGTGGCATTGTCTCATGTATGTGTACATTTGTTCGTGACGCCATGTTGTATTTCCAGCTCAACTTCTCCATTCATTTTACATATACAAACATGTCAATATATAAAAGCGCGTTGGGCGACAATATTTTTCTTAAATTAATAATATAACTTTCCAAAACTATGTGATATCAATTTAAAATATATTTATACCGTTACATTCCTTTAACCGCCAAAGTATAAGACGCTACTCTGCTTGGTCATCTAAAAACATACATTCGGAATTTAAACATAGGTCTGTATTTGAGATTTAAAGTAAAAAAGATACTAATGAACCAATATATTAACAAAAATTCAAAAGGAATGCCACATGATACATCATAGACATGATAGGCATAACGCTTGTAATGACATTACAATATGTATAAGACACAAAACATCATAGCATTGTAACTTGAAAAAATTGGAAACATTTGCAAGGTGAATAAAATAAATATTGAAATCGAGCAGAAAAGGTTTCAAACTAATTGCTCAGACATCACAACAAGCGGAAGGAAGCATGCAAATACATAAACTTCAAGAATGACGAAGACAAATTGCCACGAGACAAAAACATAAATATTGAGTGAAAGTAGGAGCCACACTGACAGCCATCCATTTCTAAACTTGATTGCTCTTTCCAAAATACAATACATTTCCCAAGATATAGATCTTGTTTGTGTTAAATAACCTATCTCTATAAAAGCTGGTGGTCTGTATAACGCTAACTTTTGAATTTGACATATGAATGTGAAAAACGCAACAAACTATTTTGCCATTAGCATAGCTTTTTAATACAGATGTACTAGCACATATCTCTCAAACAAGCAGACCATTCCTTGCTCATACGTGTTTACCCTTGCACCTCCTTAGTCACATATGTGTTGTAGAATATTGTTTCCAGGCTGGGGTATGTTTGGGGAGGCAGTGTCTTATGTATGTGGCGTTCCCAGTAACAACTTAATTCCTCATTTAACAACCGACTGAGGTCATGGAAAGCATAGTTAACAACATATAATGCACCGTATTCTAAAGTTGTGATCACCTTTATTACGTAATACATTTGTAACTAGCGGATACTCATAATTGTATGATTAACGTTTGGCTCTATCAATGTGCACTATATTGTTATAGTTGGAATTAATTGTTGAAACTGTCCATAAGTTTTATGTTTTCAATATATCTGTAGGCCGGAGTCCCGTGAGATTGACACATATCAATACACAGCATAGTGGCAAATTGTGAAAACAGCAATATCAATACAATGTTATACATATCATATAGCAGGCAATACTTCTGAAATTAAATGAATAGAATATTATTGAAGCTTCGTTTTATTTTTGTATATTTAGTTTTTAAATATACGGAGAGGCCAATACTCTAAAACTAGGGTAGGACGGTGGGATGGGGCTAGATTAAACGGAGAAGGTGGGGTTAATGATTTGATATATAATTGTTTAATGCTATATACCTTAGCAGGTGATTAATACTAGTTTTACTTGTATTCTAAACGAAGTGAAATGATCGACCATCGTAAGGAAAACAAATGTCTGAAGAAAACAAAAAACATCTTCCAGGCAATTATATGTATAAAGACATCTGTGGCGGAAAATTAAATATTTGGACATTGTAAGATAAAACAATATATTGAGGGAACAGATCCTATCTCAGTTTACTTATAGTCATATACATAACAGTGCAATATAAATGTGTTTCGTGAAAAATGAGAGTTTTCGTTATAGAAATACAAACATATGCAAGAGAAGTTGACAATTGAATGTTAATACAACAGTATTTCAAAATGAAGATATGAGAACATGGAACATTGAAAACCAATGGTATAAGAAGACAAAATAATTATTTTGATAACAAGTGATTATATGTATAAGTACAGTGTTCCATGAAAGATATATTTAATAATAATAATAAAATTCTTAAGCATTTATAGGCAACATAAGGCAACATGTTTATAGCTATCACTGTTCCCTACAGGCGCCGAATATGGCATTGACAATTTGTGTTTCGCAGTTTCACTTTAATAGTGTTTTACAGATCACGCGGAAATTTATACACGACTTCACATGGACTGTTCAGTTATATCATCACATCAATATCCGATATAAGATTGTATGCCTTTCTTATCCATTTTAGTAGTGATAAATTGTTATTTTAATAGAGGTGATCCGAAGAGGCACTTTTGTCATTGTGACTGATGCGTGTATGGATTGGATAACCATCATCAAAACGTGTCTTTGTAAATGCTCTATTCACAGTGATTAATATAAATCTTCAGCACACTGCAAACCATCTCTTAAAAATAAGTACATATTAAGTGGATGAATTTTTTTCGACAAACTGTATGTAAAATCACATGTATATATTCATGATACATGTTTGTACTGATAATTGTTTTTTTTTTGTTAATGACGTCACATAAATTATTGAAGCACTAAACGAGAAAATTATGTTACTAGCGAGTAAAATTTAAAAAAAATCATCAAGCATAAACTAAATATAAGAGTGTTTGATTCGTTATAAGATCGAAAGTTATTCTAATATATTATAACTGGCGATCTTACACCGAAACATACAAATGACCTCAACATATCTTGACGTTTTTTTTATTAGTTTGATATTTTTAACTTCGTTTAACAAAGGTACATGCATAGGCCTTAACGAACATTAGCATAATTATCCTCGTCACATTGTTCGATTATAGTTGAAAAAAGAGAGATAATGCGTAACTAAGTTTACGGTAAGCGTAATATTCGAATCAGTTTACGCAACGCTGTCAATCAAATAGCAAAGCCATGTAACTACGGCTGCGCCGAAAACATAATTATAGTATCCGGTCAGAAAACAAATGAACTAGTTTAATTTCGAACACTGGCAAATGGTCAATGTACCCAACAAATAAACATACGTTGTAATATGTGTATATAGTCAGTTACTCGTTAAAAAATTACACATAGTGGTATTTGTATGCGATTTATCTACAGTTCCTACGTCGGTCGATAATCAGTTACATCCGGAGATGCATCGTCAAGTACTTACGCTTTATTATTGTACTGATCATCAAAATGTTATCGATGTTTGGGGAAAGGATTTAATAAAACTATTTTTGTTGCGGAATGCTGGACTGGTTAATTTTCTCTTACGATATTACCACGAGGCGGTTTTAGGAGCGATAACATTCTGTTTCATATATATAAATCATACTTCTAGTTTTGCCTTGCGAGAAATGTGTCCAGTATTCTGTCATTCCCACTGTCTGATACAATAAGCGTATAATTTGGATATTCAATCATGATCTCAACATAAACTACGCATTTCCTAGAAAAACAACATAATCAGACAGAATTTAATGGTCTACGAACGTTAATTACAGACTTGACTATCTTTATATATTGAATTCGGCCCATGTGACCGAAGTGTTTTTCGGCGTAGCTGTATACTATAGATGTTGACCTACCAATTGTTGTCCTCGAAGCGGGCTTTTTAAAATCTGAACAATCCTATGTTCACCCATGATGCACCAAATGGGATCTTCGATCACCCAAGAAGCACCAAACGGGGTTTTCGTAAGATGTGCATTCGTTAGCAGTTCAAATTTTACCGGTAGTAGTAAGTATGTTTAAGCATATGTGTGTATATAAAATGAAGGTGATAAGACAGGTCCATGATAATAGTATATATAGATCTGAGTTAATTTTTTGTAAGGACTTATTCTTCAGCATGTTGCAAAAACATAATTTCATTTAACTTACCGGACGACATCATTCTAACTACGTCGACAAGATATTTCTTGTTTTTGTGTATTGCAGGGTTAAAAACTGAAACGGAAATACTAGAAGTACACAATGGGTATTGTCCCTCTCTAGGATACGAAATAAAATAAAAAACAATGCAGACAGGTATTGGGAAGAACAAGGAATTGAACAACAATAGGCACAATTATAAAGAAATGTAGCATCACATCTGCCTCGCCAGGGACTTAAAATGAGTTAGAACATATGTCTCTGTTGCGTATTTTCTGTCTTGGTCTCCGTTTTAGATGAAAGGTGTCATAATTACATAAATTGACGTTTAAGAGTGCCTAGTTTATGTCCCCGCAAGCCAACGACCTGACAACCGAGCTTCCGCATACCTTAGGTCATAAAAGCTTATTGAAGAAATATAGAAACAGTCTGTCAGATATAAGTCGTTTTGTCTCAAACTAAGCAAACAAATCCAATCACTAATATAAAGGCAAATAAAAGTTGATATTACGAAGTTCCTTCTGGGCTGTTTTATATTGACAAGTGTTTGTGTTGTCTCTCATCATTACTTTCCGATACTTGACAAAAACCAAAGATGCTAAACGGGTTTAGTAGTTTTCTCTGAAAATGAATTATAACTAAGGTACATATACTTTGTGAAATTGTAAACACTTTAAACCATTATTCAACTATTATAATTGGTTCCACATGTTTGATGTATAAAGTTAACAAGCGTTTCGGTAAAGTCCCACTCGATTTCCTGATAAGTATTAATATCGTACACAACACATGAGATTTGCTAGAGAACAATAGAAGCGTCACATATCGAGGTGAAAGCGTCAAAGGTAATGTTGTTACGACCGCGCGTCAAGTTGTAGCCTCAAATAAGGCAGTTGCGGCGGTCATATGGGAGCAAGAAGGACTGGGTTGTAACATGGAAGGCAACATTCACGCGGCAATGCCTCCTCACACAGGTCCCATGGATACATGAGCATATCAAACATAACAAGGAGGTGTAAGGGCAAACATCTATGGGATTGGGGATGTCAGGAATTGTCTTATCAATAATCAAACACATCCATGGAGAATTAGAGGTGAAAACAATTCAGTTAGGTAAGGAATGGATATGGAATGGCGCTAATGCCAGCAATGTAAGCAAGTCGGTCACCGACAGAAGGGATGGGGATTGTACACCAACATGACAACTTGAATATTGCCCGGGGAAGAGGGAGCTTATCATGCATCTTAACCCTTTACTCCATAGACCTCTAGCCCATTTACCTACTGTATGCTGTTAAGACACTGGTCACATAGCCTACTCTATCTCCATACAGGTTATTGGAAAATAATTGGTGATTGACACCTGTATACTTAAACATAAAATAACAGTGTAAAATATTGGTTTAATCGCCTTTACGTGAATGTATAAATTTTAGGGAATTAAATTTTCTGTATAATATATTTTATCATTGTGGGTTAAAAATTATAGAAGATACAGAAAATTATAATTTGAGATACACATACACTTTGTGTATTTCTAAAAAAAATTGTGGTGAAATTGGGTTTATAATCCCAATAGAACATATTAATTAGCAATTATAATTATTTACATATGAACAAAGATTATACTATAGTCACCATTTTAGTCAATATTTATATTTTGTTTTAAAATGAATTTATACAAGCAAAATCTATGTTCAAACACAAATGCAAATTTACTAATACAGTTACATTTGGCGTATGTTGGCACATGTAAATAAAACAAAAAGTCCTAAATGTTAAATTTCAGACTTCAGTATTCTCACAGCTAATGATAATATTAACATTAATTAATATATATTTCATTGTTCATTTAATCTGATTGGTTGATGCTAATTGTTTTGCAATTCATAAGCCACGGCCTTGACAGAAGATTAGTCCTACTGGTCACTAAATTGCCCCATGTGTCAGCTGTAAAACATAAGAGTCATAAAACCCCAGGAGGTCTTTATTATGTGTTAATTCATATTGCTATTTCCTGTTAGATATAATTAATCCCATTGATAATTGCAATGATTAGGTCATATCAATCTTTGATCTCGGTTTGTGATTCACAACGTGGATGCAACTGTCATCCAAAAATATTTACTTCAAAGACTTAGCCAGCGACTTCAAACATCTTTGATGTTTATTCTTGTTGAAAATTAAATTGTTGTCACAAGAATTGCAACAGAGACAATAAGTACCTGTATTTGACCTACTTTAATATTAATTTTGTGCTGGTGAATTTTCAGAAAATAGCAGACTTGTGTACACATAAAATGTCATGATGACGTATTTTTTCTGTGAAAATTTCTTTACATGGGATTATTTGATGGAATAACTTTAATTATTAACCATATTTTTTGGTGGAATTAATATCTTACAAGATTGCTTATACATTAGGGTAAGTTAAAGTTATGGTACTTATTGTAAAAACTTGCCACGAGTATGTGAAGAAATTACGCTTCAGCGAGTGCAGCGTAAAACCGCTACCTGTGATGTTTTAAATGCAGTTTATGCAAAAACTTTATATAGTAACCTACTTTTGTTAAATGCTTTAGCTTAAGGAAAGAGCGATCTTTTCATAAGAATAAATTAGAATGTCCGAATTTTACGAAAAAATGGATTTATAGTGGTTTAAAAACGCGTGATCATGGAGATGGTATTAGGGCGTGAAATCGAGTGATCATGAAGATGGTATACGGGCGTGAAAACGAGTGATCATGGAGTAAAGGGTTAAATATCAACGATAAATATTAATCGTATGGCGATTGAGAGCCATGGAACTCTCAGTACAAATACTGGAGTTGAAGCGATTTAATAGCCAGCTAACCTCACGCCGTTATGTGGTTATTAATTTCCAACTTGTAATCATACATTGACTAAGCAGGCAGTAACTAATCATTGAGAGCTAATAACCACTACGTTTACAATAACGAATACTTTGTATATAACCCCGTGCAAAGAAATAAGCAGTCTTATACACCGTTTCAATTATTCCGTTAATATAATTATCTGTGCCCTTCGATGACGTCATCAGAGGATAAACTATAACGGTAAAATTCAGTGCACGAAATGGCGACGTAACCAATCTTGCGGCGATGGAATGAAAGATAAAGTATGTAACAGATGTAATTTGTTTTAGGATGTATTTTGAGATATATGTATGAATTTGTTTATACCGAATGGATTTTGCGAAATTGCTTTACTTGGATGCTTAATATTTGTTTGTCACTTAGTTTTGCGACTTACTGGGAATTTTTATTTCACAAGCTCAGTCGTTAATATGGACTTGGAAGACCGTATTTTGATGTTAATGTGAAATGGTACGCATGTCTGAAGAAGAACTATAAATATGTTTCGTCATTTCAGTCATGGACCGTCATATGAAAGAACATGGATATAGCCAAATACCTAAATACCACAGATGCGCTACGCAAGATATGGCGCACCGGTACGATGTTATCAGCAGACGAACTGTCTAAACACAATATATTTATTTTAAAATATGAAACTCACTGTCTGTTTGGTTATTCCTACTCACATTAAATATAGATTGTTTATAGTTACTTTTAAAAGAATCTCTTCTGAAAACGGGACATAGTGCTATAATCCGTAAATTATTTTAGACGTCTTTCGCGGCTGGCTGGCCATTTAGTTTCAATGATTAAACAATTTGTGTGTTCTCGTATGAATTGATAATTGACAGTTATTAATTACTTTTCTTGTATTTTAATTAATTTGATTGATGGATGCCTATTTTTTTGCAATTCATAAACCCTCGGCAGAATAGTTCTACTGGTCACTATTGTAAGTTCTTGATTGGATGCTATACATATAATGCTGTTTTTATTCATATTGTATCACTGTCGTTTGTCATGTGTATTTGTAATATTTTGTTTGACTATGTTGTATTTATAAATTTACATGTACTTACTGTCATAGAGTATGTTAAGGTAAGGCCACCCTAATGAGAATATACATTTCGAATCATTTGGAACACTTTGGTCTATATCCATCCTTAGCCTATGTGTTAAGCATCTTGTCTTGTGGTTCAAATCCCCGCTAGGCCCAATTTTTTTCTTTGCCTTTTTTATGACCTTTCTTGTTTTACTGACTTTTTTGGAATGAAAACTGATATAAAATTATAAAAAAATAATTATATTAATTTTTTCTAAAAAAATGCCATATTTGTCCAAAGTTTGATAATTCTGCATGGTAAAGTTTAATACATGCATATTACAAGATGTTATCAAAGTAAAACTGGACGGTAAAAGTTTTTCATTTTGTTATATTTTGTTACAGAGGTGTTGAGGATAATTGTGATGTCCATTTGGTTAGAGTACTCATGTTATTATGTATGATTATGCTACCTTGAAAATTGGTATTTCTTATTGGGACTTAGAAAAAGACGTCATTTATAGGAGGGTGTATGCATATGAAGTACCACCTATATTTTTTACAGAGCATATTATTATCGATTATTTTTTCTTATGATATCACTAGCACTTTTCTTTTTAAGAAAAACACAAACAAATGATAAAATAGGCTCATTTTGAATTTAAAAAAATATTTTATGCATGAAGAATATGAGTGGAATTTGCGACCCCTCAAAGCAAGTTGGTTTAATCTTAAAACTTGAAAATCTTTAAAACGGCACGGTAAAACTTTGTAATATTTTGCATTTAGTTCTCTCATGTCACCCAGAAACTCATGGAAACATTTTAGTTAAGATTCTTGATAATGAGTATTAGGGTGGCCTTACCTTAATATTATTATTGTAAATTGTATATATTGGATGATAAGCATTATACTTAAATCCAGATATTAATAAATCATTTTGTTCTGTTCTGTAATTGAAAATTGCCCTAGGTGTCAGCTGTAAAAACGCAAGAGTCATAAAACCCCAGGAGATCTTTAGTATGTGTTAATTCATATTGCTATATCCTGTTTGATAGAATTAGTGCCTTTGATAATTGAAATGATTAGGTCATATCAGTCTTTGATCTCAATTTGTAATAAAAACACAATGAAATTGCAACTATCTGTCACCCAAAAATATTTATACTTCAAAGATTTAGACAGCCTCTTTCGACATTTTTGAATGACAATTCATGTTCAGAATTAGATTGATGCCAAAACCCTTGTCTCACAGACAATAGAGACCTTGATTTGACCTACTTAATTTATAATTTTTTCACATGCTCGTGCTGGGGAAAATGGACGACTTGTGTACACAAAACATGACATGCTGGCGTGATCTACATCATTTGTTAAGTTGATATTTACACATTTTTAAGATTATGTAAGCCTTGATTGTTTTTCACAGCAGCCTTTTTAAAATATTTAATTGACATGAAAGTGTATTAGTACAAGTAGACTTCGATGAAAATATCCAAACATGAAGCGGAAAATTACCGACCTGTTTTGAAAAAGTTATGAAACATTAATGCTCTGAAAACTTCTTTAACTGAGATTGTTTGATCACCGTTTATGGAATAACTTTTAATATTAACCACATATTTGTTGAGGATTTGTCACCTTAAAAGATTGCTTTTTATATTGGGATAAGTTAAATATATGGTACTTGTTGTAAAAAAACGAGAATTTATAGGCAACTAACCGAGAGTATGTTAAACAATTACGCTCCCCGTGTGCAGCGTTAATTCGTTACCTGTGATTTTTTGAATGCTGTTAATGCAAAAACTTTAATATATCGAACCTAATACTTTCTATATACTTTAACTAAA
The DNA here is from genome assembly GCA_032209605.1 of Mactromeris polynyma. NCBI lineage: Eukaryota > Metazoa > Mollusca > Bivalvia > Venerida > Mactridae > Mactromeris > Mactromeris polynyma. The sequence goes on from JASFXZ010000007.1 coordinate 8,671,432, forward strand.
TAAAAAGATTGATCTTTTGATATGAATAAATAAAATGTCCATTTTTTTAAGAAAACATTAATAAACTTGCGCAACGCGTAAACTTTTGTTGATGTGTAGCGTAACTAAGCAGCACTGGCCGTTTTGGAAATATTTTTATCCTCGCATTACGTCACGTCCGGTAGGGGGCGCAACTTTTAGGCGACAATTAATCGATTAATTGAAACGGTGTATATTTTGGAAATAAATAACAATATATCGATTGTGAGCTTGGCTAGCCGTTAAATCGATTTAACCCCCGAGTATATTTACTTACAGTTCCAATGCTGTAATTCGCTGTATGGTTATTATTTCTTTTCGTGTTTTACTTGTATGTTATATTCCCCATTTCACTTTATATAGACTATAAGTGTTCATTATTATCTTCCCAGTTTCGGCCTATTGTTGTTAGCTGTCTTGACTTGTGGTTTCCCATCAAATAAGTCCCCCACTGTTTGTCCTCTTTGATGCTCCTAGTTATTCCTTATGATCGACCAGGCCATTCCTTGTGCTTCTTCTCCCTTTCGTATGTATCATTGAGCCTCCTAAAATGCCTTAAGTTTTAGGGATTGAGGTCTGTGTCGGGGAGGCACTGTTTTATGTATGTGGCGTTTTCCTGTAGCAACTAATTATCTCTCTTTTAGTCAGGAAAATAAGAGAAAATGCTCTCACTTTAATCCCAGTGGAGCCGCTAACAATACTTGATTAAGTAGCCTAATATGTAACGATACTTAAGTATGACTGTCTCATAATTAACAATATGTCCATACATGCATTGCTCTTGACATTAATTTGTTTCGTTGGAAAGTGTTGCCATTTCTCCACCTACTTACAGTTATTTATTTAGAATTCATGTTTTTCTGTCCAACAGCCTTCCCCGTCAGATATCAAGTCAGTCAATCCTAAAAGAGATAGTCTTTTAAGTTGTGTCAATTTCATTCTTACAAAGATAACATTAAAGCAGATCTGACTGCTACAATTGCTCAGTATTTCAAACATGTTGTTATAACGTTCAACTAAATATGAATCAGTTGTTCAGTATGAAGGAGATAATTGGTTGATAATTATTTCTTGTAATATCTGGTTATTACTAAACTTCAAATAGCCCGTTACGATAGTGTTGAGTTTAACCTTGAAATTTATTGCAATTAATGCTTTTTGTGTTTGTTTTCCACTAAGCTAGTCTTTTCAGCGGAGTAATATTTTAATACAGTGTTCAGTGAACAACCTTTCTGGGAGTCCACGCTGAACAAACTTGTTCTGTCGCAAGCTGTTGGTAACTTGTCAACATTAGCTGAAACTGGAAGGCGAATGAAATTAAAAAAATTAAGCAAAGTTTGAAAATCATATTTCGCTTTTATTTCGTCAATGACTTTTGTTTATTTTTTATTTTTAATGCGAAATTCTTAGCAATATGAACTTCTAAACTGTTAAACATTTTTTTTGCTACCATATGAAATGCAGTTACGATTATATATGATATTTATGTATACATACGTATATATTCGAATGAAAGACAGAAGTGCGTATATTAAATGAGTAAGTATATTTTATTTTTTGTTTTAGAATGTATGATCAAAGTATTGAAATTTCATTACGCTCGGATCCGCGATCCTCCACACACTAGGCAAAAACTCAGACACTCAGACTTTCAGTCGGTAGAATATACTAAAAATAACAAGAAATATCTTGAAAAAAGATGGTCGGCGCAATTTAAAGGTTACGATTTGTTATGAACATACTAAAAAGCCGAGATGTTGGTACGATTGCTGGTCACTCCAGATCCAAAATTCAGTGGATTTTGGTAAGGTAACGTGCCCTTTATCGAAAGGTATATTTCTATTTATAACTTTCACATACTGAAATTAAAGTGTAAGGGGAGGATACCTATATGGTTGCATCTTATATTTTGTGTCTTGTCCAGTTTGCCTTATTTGTTTACTGGACTGTGTGTATTTCTCCTTGTTCTTTCGGGATGTGTGCTTTATACGTGTCATTTCCTGCTCATCTTCGTCATTCTTTTTCATACTTTAGTTTTTGAGTTTTTTAGGAGGCACACATTCTCACGATTAATGAGTAAAAGAAAGTAACATAAATTAAAGTTGAACAATTCGCATGGGTTTGTAAGGTTAATTGGTGAGTGAATTAGAAAATTGAAACTTTCGTCTATTGGGACATACCGTATTTTTCTATGTCGGCTGAATAAATATTGCTCGTAGACATAACAACTGCATAAATATACGAATAACATGTCCCTCATGACATTTTAACTATAAACGTTCAGATTTGTATGTCATATTTCACCAGGAATGCTCGCAAACGTCTGCCTTATGGCTAGTACTTTGATCTGGTTCCGAGATTACAAAATCAAGCCCTCAGTAAATTGGCATTTAGGGAAAGGAAAATGCAGAGAATACAACTCTTGTGTTTATATTGGCTTATTGACAAAGGCTTTCCTTGTTTATGAAAACATTTAGAGACGATGGTGTGTTGCCAAAATGTCTATTGTTCCACAACACATGGTCATCACAGTGTTTTGGCGCGGCCCATTGTTATCTTATTGCATCATCCATGGTGATCGTAGTTGTATGGTAATTTTATTAGACAACTGATATTTTTGTATGTGCATATCACGGGTTAAGAGAACTGTTTAATATGTGCAGTAGTTTGTATATACATGTACAGTATAAGTAATGTCAACGAATATTCGTGCGTACGTCCGAACATACGAATACTGATTCGGTATTCGAATATTCGATAAAATATGTACTTTTAAAAATATATAGGCTGATCGCATTATCGCATTGAATGACATTGTACGCGTGAAAATAATAACTATAGGTGTTAATTGACATGTCATGATGTATATTTGGGGACAAGAGAGATATAACACTCGGGTGATACCATGAACTTATTAAATTGAGGGGATTGTTACAACTTGAGTGAGCAGTTTAAAACACATACTGGATAAGCATAAATTAAAACTTCGAATTTCAAATGTATTTTATTAAATAAGAAGGTTGACCGATTATTCTAATACCAAAATTGCATTTCGTTGACATCCCTAGTATATATACAATACTGGAACTGTCCGCATAATATACATGTAACTGGCATTCGTTATGTTTCTATTGTATCGTTTTATATAAAATGGATGAAATTGTCGAATTGGAAATAACATGTACATACGCCATAATAGTATTGTATGTGTTTTATGCTTGTATGCCTGGCGACGTGGATTTATTATTTGGAACATTGTTTGTGATAACGTCATTTCTACTTTTATTTGTTACTTAACAGATGAAGTTGTAAAGCGCAATCTCTTCAGAGCAACATCATTTGGGAGCAGCAAATTGTGGATGTTGTTGGATGGTTGTTGCTGGAGAGAGTTTAATTGTTTAATAAGGAAATATTAATTACGGGACAAAGATGATCTTGTTGAATACACGAGGGTTGTTATAGAGAGGTTGCCTTATGTTGCATTTTATTTTAGGCATTGATAAGCTTTTATAAAACGGACAGTTTTTAACACAAGATATGCAAAGTTTGTAGATTTATTTGAGGTGAAGTAGTTAGTCTGAAATGGATTCCAATACAGAAAGTTTATCCCTAGAATAAGTATAAAACAATTTGAAACATCAATATGTAAGCATTTTAGAAATCACATTATTGAACTACTGCATCAATTAATTAAGTAACATGGTTTATGGTTTATGCACTATACCGCACAGTGTCCTGCCCTAATCCTCTGGCAGTATGGTATTAGTTAGTGGATTCTCTTGTCAGTATTTCGACAGTGTTTTATTTCCTATCCCTGTGTGTGCATGCTCCCACTGGTTTTTTTTTTTTTGCATTTTGCCCTCCCTGCTCCAATCTATCTCTCTTTCAGGTTATATCCTGTCACAGTTTGTAACAAAAATGATTGTTTAGTTAAAATTGTTAATACATGACTGTTTTGTATGGAAATTATTGGAATAAGTTCAATTAGTTAAATCGATTCACTACACCTGTGATGCAACCTTTTTCTCTAGGAAAAATTAAAATACTGTTGTCCTGTTCCATTTCAACACTACGTTATACATGATTATTCTGTATATACTCGTACCTGGCATGTACACAAACATTTCACATACAACACTAATGTGATCAACACAATGATTTTGTTATAAGTTTCAATATGTAACCATGCACATTTAATGTTTCTATATTCGTTCAAACAATACCACAGATGTACATTTTACGATATCGCGGATTGTAGAGAATATATTTGTCTTGATGATGTGTTTCCTTTGAAACAAATCATTTATCTTACACTATTGACCAGACATATTTCATTTGCGATGGACAGTTATATAGCCGATATTCGGAGTATACTTGATTTATCTTGGCGAGCAGTTTACGATAAGACGGTCATTTCATTGTTCGGCCAAACTAATCATTCACCACAAAGCAAAGCCAAATGTGTTGGCTTATTAATATACAAATAGATGCATCATTTGTTTGAACGGAATCAATTTGCCAAACATTTGTTTTCATCAACAGGATGAACTTTCTAGTAATTTAATATGTACATACATAATATATATGCATAATGATGTATATTTGAACGTCGCTGTACAATTTACAACCTCATATTTAAATGACTTCATTACCAGAAAATGTCACCTGTGACGTCACCTTGTACTGACAGTAAGCAATATTTGATCCATATGGCAATATGAAAACGAAGTGACCATATTGAGTAAATATTGTTTCCTGCTTGGAAATAGTGACTTAAAATGTTACGTATTCTTGAAATGACGTCGCTTACAGAAGAGGTTGTAATCTCACAACAGCGCTCATTTGATAATTACAAAATTACCATGTTTAATTGGCTACCTAAGTTACCCGTTATATCACGTAAGTTTGTTTTTGGTAATTTTGTGAGACAACAGAAAAACTGACGAAAGTGACAGCGAACCAGGGAAGCACGACTGGTGATGCTACTGTATAGACTGTGTGTAAAAATATGTATATGCGTTGACGTAAAATGTATATGAAACGTAGTACGTATGTAGAAACATTATTAATACCAAAGCATAAATCAGTAAAAGAGCCAAGAAACTGCCAATATTCACAATCAATTAAAAAAGATATAAGCCGTATTATATCATTCTGGCCGTCTCGATTATTCAATTCTATAACACACAAACACTCACTTCAGACGTCACAGGCTTGAACGCGATATAACGATGGCCAAGGAAGGATTTTGTATATAGCTGGACACACACATTTCATTCAACGGAGTGCCATAATGCAGGAAATAACAATTTACTGAAGTAGACAATTCAATTTCTGAGTACATCTTTCAGGCAAAGATTGCATTCATTTGTATGAGCTAATCAAAATAGTTTTGCACAATTTTCCTTTGCCGTGAATGATTGGTTTGTCCGGGCAATAAAATTGCAGTTTCATTTTCCAAAGCTAACTGGGATAAATCAAGTTTGTTATTAATATGTATTGTCAAACCTAAAGAGATCAAGTTTGGTCAATTACGCCAAAGAAAGTATACGTGTCGATTAAAAACCTAACCATAAAATGTAATGTAATATATCAACACTCTAACGTTTTTCCCTGAACGGTTTCTTCGATCTCATTAAGAGGGATTAAGTTGCTTCAGGGAAACACACACTACACATTGATGCATGAACCTCGATATTTTACAATGGATATGAATTACTATACCTATTATAGATTCGATGACTGTTTCCTGAGTGTCCGACATGTAATCGTGACCAATTCATGCCAATCTATTAACGTGACAATGAGTGGATTGGAAACACGGTCACTGAGGGACAAACCGCATGCTAATACAATCCACACAGACAGTATATTTAGGTTGATCGATGCAAAATATGTCTTTATTCGATGAAATGAATGAAAGAAATGTCACATACAAATGACAAAGCTGGCCAAAGCATTATCTCGTAAAACTGAACAACCCAAATGACAATTAATGCAAACCTTAATTTGCGCATGAATGTGTTTGAATGTCAGCCATACTATTTCTCGCACACCTAATCCCATGCATGTTTGCCCATTCACCTCCTCGATGCGTGATCTATTGAAAATTGGTTGTTCCCTGAGGTATGTTTGTTTATGTCGCCATGATGTATTTGTATTTCCTACTCAACTTCTTCATTCATTTTCCATATACAAACATGTCAATATATGGAAGCGCGTCGGGCGACAATATTTGTCTTAAATTAATAATATAACTTTCCAAAACTATGTGATATCAATATTATATATAATAATACCGTTATGTTCCTTTAACCTCCAAAGTGTAAGACACTACACTGCTTGGTCATCTAAAAACATACATTCGGAATTAAAATGTAGGTCAGTTGTTTAGATTTAAAATTAAATAAACCGATATATTGATTTTTTTCCAAAAGGAATGCCACATAATGCCTGATAGGCATGATAGACGCTTGTAATGACTCTACAATATGTATAAAACACAAAACATCATCGTATTGACAACGAATTTACTGTCACAACAGCTTTCAGCGTAACTAGAAATAAGTTGGTATACATTTACAAGGTGAATAAAATGAATATTTGAATCGAGCAGAAAAGGTTTCAAACTAATTGCTCAGACATCACAACAAGCGCAAGGAAGCATGCAAATACATACACTTCAAGAATGACATATTTTGCGCAAATTTACTAAAATGTCGTTTTATAGTAATGTACGCAAAATCAGATAAATTTTCTTAGTCTTGTCCGCTGATGAATGCATTTAATATTTAGTAGATTCGGTTTCTCGTAAGTTTCCATAGTTATGTATGTCTCCAATAAATCCAATATAATGCTGAAAGGTGAGAATTATCTAAATGAGCTACAACAGACGTACGTAATGGCAATAATACACTGCATACATCTGAATAAGCGAGGAAATAAAGTGTCATCAACATTTATTGCCTTTCAGACATCTGCGTTAAAGGAAATTCCACAGGACATGAATACATACAAGTATCGCGATTCTAAAAAGAACAGAGACAGGGTAAACACATAAGATAAACGTTGGAGTACTGCCTTTGAATGATCAGCAGCAACACCATAGAAAATAATGTAAGGAAAATGGCATTGATAATTTGTGCTGCGCAGTCGATAATTCGAGTCACTTTAATAGTGTTTTTACAGATCACGCAGAAATTTATACACGACTTCATATGGACTGTTCAGTTATATCATCACATCAATATCCGATATGAGATTGTGTGCCTTTCTTATCCATTTTGTCATTGTGACTGATGCTTGGTTTGGATAACCATTATCATAACGTGTCTTTGTAAATGCTCTATGCACAATGTTTAATATAAATATGCATCACACTGTTAACCCATCTCTAAATCAAAGCACTGGAAGTGCTGACAGCAAAGAGCTCACGCAGATTACAGACGTCACTTTAACATATAGTTTACTTATCACAATAGTCTATAATGAGGCGGTTTTAGGAACGCTAACAGTCTGTTTCATATATATAAATCATACTTCTAGTGTTGCCCTGTGAGAAATGTGTCCAGTATTCTGTCATTCCCACTGCAAACTACGCATATTCTAGAAATACAACATAATCAGACAGAATTTATTGGTCTACGAACGTTAATTGCAGACTTGACTATCTTTATATACACACACGTGTATTGACTTCGGCCAATGTCACCGAAGTGGTTTTCGGTGTAGCCGTATAATATTAATTTTGACCTACCAAATGTTGTCCTCGAAGCGGGCTTTTTAAAATCTGAACAATCCTACTTTCACCCAAGAGGCACCAAAAAGGGTCTTCGTTCACTCAAGAGGCACCAAACGGGGTCTTCGTTCGCCCAAGAGGCGCCAAACGGGGTTTTCGTAAGATAAAGTACATGTATATATAGATCTGACATCATTCTAACTACGCCGACAAGATATTTCTTGTTTTTGTGTATTGCAGGGTTAAAAAACTGAAACGGAAATACTACAAGTACACAATGGGTTTGTCCCTATCTAGGATACGAAATAAAAACAAAACCATGCAGACAGGTATTGGGAAGAACAAGGAATTGAACAACAATAGGCATAATTATAAAGAAATGTAGCATCACATCTGCCTCGCCAGGGACTTAAAATGTATTAGAACATATGTCTCTGTTGCGTATTTTCTGTCTTGGTCTCCGTTTTAGATGAAAGGTGTCATAATTACATAAATTGACGTTTAAGTGTGCCTAGTTATTAGTTTATGTCCCCGCATGCCAACGCCCTGACAACCGAGCTTCCGCATGCCTTAGATCATTAAAGCATATTGAAGAAATATAGAAACAGTCTGTCAGATATAAGTCGTTTTGTCTCAAACTAAGTAAACACATCCAATCACTAATATAAAGGCAAATAAAAGTTGATATTACGAATTTCCTTCTGGGCTGTTTTATATTGACAAGTGTTTGTGTTGTCTCTCATCATTTTCCGATACTTGACATGAACCAGAGATGCTAAACGGCTTTAGTAGTTTTCTCTGAAAATGAATTATAACTAAGGTACATATACCACATTAAAACATGATATTATCTCATAAGACAAAGCTTTGTCCGCATTGATGTATGTGATATTTTGACATGGTAACGATTCCTAATTTTCCAGAGAGCGTGATATTGAGCAATTTACATTTACAAGATGCATCGTTGAATATGTTTAAATGATTATATTGTTCTTCATCACGTTTATGTCTTAATCTAGACGCATTGTGACGAATAATTTGAACAATTCAGACGTAATTACTTTGCGAAATTGTACACACTTAAAACCATTATTCAACTATTAGAATTGGTTTCACTTGTTTGATGTATAAAGTTAACAAGCGTTTCGATAAAGTCCCACTCGATTTCATGATAAGTATTATCGTACAAAAAACACATGAGATCTGCTAGAGAACATAATTACAATAAAGCGTCAAATATCGAGGTGACATCGTCACAAGTAATGTTGTTACGACTGCGCGTCAAGTTTTTGCCTCAAATAAGGCAGTTGCGGCGTTCCATATGGGAGTAGAAGGATTGGGTAGTAACACGGAAGGCAACATTCACGCGGCAATGCCTCCTCACACAGGTCCCATGGAAACATGATCATATCAAACATAAGGAGGAGGTGTAAGGGCAAACATCTATGGGATTGGGGATGTCAGGAATTGTCTGATCAATAATCAAACACATCCATGGAGAATTGGAGGTGAACACAATATAGGTAAAGAATGGATATGGAATAGAAGTGATGCCAGCCATGTAAGCAAGTCGGTCACGGATAGAAAAGATGGGGATTGAACACGAACATGACAACATGTACATGACCCGGGGAAGGGGGAGCTTATCATTTCTCTTAAATATGAAAGATAAATAATAATCGTATGGCGTTGGAGAGCCATGGAAATCTCAGTACAAATACTGGAGTTGAAGCGATTTAATAGCTAGCTAACCTCACGCCGCTATATGGTAATTCATTTCTAACCTGTACACATACATTGACTAAGCAGGCAGTAAGTAATCATTAAAAGCTAATAACCACTACGTATACAATAACGAATACTCTGTATATAATTCCGTGCAAAGAATTAAGGAGCCTTATACTATCAGGAACGGAATTATATACCATTCAATACAATTTATTTCGGCATTAACATTTTACAAAGTTTTTTTGCCACATATATAGTCGGTGAGAGAGAAATAGTCATCAGAGCATAGTGAAGATTTAAAATGAAATATGATGGTAGTTACAAAAAGTCAGACAAATATTTAGCACAAATAGTAGTATAAGTACAGTGTAATTTTCACAGATTTGTAGAATTTCTTTTCGACGTAGCAAAGTAGATATATTTTGTCAAGTGAATTTGGAGGCGTTTTGATTTTGAAGACATGATATTATAATATTTTGTAAGAGTTGCCCAGTGGCAATACTAAGGGCTGAAATATGTTTGTCTTAAGTCTCTCTAAAAATGACAAACTAAGAAGAAATGGTATTCTGTTTCGGTGGTATCCATTGTACAATATATAAGAATATATAAAGCTTGTGTTTTGTCTCGATAACTGTATATACGTACGTATGTAATGAAGCTATTGTAAAAGACGATGAAGCGCGACTCAAATTTGCACACTTTGTTACTAAATTCAATTCAATTAATTCATCCTATATCACAGATAAGCGGTCTGAAATAGAAGTTAGTTTAAGCAGACAACTATCATTTTGTTTATTTCCGCTATAAAATAGGAGAGACGACGAGTATCGGTCAACAACTTTAAGCATTTGTGATTACGGTGATACAAAGCACAATACAATCTGTGGAGCTCAAAAACATAAATTTCAAAGTCTGTTCGATTGCTGACACTAATGCGCACATGCACAAACAGACATACAGTAGGTGGACAGGCAATATTTTATGTAAGACATACTAACATCTAAATTATAGAAACCAGATAGGAAACGTAAAGCAAAATAAAGTCGGCTAACGTTGGCCTTGTTTATGACAAGTATTAGTTCTAGAACAATTCACAGCCTAAATTTTCGCTCAATCTTCTAGATACAATACGAGTTGTATGGTTAAATTTAGTTACAAATATGTTTTTTTATAAGCGGATATATTTGTTTTAACTCAAATTCGACACGTCTTGTCAGGTAAAATAAATATCAAACGCCATGGTAAATGTTCAGTATTTTCAACAAGGGATTTCTTTAAAAAAAGATAAACGGCGTAGATAGAATGATGTCTTCCGGGGAGGGTTCTTAACAAAATAAATAATGCAGAATGAAAGAACAGGTCTGTACAAAGGTATTAACATGCAAAATTCCGAAATTTACGAGGATCGATTTTTTGGATAAAGTGATACTCACTACCTTAAAATGAAATAATGTTTTTGCATCATATTGAATAAAAGCCTTACAAAAAATTAACCCGGATCTTTTTATAATATAATCATGGACCTGTCTTATCAGGGTCCTTTTTTATAAACATTCTTACATATATTAACTACTACATGTACCGGCAAAACTTGAACGGCTAACATCGTTCGAAAACCCCGTTTGGCGCCTCTTGGGTGAACGAAAACCCCGTTTGGTACATCTTGGGTGAAAATATGATTGGTCAGAGTTTAAAGAACGCGCTTCAAGGACAGCATTTGATTGGTCATAAATGTAAGTCAAAATCAATGTTATACAGCTACGCCGAAAAATGTCGATGGTTGTAAACTATTATGACATGTCCAGTGCACACTGAGCTGTACAATGACTACAGGTTTGTGAATGAGTTGACCATCTTCGAAAATAACACGTAATTCTGACCATTGATAATCAATTATAGGAAAGAATAATTCATGCAATGGCACTAGACGTATATAACATCGTTTATGCCGTCAAATAAATAAAGTTAAGTAAACACTATTGACAGACATATATATCAACGTCTGATTGTATGGACATAAATGTATTACCTATTCGACCGGAGTGGTCATTGAGAAATATATGTTGTTACATCAAATGGTATGTGTATATCTTTTGAATTTCTTTCTAAAACAATATATCTACACTGATCAAAAGAGCTTACCCGCCATTTTTGTATTTTTTGAAATTTTCACTGAAGTATGACAAAGTGATCTGAAAACAGTGAATGTTCACATCGAAGTTTTTGATAGATCATTTGAACCATACATGTTATAGCTTACTGTAATCAAGATCATATGTATCCAGTAGCCATTTAGAAAACATGTGAAATAGTGCTGGCAGACAAGCATTGTGACCAGTATGTTCTCACATAAATGATGTTTACGGTGGCATACAGGTGACATGAGTGAAATCACTTTTATCTCTTGGCCACGACTTACTAACTCGTTCCCACGACATATTATCTCGTGGTCATGACTTAGTATGTCGTGGTCATGACTTAACCTGCACGTTCCCACGACATAGTTATCTCGTGGCCACGACTTACTAACTCGTGGCCACTAGATATAAAATAATTTCACACATGTCACATCTATGCCACCGAATATGTTTGTACCAATGTCTTTTATATTATAATACATGAAATTATATAACTGTTATATAATATGAGATATTTTATTGTACGTACTGAATAATGAATGAACACGTTTCCTTCTTCTGTGCATGTCTTGTCTTGTGTATGTGGCGTTCCCTGTAGCAACTGATTCCTTCTCTTTTAGGATAATCCAAATATTTCTCAGCGCATTAACATGTTCTTAACTTATAGCAGACACACGATATCACACACACTAATGGAATCAGAGAAAGTGCAGCGACACGCATGCCATTAATTATTCCTAATTGTCTTCAACACATTGAGTTTGATTGCATCTCTATCGTCTACGATCAACATACTCGGCTCACATATGTTTGTCCAAATTGTATTAATAGCTGTTGTCTTATCTTTATTAGTTCCTTTAAATAATTATGGAGTCGTCCAACATAATTATGTGCCTATATCACCGAGTAATATGTAGCGGTACAATTGTCATTTTATGTAAGGCCTCAGAGATATGCAGCTTGTATTGCATGCTTTGCAATCTTCGAAAAGGCAGCTTACCCTTCAATAATTACTTGTCTCGATATAATATTTTACAACCCACGCACTTTTTATCCGTGACCACATTTCTTTCATAGCTTTTCCTATAATGGATTTCATTTCGTCCTTCAATTAATGCCTCTCCGATGTTGTTTTGATAAATACCGACACAATTCATTACTGACCATTCCCATAGATGCAACTGTTTGATGATGCATTGACTTCTGAATTGGGCGTTCCCTGTAACAATAAAATCCTCCCTTACTGTAAATACATCCTTGCCGCTAAAGCCCCAGTCACACTGCACTTAAGACAGTACGACAAGTTATGTCAAGTCTTAGGTTGTCGTAGCTAGTCCGGAGAGTTTAACTGTCGAACGTCGTCGTAGTACTAGTCCTACGTCGTCCTGCGTTGTCGTGCGTGAACGTAGGATAGATGTTTTGCGTCGACGTACGTCTAGTCCTACCAGCCTTGCGTTGTCGTAAGACTGTCTTAAGAAGACGCAAGACTGACGTACGCCAAATGCAGGGCTAGACCGATCACTATTTAAAGCGAGCGTTCTCTGTTGACAGGTCATTTTATGTCGAGATTCCGGACATGCCACACCAAGTTAACAAGAAGGGGAAAAGGAGGGCAGTGAAGGAAGTCACATCGGGGCTCCCGTTCAAGCTCCAGCATCAGATTCTCGTATGGGCCAAAAAGTGGCATTCGCTCTATCTATGGCCGGCCCACAAGCACCTCCTCCTTCTTCTTATTAAACGACGTCTAATCAGGGCTAGCATGACTGCTACTGTAGCCATTCAAATGACACAAGGACTTAGCCCAGTCTTTCATGTGGAACATGAGCCATGATGTTCCCACATCGAAGTTGTACCTATGGAATGGAAAGCCTTCAGTGCACTTATTTTTATCTAGTCCGTCCTGATAGACAAGAAAACGTACGTCGTCGTGCGTCAGTCGTGCATTGACGTGCGTCGTCATATCTCCCTGACGTACGACGAAGCACGACTGATGCACGACGATGCAAGTCAACGCACGACTGACGCACGACGACGTACATCAGCGCACGACAATTGCTTCTTAGATTGTCGTACGACGATCTTTTCTCAGGTCCCTTCTCCGTCGTAAGTACAACGCAAGACTGTCTCCCAACACTGCTTTTGTCGTGGCAAGTCCTCCGACTACACGAACAACTGTCTTAAACCGAGGAGGCCTACGACTGAAAAGGCGTACGTCTCAAGGTGACTTGGGCTTATCCTCCTCACACATAGGCGAATCCATTAAACGCAGCCTGGCGAATTGGGTAAATTTGTCTTTTCTGGCTTTTCTAATTTGTTACATAATTTGAAATATAACGAAAGGTAAACGTAGGGGAACTATTAGTTGCGAATGATTTACGAAGTGTGACGAACGGTTACTGTTATTCGCTAAAATGCGTTGGGTCGCGCAAACAATCTTTGTTCTTTCCGTTAGCGATTAGAAACGCAAACATGCGAACCGAAGCGCAACTTTGCGCATGCTTCCGACGCCGTTCGAAGCTTTCCGAAAGGGTATATCCGCATCCGATCAATTTGCCTTTTAACTTTCTCCGATTCGACACCACGTCGTATTGCTGTTTGACTGCTGTTTGATTTTCAACTTTTTTTAAGTTTTGCATGTGCAAAGGTATGCCAAGGGGAAGAGGAAATACATCTAGAGCGAGAGCGAGAAATGCTGCTGCTGTAGAGCCAGAGAAACCCGAGGAACCAGAGGTGCAGTCTGATGAGCAGCCTGGTCATCCTGAGGAGAAAATACCCAATAGTCCTCCCGGGTAAGTTTCAATTTTTTATTCTATGTGTTTGCCATCAATGGCAGCAACACAATTAGGAAAGTTCCACCTCTTGAGAAAACCATCAGCCAGTTGTTTCCATTATTCAGGTGTGGAGGGGGCTGTCATTACCTCATGAACATATTCCTCACAATGACATACTTCTCTGACCACTACAGAGATGTTATTCTCGGCGACCCGCCAGGAGTACTGCATGTCTGAGTACTTGGCACCAGAAACCAGTTGGCGTAGAGTGGCAGCTAACTTGAGGCCTGGATCCAAGGGCTCCCTGTACCAGGTGTGTTGTTTCCAGAGGCGATGACGGACCCTCTCAAATATTTCATCATACATTTCAGTTGGCATGCAGAGGAATTTCTTGAAGGTTCTAGGATCTTCTCTTCTGAGCTCAACCATGAGCTGATCATAAATGCCAAATTGGCGCCGTCTCTCGGGATGCAGCCATGGTCTTCTCCAGATTCGACGTGCTATGGCTCCTCTTGTCCACCTTAATCGGCCTCTGATGAACTGGTGGATGTTAAGTTGTTGCTGGAATACTTCTTGGTGGGCCATAACAGTCACATACTGCAGCCTCAGGCGTTGTATATCTTCCATTTTGACGAAGGAATAACTAGTAATCTTGATATTTAGCCTCCTCCTTTTATATATGAAATTCCAGAACTACTCAAAACTGTTGAGATACTCAAAACTACTCAAGAAATTTTGATGCGTTACGATTCGCGTGGTTTCGTATGTCGTAATTACCCTTCGTAATGATTCGTATGCAAGCGTATGCCGTTCGTTTTCTGAACGTCAACCAATCGTTACAATTCGCGTTCATTCTTCATGAAATTTCGGATTCAATTAGCTACACTAGGTAATTATACGATATATTTCGTACAAGTTCGCACACTATCGCAAAGATTCGTCATGGGATCGTCCTCGATCGCTTGATATGCAAATTAGCTGATCACGACCTGATAATTTGCGACCTCTAACGCCAGTTGACGAACGCTATGCGAAGACTTTCCGATTGGTTAACGTATTGAAACGAATTTTAACGAATGATAGACGAAACTTTTAATCGCCACAAATTTTTCAACATGCTCAAAATGTTCCGACGAACAAGACTAATCGCAACGGATGCAAAAGCTCACAAACGCATCCATACGAACACCACCAACGATGTACAACGTACATATACTAATGAGAACGAATTTTACTCAAGTCCTATTCGCCAGTACACGCAAGTTGACGTCGGGGGGTTTTCGCCTATGTATGAGGAGGCTCGATATAGTTCGTTTTATAAGGGTGCAACAATTAAGTTCAAATTGCAGACAAACTACATTTATGCATTTGCATAAAGCCGAGATGTTGCGACCATTTTCTAACTGAGGGTATGCAACGGATCTCCATGGTAAACAGCGTATATTTCTCGACCACATTTTATGAGACTGGAGACTTACTTAATTATCCCGTTATGTGCTAGCAAATATAACTAAATATGAAATATATTAAATGAAATACTTCATATCTGTCTTAAGCATTTTCTGTGGTCAATGAATGTAGTACATTCTTATATTCATGTTTGAATAAAACCATGGAATCATTAAAATCAACATTAACCATTATAATCAATATCAAACGCTTTTTATTCAAGACATCTTTTTATTTCTGTTGTTACGAAATATGTACCATTGTCACCATCACACTTGAATTGATATTTATAAGGTTGTAGTTATCGTCAACATGAGCAATGTATAAGAGCGTGTTTGGTCTATACATCAATGCCACATTGATATCGTGCAGGGAATAATCGAACTGTTTTTTTTACTTTTTTTGATTTTTATTAGATACGTCTATTTTGACTAGTGTAGTAACATCTTCATCAGTTAGCTATGGGCAATATGACTTGTATTTGCCTTTTGATGCATATCTCGTGTAGTCAATAACTGGGTTAAATTACACTCATACATACGTAAATACACTGCACGACAAGTAGTCACTTCTTAGCATACAGTGTACTACTTCCAACATTTAAAAATGTAAAATGATCAATAAACTGTTAGATATATTCAACTTTCAGGTTTGAAATACTTCAATGAGTAAAACAACCGTTGATTTTTTTATCAAATTTCCTTGTATTTAACAGGCCTAGAAAGTTGCAGTAATGCCAGTTGATGTAAGGCTACGATATCAGACAGATCGTACAGGACGCATAAGTATGTGTTATGACGCGTGGACAATACCACCCACCTACGCAAATGTTTCTGACCTGCCGTCAGCACTGCCTTTAACTGCCTCGGTACTCTTAACCAACACCTCATGCTATTGAATACGTTCTATGTACGAAAGTTCATGCATGTACGAAAGAATATTATGAGACAAGTTTATGTTTGTTTCAATGTGCCTATCTTAATGAGTTAAGATAATTAAATAAAGTGTTTTATTATTATAACCTTATACAATCTTCTGCGCGGTATAAATGTATATGTAAGTCATCCTTACTTTGGTTGTATTACGACGCACAAAGTCCCCGCTTGTTCATGTGAACACTCACGTCGGATCAGGCAGCGGTCAAATTGAATTTTATTGGACAGTTTTCAATTAATTGAAGTGATGGCAGAGTACGGGTATACAGTGGAAGAATTAAGCGTTATGAGGACTGTTGCGTGCTTCGACGAGATTGTTTTCGGGGTAAGTGGTCCTTAGACATAGGCAGTAAAATAATTGCGTTTGATTATCGATTACATCTCGTCGTAATTGATAACAATTTGAATCAGAAACATATTCTGTCGTGACACTCACCCAATTGTTCGAAAAACACAGACTTTCATCTTGACCAATAACATTGTCGTCATAGATGACTCTTGCAATGGATCGCAATATAACAATAGTATTGTAGTTATACAGTTATACATGGAAGTTCATTTTCCTTTTATGACTCTCAGTCGTCTTGATTTCATTACTTACCTACATTCTGTGGGAGGACTGTCGCATTTCCTGTCCTGATTTGTCTCACTGTTGTAACATTTTATTTTTATTTATTAGGTAGTCCATAACATGACTCGGAGAAATGCCTCAATGCATGACTGTTTTATGAATAACTGATGCATGGAGGTGTGTATGTACGTATTGTGGTGGGAATTAATACTTTTTTGCTTACATTTATAAAGTATGTAAATGCGACATATTTTTGTTTATGATACATTCCAACTTCTTGTTTTTCTTTATACAATAACTCAATACATACATGTATACAGAGATAAAGTTTTATACTCGCATTGGGATAAATACAAACTCGTAGTTTGATTCTAATTGCGATCTATATTCATAGTTTTGTACTTGCATTGAGTTAAGGGCATCATTTTAAGTGTATCCCTACTCACAATAAAAAAAAAAGTTAGTATTTTTTTTTAAATAATCGTACGACGTTAACTATAGTAACCATAAAAACATATAGCAATCACGCATACATTTGTCTTTAATCCTTGTACGAAAACATGCATTAAGAAATTCGCTTTCGATAAGGAAAGTAGCTACCATTATACTGACATAAAAAAATCTCCTATGATTCAACGGACCTATGATCTCCAACCCAGAACTGTAACATTAATTCATTTTGTTTAATGTTTCAATTTGTTGCGGGATGGTTAGTCGATGATTTATAATAACAGGAAGCCTAAGAGGATTAAATGAAATATTTTAGTGTTGGAAATTAATTTTGTTTCTTTATCTCACATTGAATAATTTGCTCGCTATGAACCCATTGTAGTGTTTTCAAATTCAGAGTACAGCTGTGATGACATTTTCAAACTGTATTTTATGAACACTGGCATTGATTTTATTAATATATAAAGTATATTAAGACACGACACTTGAACATTCAGAACCATCATTTCCATAAAATATAAACCAATGCGCAAGCAGTCTTTAATTATGAATATTTTCAACCTTAAAATAACAAATGGTAAATAGAGTGAATAATTTGCTACCTGTAACGCCACACACA
Source organism: Mactromeris polynyma (assembly GCA_032209605.1). Classification (NCBI taxonomy): domain Eukaryota; kingdom Metazoa; phylum Mollusca; class Bivalvia; order Venerida; family Mactridae; genus Mactromeris; species Mactromeris polynyma. The sequence goes on from JASFXZ010000007.1 coordinate 8,689,849, forward strand.
TTAAAGTTATTGTTGTGAATGTTTAAGTCGAAAAAAGCCGTAGCTACTTCACAGACTGGCGTATTGTTGTCGAAAGCATATTTGGTCTGTATTGTATTATGCAAAATATTCGCGGATTTTAAATGAAATCGAATTTGATATGTATTTTATCATGTTATACTTTTGTTCCCAGTATGAATTGAACCCATCCATCTGTTCAAGAGTTCTTGATCGGAAACCATTGTTGGCACGGACGGACGGACGGTTGGACAGGGGTAAGATTTTATACCCCTTCAACATTACTCAAATGGCGGGGGATAATAATATTGATACATAATTAAGTTCATCAATCAAATTCACCTATCTTGCCAATATATCCTTAAATTTCAATGTCCTTTCTTTATATAACACATTTGTACTTGTACCAGCTAATTAAGATTCCAACAACACAATCAATGCATGACGGTTTGTTTACACCGACGTCTTTAAGAATGAACTCAACATTACTGCAGCACAGTCGCATTCTAATGCCTGCAGCTAAAATAGTTGATAGCTCAGAATATTCCCAATCTAATATAATATAGGGGTAAAACACAAATAGAATAAGTTACCAACTATGTATTAGTTACGTAAAACACAAGAAAAACATTTATGACGAGCTGTATTGCTACTGATATTTTCAATAATACTACTACGTAACTTCTAAACGTCTACCTAGTTGATCAACATCAATTAATTCTGAAGTTGTCAAATATTACAATTAAACATATGAAAATTCCTGTATAAACTTGTATTGGACCATAAACAATTCTAGGGATGATAAATAAATTTAATTCTGTACATTCGAGTTTTGCGTATCTCTACTATTGATTTCTCCACTCCTTATACTTCACTCCCTCATGAGTTAAAATCAAACTTACACATTTAATCGAAAAAAATGGAAGGAATTAACATTGTTACTTGACCTGCAATGATAAAAGAGCATTTCTTCACTTCTAAAATTTCAGTACCTGTACAACTTTGACATGTCAGGATATTTGTGAAACCTTATCCGTATTTCTGACTGCGCTCAACTTATAGCAGACTTGTTTTTATGTTGTTATGAAAGAGACGTTATGTTATAAATTGTGTCAAGTGCATAATCACATATCACTTGTCTTGCATCACTGAGGGATCGAATATCACCAATAATTCGTTGTTATTCCTTGGCTTATGGGTGGTTCTGTGCAGGTGCCTGCATATCCCTACGATCAAGCTAAATCCTTGACCCTCAACTCTAATAGCTGCAATAGTCACTACAGAACCCTGTCTTTTATGTGACTTAAAGTCGAAATTTAAAAAAGAGAGAAAATAATGTTATTATCAATGATTGTTAAGTTGAAACTCTTGATTGTGAATGTAAATGTTCTTAAAAAATAGAATAAGTGTTCAGTAGAGGTGAGTATTTAAAATGTTATACCTATATAATGTTTGTATTTAAATTGGACCCACATTAAATAAATCAGGATTTATAACACAAAATATTTTCCAGTTATTTTGTATAGCATAAAACATGGTCTGCGTTAGTAAACGACCTCCAATTACATTTTATTTGTGCCAACTGTTTAATTTTATTTTCTTCTCAGGCCAACTCTCTGATATCACTTATTTTGCACGCTATCTTTTGAAAACAAACTACAGAAAGTTAAAACAACCCGACAAAGTCGCCGGAAAATGTGTAGCAAACAATTACTGAGACATGCTTGAAGGACACCTGAAGGACACCTGAAGGAAAATAAACAAAAGTTCTGGAGTTATTTATTAATTATAGCACAAACGGAATTTTGCAAAGCAGTATTGTTTGGTAATGAGGCGTCAAGTATTCAACACGTTATGCAAGAATGATGTAAAAAAATGCTATAAACATATTTTGTAAACAGTTGATGCTTCTATAAAAATTGTAATTTTGGTCAACATACATGTTTAATTTAATGTAAATGTATCTTCTCCGCAACCTTATATGTTTGAATTATCCTGTATATACATGCAATTATAAATATGTTGTCCTCATGTGCCGCGAGGCTATTTGGATTTTGAAATAAAACTATCTATATATCTATCTATATAAATATAAAGCAGCATATGTCTTCAAAAGCAGAATAGTTTGTGCAGGTGTTTCAAGAAAATATAAATATAAATAATGGTTAGGAACGTAGAAGTCAGTGCCTGATGTTGGACGCGTACCAACGACCCCGAGAGGCCGGATGGATAAACCTGATGAATAAATGTCGTTCCTAAAGCAAAAAAATCTTGCATACTTTCAGGAATCAATTAGTTTAACCACTCATAGGTTTTAAATCAACACATTGGTTAAAGCATACTTGGGTGTTAAATCAACAGAATAGTCAATTTACATGAACGAATTATACCTTATTTTTTGTTATCGGAAGTATTTGGCATCGAAAATGCTGACAAATTAATATACTTCAGTAAAAGATTCTGACACAGATACGTATATCAGTGCCTACCATTGGTAACATCCATTTCGTTAGTTGATTGTATTGCCTAATATTTATTACCCAAGAGATGAGGTTGTCGTTTACAAATAGCTTCTGTTAAACATAATCAATGGTATACACACGATATTTCAAAATGTACGTTTCGAGTGTTCAGCGCAAGACTATACTAATTCCTATGTATTTATATAGGAGTTAGTATAGTCTTGCATTGAACCATCGATATCTGTGCGACACATATAACGACTTATTTGTTCACATCGCCGTATTGATTTGGTACCAATAAGTTGTTTCGTGAACTGTATTTTTTGTTATTGCCACTCAATAACATCACTCTTGTACGTACTGAATGAAGACAGGCACAAGTTAACTAATGTATTGTTCTTTGGTTCGCATTTATGTGACGCACCATGAGATGTTTGGACCAAATGTGGTATCTGGGCAAAAATGAGTTTTTTGCAGTTTCTTGTATTACGACTTCTGTAGAATTACAAGATATGGTCAATGTTTTGAAAATACTAGTTATTATGGAAAACTTATTGATTTAAGTACCATTACCATAACAACAAAATGCATAATATGTTTGTCTTTATTGTCATTTATTGACATAAAGTTTAGTAAAATATACCCAAACAACAACAGATTTTTACAATGCAATTTGTTGTTAATCTGTAATATGTTAAACCTTTCTATGATCTTCATACTTAATAATGTTTCTATTAAGATACTAATAAGAACCATTGATATTATCGTTACATCATCCAATTTTATGAAGCGCATTGAAATGATTTAAGCGCAGTGATAAGAAATGACAGTAATGGAATCGGTGGAGACAGAGCAATACGAGTAACATTAATCGACGACCCAATACAAGACAATCTGAGTGAAGGTCATTCCGTCGTGTACCCATCAAACTGCAGCGCTCACATCAGTTGTCCATGTTCAAGAGCTCTTTTCTTATTTATTAATTATTTTTACTAAGTACAGATACATCCTATGCCTTTAAAATGGCTCAGAGTCAGTGATTATAATTTACATTTTCTGTTCACATTCACATTAATCTATTGCTTGGAAATTCATGCTAGGAATACAACAAACTTCACGTTTATGCGCATTAGTCTTTGCTTGCCGCGAGTTCGTAACCTATTAACTGTATAATTATGTATAATGGATAAGTTCAAAGTACACACCAGCTACGTGTACATGTATACTCTTACAATTACGCGGAAACCACATTTGGAACCGCATTTGAAGTGATCTAGCTTATATAACCCATATGCTAATACCCAAGACTGGTGTTGTGTACATTCCGATAACAACATACACCCCTGAGGATATAGCATATAAATATATGGAAGAAAAATCACTAAAGATAGCTATAGCGTGTGCGCGAATTGTATAACTACGATATTTATGCCGTTTTCAATAATGTGTGACTGTACCGAGTATTTGCCCATTCATTTATTTTTTATAGTTAAGTTATAAATTTTGCGATACGGAGTTACATACAAAGCATGAAGTAAAGCATAAAATAAGGCAATGCAAAAACGTTTGTTAAATATCCATACAGCTCTTTGTTACTATCTGTCAGGAATGTCATAGGCACACTCTTTGAATCAACATTTACTATGTACTTATTTGTCTACTGCAGAAGTAATGCACATTTCCAAGAACACTCCATAGTTTGTAATAAAGATGAAACTAGTAACAATATACTTATAGCAATCAGTTTGTCATTTCTGAATATATCAACACGGTTAAAGTGCCGTTACGATGTATATACATTATGTGTGGGTGTACACGGATACCTTTTGGATGAAAGTCCAAAATTCTCTTTTCCTCAGTATAGGTCATGGAATGGATATTCTTTATGTCCAGTAGCTTTGAACCTGAAACAATATTACACGTTTTAATGGATTAACACTTTTAAATAATTCTGTATTAGTTCCATGCAAAAATAAGAATATACCCAAACATGTATACGGTAGCAATGAAATCAGGCCTGGAAAACGATGCGTCACCGGGGTGCAAACATAAAATAAGACACCTGATGTGGACAGTGTAGGTACAAAACTGGAAAACGAATACGGCGGGTTTTGCTGTGTATTCTTAGTTTGCCACTAGGTGAACGTCTGAACGTGATATTATGTTGATTCAGCCTCTAAATCATGTCTCATGTATACAACATGTCAGGACAAATTATGTTACAATCACAAAAAAACATTAACAACACTTTTGTTGCCATACCATATAATAAATAAGATTATGATTGAATGTGTACGTGTCAATGGAGCTTCAGCAGAAATAAATATTTAAACTGGTTAATTGACAGACAGTCCCTAGGGATTAGGCTACAATTAGACTATTGTTTGTTGTGCATATCCCTAGGAACTTATGGTAATTTGTTAAATACTCAATAATTACCTTCCTACCTACCCACCTACAGTTTGCTTGGTAGGGTTATGCCAAAACAAAATGTTTAAAAAAGAAGACCTTAAATGTGAATGTGGTTGAACTATTTCTTTACAGACTGAAATGGTTACTTACATAAGACTATACTGTTATTATCATGTAGAAATGAGAACATTATTCATTCTCTTGCCTGTTTTATTCATTACGCTTCAGACCTGAGAAAAGAGATTTTGTCTTTGTAGATTGTAAAACATCTTGTTAATGTTATTTTGCATTAACACCTGTGTACTGTATATATGATTGCGCTATATACGTGTGTTATTGGCTGATGGCCTAAATCATGAATACAACATTGCCTTGCATTGCACTTACAAAGGGTTTTTAAAAGCCCTGGTATTGCTATCCAAGCTTTCGATTTGTTTCATTTCGTCTTCAGTAAGTTCAAAATCAAACACCTGAAGTAAACAATTATAGTGTAAAGTGTCAGATCATGTTACTTTTGAAGTTTATTGCGAAGACACAAAAGCCCTTTGTTCACAAAAAAAACATAATCACTCAAATTAAGTTCAATTTCTTTTTAAGTTATGTCAGTTATATACCAATTAATCTTTAAACTTCCCTTTCTTATCATAAAGGACAGCATACGTTTAGAAAAGCCAATTTGATATATATAAACTCAAAATGATTGAGATTGAACTCAACTCTATAATTATATAACAATTTGAGAGATTCCAAATATCGAATATTTTCTTGACAACTGTTTACGAGAGATCATAAATCAATGTTAAATAATCAATAAAAACTCAAACAACCCTTTCGAAATTGGAATAAATAATTTGAAGGAAAAGTTTGAGCCGAAACTTAAGTACTTTTAGTGACTTTTTGCCAACTTAATACTATGGAGAATTACAATTTATTTTATATTATATTTTTCTAAACCTCAATGCAGTGGTCTTTGAACCAACACTTGTCAAACTGTGTACACTATATATACCCAGAATTATTTTGGGGTCTGAATATCTGCTAATGTCATATCAGACGTTACTGCAAACAGTTTAAGCATACGAAGGTCCATTGCATGAATGTTAATGATATACATTCTGTTCAGCTATGGTACGACTAAGTCTTATCAACTTATGAGATTCCAAGAATAATTAAGAGCAGCGTATTGTATTCATTCATGTATCATAATGACCCTTTCAATTATGTTTATACTTTAAAGACATAACCAGACAATAGTATTGGCAAGTGTTTCTTCTAATGGGGCCGTCACACCATAACGTTCTGGTCAGCGTTCTATGACGTTTGAGGAAACGTTGGTAATCGTCCGTGGTCGCTGGTATAGCGCCAGAAGAGCGTTGTGCGAACGCTGGTGAACGCTGGTAATCGTCGGTGATCGTCGGTGATCGGCGGAGAACGCTGGTCCAAAAAAAAGTTTTGAACATGCACAAAAGTTCTCATGGAGACCAGCGTTCTTCAACGTTTAACGTTAAACGCTGGAGAACACTGGAGAACGTTCGTGGAACGTTGTACTAACGTTCGCCGAACGTTGCACGCGTTCGGCTATTGTTAGTCAGTCGTTACCCTAGCGTTACTTGGTTGTTATTAATCGTTCACAATCTTTGCTTTGAAGTAAACGACTCACTGGCGACCTGTCAATTACCACTGAACGGACCCCTAGCGCACATGAAACCCACACGCCTGCAACACGTTAGTCACACGTTAGTCACACGCTCAACACGCTCGTCTAACGTTGTCTAATCGTTCGTCGCGCGCCAGTGACACGTCAGCACACGCTAATAATTTTCAGGAGTGTCTAACTTGGTCGCTGGTACACGCTCCTCATGCGTTAGTCACACGCTAGTCATGCGTTAGTCACACGTTAGTCACACGCCAGATGTGTCCACCTCACCCTAGAACGCTCGAAAATTTAACGATTAAACATTCTTAGAACGTTCATAGAACGCTGACCAGAACGTTATGGTGTGACGGCCCCATAACACACAGTGTTGAACGTGTTCTTTATGATATCAAAGTAGAGAATGAGTGAACATGATCTTCAAAATACAAACATCGATATTGTCGTGAATCCTTCTCGGTGTGACACTTTTAGGTACTACTACAACGCCAGTTTGCAGATGAAATCTCAGCACCACCTGGAAATAGAGTTGTTATGTAGTTGTAATGTTAACGTCACGCTCCTTTCAAGCTAAACATTGTCATAATCAATACATTCAATAATTATAAAGCATGTGTATTCACACATATTATACAAGGGTTAGCTGAATAAATGACCATGTTGTCATTTTTAAAATAACTAGTAGGTTTATTTAGTAATATGCTCAATTTCTTGTTGGAAAACAAAAGGAAATGCATTCGTTGTGTAGCCTACTCCGTTTCCAAAGTAGTTATAACGATATAAAAATGAATTAAAAAGTCGATATTACAGCATAACTATTTATTCGAGATATGAAGTCGATATTACGTCTTACAAATGGTGTTATGTCGTAAAATTCATCTTCTCGTTATAATAAATTCAGTAAGTCGTAATAACTGACTTTTGTCAGTTGCTCTTACTAGTTTTAATCGCATTATAACGAGTTTGTACCTCGTTATTACGACTTACAAAAAAGGCAACTGGACACTGAAGTAACTTACATAACTACGTTATTTTAATATAAGGATACCTGTGCAATAGATTTCCCCTTCAGTTGGGCAATTTTTAACAGGACTGGCTCTTCAAATACACTCGGTTCCCCGGCCGCACGCCTGAAGTTCAATAGAAACATGACATTAACACTTTTAAGAATAGGAAGTGTTATTGACTGACAACTTACCAATAAAATACTGACAACAATTAAATGCTATATACAACGTTACAATGTTTTGTTTTTATTTTTCAGCCAAAATGTAGTATTTCAATTGTGTATTTTATTGTTGAAATTGCTTTTCGGTCTCTTAATAGTTTATGATATTTAATTTGATATATTACGTATATAGAACGTCCAAAAGGAGGCTTTTGAAACATCAATATTTACCATGATCGATAAGGAGCACCAAATGGAGAGTAAGCAATTACAGATATTCCATTCTCCTTGCAGTAGTCTCTCAATTGATTATTTGCAAGGTATGGCGATATCTCAATCTGAAAATTATACATGTATACGTTATATCGACTAACACAACAATGTGGCGTTCTTACTCAAAGCTTGTAGTTAATTTTATGGTAAACATTGGTCATTCATTATACACGAGTCAATGAGGAAACCACGTTAAAGGTGGAAGACATTATCATAGTTAACGTTTCCATGAATTTATATATATTACACATTGTCTGTTAAGATGAAAATAGAAGAGAGCGTTTATTGTCACAGACAATTCCTAATCGGCCATATTCATATATTTGTCCTTGCACCTTCCAAACTCCTAATTTGTTCCCTTGGATATGTGTAAATAGGCATTATCTTATGAATGAGGCGTTCTCTGTACCAACGTAATCCTTCATTATGATGACAATTGTAACTATGTGTACTTGATATACCAACCTGCATATTGCTTGGCTTAATCGAACAACTATCTAAAATTCTATCAGTTTGTCTTTTGTTAAAGTTTGATAAACCAATATTCTTTGTCAGTCCAGCTTTGACACATGCTTCCATCTCCTGTCGAATGTATAACGCAATAATTACAACCAAATGTAACAAACACTTCTAACCGATATAAACAAGTGTACAATGTACATCTAATTTAGAAAGTAATGTGTTTTCATTCGGAGTATGCTATGTCCAGCATTATGGTTTGTTATCAGGCGGTATCCTACGGGGCAGCCTATTGTAAAGACAATAATCTAGGGTGTCATCATATCGCCAATACAATTACAATTTGAATGCACTTACATGTATTATAATTAATGTCTACATACCCATAGTTTTCACTGTGTTTTTATTTCTATTATAAGAAATGAAGCCATGATCACCAAGAGGGTAAGCAATATGTACTAGTACATTAAAGGTTAATTCATAACTGATACAATTTCCAAATCTGAAAAGTAATTGCGGAGTGATTGGTTCGATAAAAGGAGGTATAATACCTTCCAGACATTTTCTAGTGGATAACAAGTCCAAGTTAGACAACCATCATCAATGTTTTCACCAAGAATGTCGCCACTTAAATCTTCATCCTGTGAACATAAGTATTGGATTGTAAATATGAAACAGTTGTTCCATTACAGGTGATATGTTGTTATTGGAACCAAATGACGGTAAACGGGACGGATACATTGATATAAAGAAAGTAATGCCTACCTACAATTGAACACAACGATACAAGACATTACAATGCAAGTACAAGAACAACTACTCTCTGGAATGAAATCATAAAACCGTTAAGTTAAATGTGCTTGACGTGAACATGGTGACCGTTTTTGTTTTTGCCCAACGGTAACGTTGTAAAAACAAGTGAACGTGTCAATGCAACACTGAAGATGTGCATGATGGTATCATTAGAATAAATGTGCATCATTGTAAACCAAATGTTTCTTTTGTCGTGGCAAGTCCTACGACTACATGAACAACTGTCTTAAACCGAGGCGGCCTACGACTGAAAAGGCGTACGTCTCAAGGTGACTGGGGCTTATCCTCCTCACACATAGGCGAATCCATTAAACGCAGCCTGGCGAATTGGGTAAATTTGTCAATTCTGGCGAATTTTGACCGAAACTGTTTGACAATTTGTTACATAATTTAAAAAAATATAACGACAGGTAAACGTAGGGGAACTATTAGTTGCGAATGATTTACGAAGTGTGACGAACGGTTACTGTTATTCGCTAAAATGCGTTGGGTCGCGCAAGGGGAAGAGGAAATACATCTAGAGCGAGAGCGAGAAATGCTGCTGCTGTAGAGCCAGAGAAACCCGAGGAACCAGAGGTGCAGTCGGATGAGCAGCCTGGTCATCCTGAGGAGAAAATACTCAATAGTCCTCCCGGGTAAGTTTCAATTTTCTATTCTATGTGTTTGCCATAAATGGCAGCAACACAATTAGGAAAGTTCCACTTCTTGAGAAAACCATCAGCCAGTTGTTTCCATTATTCAGGTGTGGAGGGGGCTGTCATTACCTCATGAACATATTCCTCACAATGACATACTTCTCTGACCACTACATAGATGTTATTCTCAGCGACCCGCCAGGAGTACTGCATGTCTGAGTACTTGGCACCAGAAACCAGGTGGCGTAGAGTGGCAGCTTACTTGAGGCCTGGATCCAAGGGCTCCCTGTACCAGGTATGTTGTTTCCAGAGGCGATGACGGACCCTCTCGAATATTTCATCATACATTTCAGTTGGCATGCAGAGGAATTTCTTGAAGGTTCTAGGATCTTCTCTTCTGAGCTCAACCATGAGCTGATCATAAATGCCAAATTGGCGCCATCTCTCGGGATGCAGCCATGGTCGTCTCCAGATTCGACGTGCTATGGCTCCTCTTCTCCACCTTAATCGGCCTCTGATGAACTGGTGGATGTTAAGTTGTTGCTGGAATACTTCTTGGTGGGCCATAGCAGTCACATACTGCAGCCTCAGGCGTTGTATATCTTCCATTTTGACGAAGGAATAACTAATAATCTTGATATTTAGCCTCCTCCTTTTATATATGAAATTCCAGAACTACTCAAAACTGTTGAGATACTCAAAACTACTCAATAAATTTCGCGTGGATTCGTATGTCGTAGTTACCCTTCGTAATGATTCGTATGCAAGCGTATTTTATTTCTGTTGTTACGAAATATGTACCATTGTCACCATCACACTTGAATGTTGTAGTTATCGTCAACATGAGCAATGTATAAGAGCGTGTTTGGTCTATACATCAATGCCACATTGATATCGTGCAGGGAATAATCGAACTGTTTTTTTTACTTTTTTTTATTTGTATTAGATACGTCTATTTTGACTAGTGTAGTAACATCTTCATCAGTTAGCTATGGGCAATATGGCTTGTATTTGCCTTTTGATGCATATCTCGTGTAGTCAATAACTGGGTTAAATTACACTCATACATTCGTATATACACTGCACGACAAGTAGTCACTTTTTAGCATACATTGTACTACTTCCAACATTTAAAAATGTAAAATGATCAATAAACTGTTAGATATATTCAACTTTCAGGTTTGAAATACTTCAATGAGTAAAACAACCGTTGATTTTTTTATCAAATTTCCTTGTATTTAACAGGCCTAGAATTCCGCTATATTTACATGCTAATGAATATGTGGCGACGATTGCGCCTCCTGGGACTGTTGAAAGTTGCAGTAATGCCAGTTGATGTAAGGCTACGATATCAGACAGATCGTACAGGAGGCATATGTGTTATGACGCGTGGGCAAGACTATCCACCTACGCAAGTGTTTCTGACCTGCCGTCAGCACTGCCTTTAACAGCTCGGTACTCTTAACCAACACCTCATGCTATTGAATATGGTATCATTAGAATAAATGTGCATCATTGTAAACCAAATGTTTATTTGTATTTCCTGTGCAGTAGGCATAATGGAATGCGGAGTTATGTCGTTTTACGCTCTATACATTTTTGTATCTCATCTTCTTTATCGCTTCTATGTATTTAGTACAACAAATCTAACGCTTTTCACTGTTGACACACTAAGACACTAAGCTGTACATTTTGCATTGGAATGAATACCTATATGTCCAATGTCATACTAATTTAACACTGAATTCTAGGGAAGCCCTGGAGGGACATTTAAAATTAATATTTAAAATTTAAAACTTTTTATTTAAATTTAATTCTTAATATTTAAAATTTAATTCTCCTTATCGTATTTTTCTACAAAAGTCAATTAGTCACGGGATTGTATGGATTGTCATGCAAAATTTCTTAAGTCCGCGTTGCCTATTAAAAAAATGACCCCTGGGGGAAACCCGCGAGCTACCTTTAAATATAAATTTTAATATTTAAAATATAAATTTTAATATTTAAAATATAAATTTTAATATTTAAAATATAAATTTTAATATTTAAAATATAAATTTTAATATTCAAAATATAAATTTTAATATTCAAAATATAAATTTTAATATTTAAAATTTAAAATTTTATTTATGAATTAATTTATCTTCTGTTTTAAGATAAATGTTTGAAAAAATGATTCAGAGCAAAAATGAAACTACTGACTCTATGATGCTAAGCCATGAAGATGTCATAAGGGGAATTTAAAATACCTTGGTACAATTGCTCACCACCATGAGACGGTGAGTCGCACGTAAGACCAATGCTCAAAGGTCAAGGTCACACTTAGAGGTCTTTTTTATACCTACATGTATATACCCCGCGTGAAGGGGTACGATACCTTACCAAAATCCACTGAATGTCGGTAAATTACCGAAATCCATTTTCTATTACCGTAATCCATTTCTTAAACATCATCTGTACTAAATATTGCAAATTTCTGGTTATAGTATTAATGATTAGGTTCATAAATGTACATACAAAACACCTGAGGAGATTGCATATTAAGAAAACTTTAGACAATTACGTCCCTTGTGGATTTCGGAAAGGTAACGTACCGTTCGATGAGGCCTATACGTGTGTTACCAAACCTGAAAACATTAACTTGTAAATTGTTATGTAGTGTGTCGTCCCTAGCAACGTAATGAACACTATTATTGCAATGGCGTTATGTTTGCAAAGAAAACATTTTGATCACGATAGAGGCGTTATTCATATCATTGTAAACATGCCACTCTTGTATGAAAATCAGATTAACATACTATTGTTTGCCTGCGTTTGAAAGTCGGTCTTAAGTATATTTCAAGATTTATCTAGTGAGAAGTTTTGTCGGGAAATTGCCCGAGGTTGGAATTAAGAAGAGAGTCTATGTTTTATCATCATTTTATTTTAATTTGAACGAAGAAAAAAACAATATGTTGTAAAATACCACAACATTGTTACGAAATTAAGGATAAAAAATCATACGTAGAAAAGCAGGAGAATATCATGGAGTTTAACCTAACATCAATATAATAATAACAGCTGTCGTTTAGTCAATATGTTTTCGTTGATATCTTCTATTTTGGCAAAATTAAAACATTAATAATTAACATGATATGCGTCCCAGAAAGTCTGTTTACTTTAAGTACATTAATACAATATGAATGAACGGCATTTACAGAATGTAAGACAGATTATGTTTGTACAGACAACGTCACATACGTAAGACATAACCCGCTTTTGTACAGGTATATAACTTTTATCGCTGACGGGGATATTTTAAATAACACTTTTACGAATGTTCAAATACGAAATAAACATGCATTTTATGTAAGATTGAGTCTTAAATGAATTAACATTTTACATGCATCATCTCAGTTATAGGTTTTGCAATACCTTCAAAACTATTTTACACATTATATAGTGTTTTATATTGCATTCTTAATCGTATGGTAAGCGTATTCCGTTAAAACACATACTGTTGTTTGGTAGAAAGTTCAAACGCACTGAACATATCTATTTCGTCGATTGTGCAGAAAGCTTATGCAATCTATCAAGTTTTAAATAAATACTACTGTTGAAAGCAACCGTGCGTAACCAGTTGCATATTAAATTAGATATAAAAACTGCGTCGTCTCATTTAGACATCTGTACTTGAAATAGTGACCTAGTTATTATCGTGCTTCTAATTACAGTGTTGAATAAGACAGCAAATGTCTTTTAAGTCAACACGGTTTGTCTTAAAAAAATAGTAAAACAAGAAATATCTTCAATATTGATGGTTGGTGCAATGTGAAATTTTTACCAGTCAAATATTATTGCAAAATCTTTGTATTTTTATGTTTAGTAATCCCTAGTTTTATTGCAGTTTTAATAACAGAGAAACAAATTTGTCATTTCAATTGTAATGTAATAATAAGTCATTATTTGATATTGCAAGCTTCCAGCTTAGTAATTTTCGTATGAATTTAATAGATAGAATTAGAGATATTCTCCGTAAGTTGTAAAATGACATATTTTAACACTAAAAGAGTGTCGCATACACAGCCAGTTAATCCCAAACGTGTGTGACGTTTAAGTCACCAACATCTTTCCCGAGTTTATTTTGCATACACGGTTTCGCACCCGGATTTGCGACATCAAACTTGCTCCTAAAATGCAGAATTATGGCCCGTGACTTGTAAAACATAACAAGAGACAAGTCACAAACATAAATGTTGATGGAAATAGGTGAACCGCTATGGAACGACCAGTTTCAAACAAGGAACGAAAGTAGTAAGTTATTAAAGAGCCACATTCACAAGACGCGTCCACTCGCTGAAACCAAGGAAATATCGAAGCATAAGAAGGTAAGAAGATCAAAGAGCAAACTTCTGTTGGAATGAGACAATATGAAAATGAATGGCTGAATATCAAAATCGACCAAGTAGAGTAGGAGTGAACAGAAAGGACACAACCTCCGTCTTAGCATACACTCAACGAATGTAGGTAGTAGAGTCCTTACAGGTATAAACCAAGTTCCATTATTCACCTAAACAAAATACATAACATTATCATATTACCATACCTTAAGCTATTGAAAGATATATAATAAGTGTCTACACTTAAGGGAAAACAACAATCCATAAAACATAAGGCACTTTTGGAGGCTCAATGGTACACACGTTAGGGAACAGAGGCGCAAGGAATGGCATGACCGACTACAAGGAATAACTAGGAGAATCAAAGAGGATAATAAACAGTGGGAGGATTAATGGATGGAAAAGATCACAGGACAAGTTAAGATACCTAGCAACATTAGACCGAAAGTGGAAAGAAAATAACATTAACAATATATCAAGTGAAGCAACTGCACAGGTGGAAAGGTTAATTAAACATACGTCTAAAACATAAATAGAAATATTAACCTTAGAGCGATTTACAGCCTTGGAACTGTCAGTACAAATTGTGGGGGGGGGGGGTAAATCGATTCAACAGCTAGCTAGCTAACCCCAGACTCATTCGCTTAAGGGTCAATGATTTCTAACATATTTACATAAATTGACTATTAATGCAGTAACTTATCATTAAAAGCAATTAACAATTACGTTCATATCAACAAATAATAAGACCAGCTTTCAAGGGTCCCACAGACGGTCATATAATTATGTTTGCCCTGCCGGAACTACCATTTGGAATATAGGATTTTAGTAGTTATAATACGTATAAAACATATATTGACTATAAGAAAATGAAGCTTGTTCTCGCATCGACATTGTCGCGGACCTACCAATGACAAGTTCGGTGTAGTTACCCACTACTTTATCACCAGCCCAAAATTATTAGCATTTAAAAACATTTCAAAACGTACCTTGAAAGCAATTGGCCAATGCACGAGGAACATGTCAACATAATCTGTTCGTAGTTGTTCCAGAGAGTCTTTCAGTTCTTCCATGACTAATTCTGGATTGTGATGCGTGCCCCATAGCTGAACAAAACGTTGGTTATAATTAATGAATGTCATGTTTGTAGAGGTAACTAATAAAACAAATACAGATGCATGTTTAAGATCAAACTAGATATCATTTAATGTTTTTAATCTATAGTTATTTATATATATATAGTTGTATATAAAAGAAAATATGGAACTTCAAAACGCTGTAAATGTTTTATAAAATAGGACAAATAAAAGTATTTGATGTTTGCACCTTAGTGGTTATGAACATGTCTTCACGTTTTACTACGCCCTCTTTTATCTTCTTCTCCAGCGCTCTACCGATTCCACGTTGTGTCTTATAAACCCATGCTGTGTCAATATGGCGGTATCCAGCATCAATAGCTACACATATTGCTGTTTCAAGTTCACTGTCAGTACCCTGTATTTAAATAAGGTATCAACCAATAGTGCATATAATAGTAGTGTTTACTTCTTCCACAAAGCCCAATACAGCAGTATTCACGTTATCTCTTGACAAAATATGTATTTAAACTTCAAGGTAACAAACAAAACGCATTTGTGTGAATACGTGGATATTACAGTTATATAACTATGCAATAAATCATTGCGAGATGTAGATTATACTTTTTTGTTTATCTTTGTGTGTGCAATTAGTCACGAGAAAACACATGTATTTCTTACGTATATCTAAACATGTTTTTTATTTTTTAACAATTCTTGGTTTTGACTCCATGGTAATAGTATGTAGCCACAAAGTTATATGCGACATTCAAACTACTAAATTTCAATACGTTTAAGAATTTGTTAATTAAGGCATATATTCAAAAAGCCACAACAAACATTGAAAAATGAATAATTCTCACCATTTCTCCGTGTCCAGTCCACGTCCCAAGTCCTACAGTTGGTATACAGCCCGTTCCATTATTTAATGGGATTTCGCGTGAAGTCATAATGTCAGCGAACTTATATTTTATTTTCTACGTGCGTCTGACAAATGTTAACGTTCTATACTGCTATACACAATTGTTATCCAGGTGTAATGCAATCAAATGCACAGTTGATACACACGCAATATTGCACCACATCATTTTATAAACACTGTAGTAAACACATGCATAAATATAAATTCGAGACCGCTCAATCAAATGATCATTTTTAGCGCACTTTTTAAGATAATTTAAATTGAAAATATGCTCATTTCAAAATGTTCCTTTCTGCGTCTATACAGGTACACACATACAGCAAAACTCAATAATACGACCTCCTTTGGGATCCTTGAATCTTTGTCTTCATATTGAGGTTGTATAAAGAGCAAAATAGTGAAAATGTAGTTGTAATTGTAGTTGTAGTTGCTTTGAATAACTGGTCGAAATACATGTGTTTGTATGAACGTTCGCAATGCAGTATTTCTTTCAGTTTAAGTTTTCAGTGTGTTTGGTGAATGTTTGTTTGATCATGCCTAACTGGTAACCACAATGTTTTGGTTCCCTAACACAAACAAGACAAGAGGGACATTGAATTCCTGTAACCACATGGTGTAAGATACACATGTATAGAACATGAATGAATGCGCAGAAAAATGAACACTATTTGAATCAGATTTCAGCGTGAGCGTATTTCTTTAATATTCAGGTATAATAATGTTATACTTCACACACACTGTACGTTTGACATTGCATTTCAAAGACGCGTTTTTGTAATTTCATATTATACATTATACCTCACGTGATTTGTCCATGCACAATTCGCATACTTTATACAAGCTATAAACAAATCCGTAATGTTACCATGCGACATAATGTTGTAACCCTGTTACATAACATTTTTACCTTCAAGTTGTGAAATAACGTTTTTACCGGGTGATATAATTACTTTTCCCTCGCGCGGGTCTAAAAATAGACAACTAAAAATCCACATTGTCCGAGTCGATATGCACTTATTAAAATAGGTATAAATTGTTTGTTTCTGTTTCATGTTGACTTTGTTGTTTTATACTTTAATATCAAAATATTTGTTCTGTATAATAAAATAGATATCAGACCCCATGGATATATAGAATATAATGTTAAGTCGAGAGAGATCTATGGGAACTGACATTTATATAATACTTATAACATATTTCGTTATTTTAAGAAATATGTTTTGAATACAAAATGTGCGATAAACTCAATGCTCAAATCCCTCCCCCAAACTCTCACACGAACATATTGACACTAGAAGCTATGTTAATTGTTCACCAATTGTCGTCATTTACCACAAAGTGAAGTAAACGTCAGAGTAAACGTATACTTAATTATCGTCACGGTTTAACGATCGACACGAATGTAAATTTCAAGTAAAATACGCATGTTAGCTTAACATAATGAAGAATTCATGAGCTGATTTACAGTGAATATATTTTAATTCATTTGTATTTGATTGCTTGAATTTTCTGTTCAAAACATCTTTTTACTTATGACGTCTGCGACGATGCGCTGTTTTTAGAAATAATAGCTCGCTGTCGTAGATACTACTTCATGAGGTTTTGAATCCAAATGTTTGGTTTATGTGGCCTTTTGTGTCTAAATATGAAGTAAACAGCTGGCAAAGAATCCAAGATTCACAATGATCAGGTTTGACCTACTGTGGTGTATAAAGTCGAATAAAGCATATTTGGAGCAAGGAAATCGGTGTACAATATATGCATGAAAACATTAGATTTACAGCAAAATAATATATAAGTGATTAATACAAAGTTATTTGACATAAAGTATTAAGATGCAACTTACTCGATAAATCCAATTCTACTTTTAAATCGGATAGTTCCGTTGGACATCGTGTCGCTATTTTTGAAATGTATGTGTATTTTAAAACTCCCTCAATAACTTATCAGGCAAAGCAGCTGAACGTCATTCTGTCTTTCGTCATACAACTCTCTGGTCATGGACATGAACCTCCATGATAGTGTATGCTTAATAGCACTGGTGAAACACCTCGATGAGACATGCACTGATACACGTGTACACGGGGATGTGGCTCGTGTACCTAGCAATACTTTACAGTTTCCAGACATTCATCAGCCAGCAGCATCAATTTGAGTTCAAATCTTTATTTTGATGATTCAGACCACCAGCCCATACATCAGAAATGAACATATATACAGACAAATACACACACATAAACACAAAAAAACTAGCTACATGCACACCCAATACCGTTACGTACATTTTTACAACCAATCTTTCAGGCGCTACTAGGTTTGGTCAAATAAAAAACATACAATCGGAATTGAAATACAAAAGTACAGGTTGTTATTTTGCTAATAGAATACAAACAAGAAATATCTTGCAAAAAGATGGTCGTCACGATTTGAAGGTTAAGGTTTGTTGTGCAACATAAAAATGCCGATTGCAAGTCACTCCAGATCCAAAATGGAGTTCAGTGGTTTCGGTAGGGTAACGTACCCTTTATCGAAAGGTTAACCAATCCGCGTCAAGGTTACAAACGTTGTTCGGTTGAAGAGAAATTGCGGTCATAGGTTGGTGTTAAACGTTAGATTTAATTGGTTTACACCACACTGATACGCAAATAGCAAAACCATGTTAGAACGGCTGCGCCGAAATAATAGAGAAGAACCGATAGAGCGAATTATATATAAGATTTCAGTATGATTATGAGGTATAAGATAGCTTATTGTGTTTAAGTGCCCCCCTTCCCCCCCCCCCCCCCCCCCCCCCTCCGCACTCTGATGTAATTACATTTTTTGTATTTCTCCCAGATCTCGTATTACGCTCAAATCACTAAGGAAATAAGCCTAAAAATAGCCAGCACGCATTCAATGCGATAAATTATTAGGCATTCCATATGAGTCTGTATTTGAAACACGGTCCATGTTTATAGAATCGGGGCTTTCGAGAGGAAAAGTGAGACGGACAGTTTCATCAAAACAAATGACGAGTATAATGACATGTTTGATTTTTTATTGATTCGCAATAAAACATGTGAATGTAGATTGTCGATGTGATGACGGACTGTCAAACGTCGTACATGTTAGTTAGCAAGATGACAAGGAAAACTGTTAGACGACTTAGTATATCACAAAGTACCATAGTAATGAAAGAACAACTAGAATGGGACACCACAACAGTACCAAAAGGGACCAGGGGGTACAGACAGGAAGGTGGCACAAAAAAAAAGATCGAAACGATAAGGACAAAGAAACAACGATACAGCATCATGAACGAAGTACAAAACACAAATATGCAACGATGTAGGACTGCGTGGTAAAGCAACACTAATTGAAACAATATATGAATAATGTATTGACAGCGGCCTAATTCGGTTTGCTTGCTTTAACAACTATGTGTTATCAGCACTGATTAAAACGTCAACAAGCATTGACATATACTGATTATTCTGTTTATGGAACAAAACCGTCAATCGCTTTATTTGACTAGATTACTTGAAGAGACTTGATCATGAAAGTAATTGTTTGTCTTGTGTCGTTAATTGTTTTGGCTTTGAGTGCCACCGACTTTCACTCGGTGTTTCTGCAAGAAATTGACAGGTATGGACTAATACACCTACCACAGGAAATCAGCTTCTAAAAACGACGAGTTATGAGGTAATTGCTTTAATACATTTTCGAAAGGGATTAAATCTCGCCATTTTGGCGAGGTCAGGAAAATCGTAAACACAAAAGTTTACATTTACTTCTTTTGCAAATGAAAACATGTGTATATACCCGATTCGATAAGGCTTTCATTATCGATGTATCCATTACATTGGGTATAAGGTTGTTTAAATCAAACTTTCAATTATGAACGGATGAGTTGGTTGTAAACAACACCCCTATAATCTATATAGAGGTAAACACGATAATGAAAGAAATAGCAATAATTATTAGTAGAGTAAAACCTCACACAAAGACCACCTCAATAATAAGACCACTTCAGCATCAAGAACACAATTTTCAAGTTTATTTGCTCTGATTTGCTCTCTATTCAATCCCACTATTAAAACAACCTTAATAAGAAGAACAGTTTTCAAGGGTCCCAAGGTGATCGTATTATTGAGGTTTGACTGCATTGTCTAATGTATGAATAACTCGAGCATGATGCAACATACAAAGTGTACAGCCTCTCGACATCCAAAACAAGCAAGCAAGTCTCATTAATATCAATACAAACTTGTTGTTTTCTTTCCAGTCGAATTCTCAACATGGTGGAACTTACGGATTTACATTAAGGATCAGCGGGGTAAGATATATTGATCTGCACCAAAATTATTTATGAAATGATAACATAAATCTGGCATTATTAAAAATTATAATATTAAATATATAAAGTTAAACATACTTGTACTGTAACTAATGAATGATGACTCTAGAATGTTTTGAATTCGAAACCCTTATCGAATGAATTACTAAAGTAATATCCCTTGTTATATCGATATTCAGATATTCTTGATATTGTTATATAAGTAATTGACCCTTCCTCAAACGCACTGTAGCCACGCCCACCTTAGCAACAGGTGCTCGTTGTAACTACGTTAGACAAGCGCTTTACAAAATGGCGACCGACAATAATAAACGTAATGTAATTTTGGAGTGTCTTCCAAGCGATTTTGCGTTGAATTATCGTTGTGATCAAACTTTGACTCTTTTACGCCTGTCTGGTTTACTGATAAGAAAGAAATACTCAAAACCGTCTGTGACAGACCAAAAATTATCAAAGAAAAATCAACATCATAGCTAAGCGTCTTATTGGAATGGACATATATACAGCCACAAATAAATGCACAAAATTTACATCTTTTGGATAATATAAGGATAATTTGTAATGTCTATTATAATCTGACATCAAAAATATTTGTTAAAAGTCCATGTGGTAAATATTTTGTTTTGAAATTGACAAAATAGTCCGTTTAATAAATAATTTAGAAAGTGAACAGACATTACAATATTAGGATTATATCTCAAATCATCAATTAATCATTCAACACATACATGTATTTCTAAAAATTCCAGAAATTATGCTTAAAGGAACAAGGCCAGTTCTGGCTCGGACAACTTATATAATATTACGCAATAGGCCTAAACAATATTGTCCCCTGTGTGCACTATCGAGATATCAATCTTGTCCAGACCCATAATCAGCATTTCTCTTTGTCTGCCCCAGTTGGAATCCAATATACATCCAATCAGTGCTTCCTGTCATCATCTGACACATATATACAGTACATTTATGAAGTGTCAAATATTTCTATAGACTTTTACTAAAATACCATTGATCAGGTCTGTGTTGAATGTTATAAAATGTGTACATTATTTTAGAACTGAATTCGACATAGGTGTGATTTGTAGGGTTTAAACACGATATATTACTAATTTCTGCCCTATCATAAACTGTAAACACCAGTGTAAATGAAATAATGAAGACATCAGAACTTTTCTAACTCTTATAAATTACGATTGAAAGAGATACTCATCAGTGAGTAACCAATACCAGTAAATCACCTGTATTTTCATTTTTCACTAGTATTAACAAAAATAAAACTATTTTTTCTGCATATATATGTTTATGGCTATACTATCTTCTAATCTCAATAATTATTGATGTTATAATTGATTCTGGGCATTTTTTGTTTTACAAACTAGGCATTTATAACTAATTTAAAAGTAATGTCCACCCTAAGCAAATGGAATATTAAAATACTTATCTAAATGCTGGTAAAAGTCAAATATTGTAGTTTATCAAACTAACAATAATGTTCATTCAACACGCAGATATATTGATCATATCAGACATTATATAAATTGCAACTTATTAAAACCAGAAGATGCATGAGAAGGACAGTTTGGTGAAATAAACCTTCACTGCTTTCTAATTATTAATTCGAATGACATAATTAATCAAGAATTTAGCTAATCAGAGTAAAATTGTTTAACAGTTTGTTGCTTGCATATATGTATATACATTATACAACAATAGTCTCTCCGGATATCTGCTGTCCAAACAACACAATCCGTAGCTGAAACTTTTCACCATTGTCACATATTAACATAATATGATATAATAACAATGCTATCATCATCAGAAATCTACTAAACCTTATTTTTTATCGCACGATTATCTTTTTCTGTTTGTCTAAGGTTTGTCTAAGGTAAGCGAGCTGCTGGGGGTGTGTCGAAATCCCCTTATCTGATTGGCCAATCGGCCTGTCAATCAAATATCTGAGGAAGGGTCAATTTGTTAAATAAGACGAATTATTTCCACTTTTATCACTATTTAGAGCTTTTGAAATATTTCATTTATATCCAGCATGAATGCGAAATAACATTTCACCAAGTAAATGACATAGGAGGGTTTCTCCTTGCTCCTGGCAGCCCATTTGCAACGACAACAGTAGTGAATGATACATGTGGCATTGGAACACAGAATACAGTACATTCTCACATCCTTCTAAGTGTGCTGGAAACGAATCATGTTCAGTAAAAAACTAAATTTTTTGATAAAATCAATAATAATGTTCGCTGACATATTATATAGAAAAATAAAAATGAAATCGTATATTCAGAATAATTTGTTTATTATATACAACCTGTACAAGAAACCATTCACTCTCAAATCGACGTTTTATATGCTGGATGAGTACACAAAGTACATGCATAAACTTCCAGTCATTTTGTCACGGATAACATCAGCTTCATCCCCGATTCGAATCAAAGGCAATCAGACTGGTAGTCCAGTGATCCCATGCTTGAGCATTCAAGTCATCCTTGAAAATTGTCTTTAGATTGTTAATCAACATTCACAGTACAGTAAAACCTCACTTAAAGACTATCTGAATAATAAGATCGATCACCTCAATAATAAGAAAACAATTGTCAAGTTCATTTTCACTTTTTGCTGCTTATTCGACCTCAATATTAAGATCTCCACCAGAAGACCAGTTATCAAGGGTACCAAGGGTGGTTGTTTTATTGAGGTTTTACTGTATACACAAAAAGTGACCCAGTACGACCGCATAGAGATCATAAAGGTCTACAGAGCGCGTTATGCGGGGCTCACCTATCTCCAAGTAGAGCTCATGTTGCATATAGGTCACCTGTGAGCATTATGCGGGGTTCTCCTATCAACACATATAGCTCATGTCGCATACAGCATACCAGTGAGCGTTATGCAGGGTTCTCCTATCTCCAAGTAGAGCTCATGATGCATATAGGTCACCTGTGAGCAATATGCGGGGTTCTCATATCAACACATATACCTCATGTCGCATACATCATACCAGTGAGCGTTATGCAGGGTTCTCCTATCTCCAAGTAGAGCTCATGTTGCATATAGGTCACCTGTGAGCAATATGCGGGGTTCTCCTATCAACACATATAGCTCATGTCGCATACAGCATACCATTGAGTGTTATGCAGCGTTCTCCTATCACCACATAGAATCATGTCAGTATTTGGCGGAAACATGTGCTTTAATTTCGTATAAAGCTCAGTCAGTTGACCAGATGATTTTAACGGATTTATTTGATTAACTGGTAGAATGGAAATCGTACGGCAATGCCTTCATATGGTGTATTGACAGTAAGCATTGTTTGCCCCATATGGCAATATGAAAACGAATTGACCATATGGAGTAAATAGTGTTTCCAATAGTTACATAATATGTTTGGACTATACGCCATTTTGTAGCTATACGCTCACTGTTTACGCCCAATGATTGGACTTTACGTCAACTGATTGCACTATATGCTCAATGCTGTACTGCACTGGTCATTATGTATACGCCCACCGCTTGACTTAGGTTAATTCACATATGTTCACTACTGCAATGCCTTGGTCATTCTGTATAGGACCTTTACTGGATTACATGGGTCAATCTTTATATGACTTCTGCTGGACTACATTGATCAATCTAGATAATTACTTTACTGGATTACATAATAATTTTGTCATTATGTATATGCATTTTACTATATCATTTAATATATGACACTACCAGATCGCATTAGTCAAACTGGATCGCATTGGTAATTCTGTATGCGAACTGAACATGATTGTATATGCATTCAACTGAATTGCATTGGCCATTCTGTATATGTATTCTACTGGATTACATTTGTCTTTCTGTAAATGAGCTGTACTGGATTGCATTGGTCATTTCTGTATATGTGTTGTAATGGATTGCATTGGATTGCATTGGTCATTATGTATGCGAACTGAACATGATTGTATTGGTAATAATTCATCCGTATATGTATTCAACTGTATGTGCTGTACTGGATTACATTGATCGTTTTGTATATGTGCTTGATTAATTTGCATTGGTCATTCTGTATATGTGCTGCCATGGATTGCATTGGTCATTCTTATGTACGCTATTGTATTGCATTGGACATTCTGTATAAGTCTGAATGCCAAAACTGATTAGCAATAAATGCTGTTGAACACTTATCGTAGTTGCAATTTCGTATGTGCCATTCAGGTCAACTTAATACACAACAGTCTAAAGCATTCAATAAGATTCGAATGAAATTATAACTCGGGTCCTAATACTTAAAATGTTTGCATCGTCGCCGATCTAATTTGTCTACGTTACAACTGACAAAGCCGATACTAGTTTAGACTACGCCATCATTTCAAGCATGCACAAATATATGTTTTGTCAAAATAGGTTTAACGCAACAATAACATAATAGTTACATGTCATTGATCATGTACGGATAATAAGGATTTCTAAACAGTTCGGTTGTTTATTCCGTACATGTAAGAGTTCACTTATGTAAAGCTTTGATATCACTTTAACAATAACTCCTCCCACGAACAAAATAAAATTGGAAAAAAAAATCATCACCGGCCAGAAGAATAGTGCATTAGTTTGGTTTCTGAACACTGGTAAATAGTCAACGAATCCAACAAATATTATTTCATAAAAACATACGTGTCATAAAGTCATTTTCAGGTTCAAAAGTGACGTTTTGTTATATTTTATAGATTCATCTTCAATTCACATGTCAGTTTCTAATCATTTGCATCCGGAAAAGTATCATTGAGTGTTTTCGCTTCTTTCATCGACATCATTTGGATAATGTTATCGATGTTTGGCGACAGGATATTTACAAAAATATATTTATGGTGCGGATTGCTTCGGTAATCAATGTTTAATTTTCTTTTACGATGTAGGAGACGGTATCAAGAAAGTTAGTCTGCATCTTATATACGAATAATTATACTAGTCTTACAAGAAATGCGTCCAATATACAACCTCTCCCACTGCCTGAAGAAATAAGCACATAATGTTGATCTTCAATCATGATCACAGCTTAAACTTGCGCATTTTCTAGAAATACATCAGTATTAGACATGATTTAGTTATCTACGAGAATAATTATACACTTGAATGTCTGTACGTATACGTACACGTATATTGAATTCTGCCGATTTCAAGTAATGTCTTGTAGTTTGCATTTTCCACTCGACTTACAGGCTCCAAAATTGAAACGATGTTGAATAAGGGATGATACCAGTAAAAATATCGGATACCTTGAATTCGAAATAAATTACTAGCAAAGAAAGGAACGGGAAGAATAACAACAAGCATAAATATAGAAATATAGTAAACATTGGTCTCGTAGCCTGGAGGCACCTGGGCTGAAAATTTATTAGAAAATATGTTTCAGTTGCGTATTTACTGTTACGATGTCAGTTTTGGATAAGCGGTGTCTGTTCCATAGCGTATGTACCCTTTAACCTCATCAAGTACCTTACGTTTTATGGATTGTTGTTTCCCGGAGGTCCGTGTGGGGAGCCACTGCCTTATGTATGTGGTGACCCTGTAGCAACTTATTCTCTCTCTCGTAAGTATAATTACATAAACTGCCGTTAAAATTCTTATGTCCCCGTAAACCAACGCTCTGACATTCAAACTTTCGAACGCATTTGACCAAAGTGTATTGAAATAGAAAACTTCAAGTCAGATACAAGTCGTTTCTCTTAAACTGAAGGAAAAATCCAATCTCAAAGCCAATTTCGAATTATTTTATAAGCTGTTTTGTGTTGACATGTGTTTGTCTTGAGCCTTTTCATTAACGGACAGAAACCAGCGATTCTAAACTGTTTTTTATGAACTTCAGTACTTTTCTCCGAAAAACGAAATATTACTAAATAACTAATACCATCTTAATATATGAGTATATACCATAAAACTATGTCCGCATTGAAGTATGCGATATTGTGACGTAGTTACGATTTCAAAATTCAAATTAGTGTGTGACATTGAGCACGTTATATGACACTCATGCATTGTAAAATATGTTTGAAATGATAATATTTTGTTCATCTCATTGTTTTTCTTAATGCCCATGCATTGTGTCAAATAATTTATGTAAATAAGGCGGCAATGTTTTGTGTCATTTTACACATTTCGAGCTATTATACCACTATTAGAATTATCATCATCTTTTAACTAGTGTGTTGAATATAGTTAATACATGTACTCCATATCTATAAACTCCAATCGCCTTTATGATAAGTATAATCTTACCTTAAACACATGAGATATAAATCGCCCATGCAAGAGAACATGGAATAAAAACTACATACAAAGAACAATCATAAAGGCACTATTATATGAGCGCTGAGCTATGGGATTTACAACCTCTTCTGTAAGTGACGTCATTTAAAAAATCTCAACATGTGATGTCACGATTTGCAAGCAGGAAACAAAATTAACTCCATATGGTCACATCGTTTTCAAATTGCCATATGGGGACTATATTGCTTACTGTGAGTATATGGTTTTCTGGTAATGACGTCACTTAAAGAAGAGGTTGGAAATCGTACAGCAGCCTTCAATAATGTACAGTGTTCGAGATTGAGATAAATTTGACATCCATTAAATATATATAAAATGCCATTTGTGAGCATGTTTCCACGTACTTCCACTTTCATATCAATTTCATCTCGCGCACAAGATATGAAGTATAGTTGTGCAAATTATAACATGCTTATTTAGTGTGAAAAAGGTGTCTACTATATTTATGGATTTGTTTTATTTTAGTCGTGAGTGTTTATTGAAACATTTATGCAGTTAAATATCTATAAAATATATTATTTGGCGGTATAAATACATGTTAACATGCTATAATGTTGATATGACGTTATAAGCTTATAAAGCCTGCGCTTTTGATTGAAGCTTCAAACGTATATATTTATATCGTAAATTTTCCAGTTACTGTAAAACGCATTGACAATTGCCCACGTTCTTACTAAATTCAATTTAGATTTTACTAGATTAGTGGAGTTTAAAGCAAGATAGTTTAGATAGATAACTATCATTTAGTCTCCTTTAGTTCGCCCCTAACATCTTAGAGACGATGAATAACGACACATAACATCAATCATGTGTAATTGCGGTGATCTAAAGCAACATAAAATATGTTGAGCTGTCGGAGATAAGATAAAAACATAAATATCAAACTTTTGTAGCGATTGCTGACACTAATTTCATAATGCACGGGCAAGCATATAGTAGGTGTGCATGCAGACAACGATCTATCTACGACACAATAAGCCATTAGGCATAGCAACTAGACAGCACTCTAAATGTAAAATATGTAGTCGGCTAACGTGGCCCTAGTTTATGACAAGTGTTATTTCCAGAAAAACCCACAGCGTAATATTAGGCTCAAACGTCTAGTTATAAGTATTTACTAACCCATATATTTATTGCTGAAAGCCTATATATGTGTTATATTTAAATTCGACCGTTCGTCCTCCTAGGTAAAACAAACACCAAACGTCATGATAAATTAACAGTTGTTAAAAATGACGAACCTTTCTTTAGTTCACAGTGTACAAGCAATAGTTAGATCATGAAAACATGACGGTATCAAATTCAGCCGAATGGGCGTAGCCCCGAGACTTAGTTAGATATCCAAGTATTTGTACTTTATCTGTAGTGTAGCATAGTCCAATCACAAAAAGGGCGTGTACAAACAGGCGCATCTCTTTATCATGTGACGTATGCAAATAAGCAGACATGGCGCGCACTGTGACTGTAAAAATTAAAAACTCGTATATTTACCCAATCACATCAACGTAGCATGCACCGTGATTGTGAACCCCAGGATGTAGAACCAATCCTGGTCGAGTACCGATACGAAATGTCGCTTTTTGTTAACAGTGCGCGATACCCGCACTGTCAGTGAATGCACTGTGTCCAATGATAATTAAAAGTCCCTTCCTTCTATAGTGAACGTTGAGGTAAGCTCATTCTTGCAAGATGTAGCACTAATATGTCAAAGAAACTAACCAAATTATAACACAATACATAATGACACATATTGGTGTATTAGCTGATTTGTTACATCAAAAGCAGTATCATAAATCTTGAAATTAATTCTATTATTATACAGTGTATATATACATGTATATACTTTAGGCAGTGGTGACCTTTATCACACTCGCTACATTCAATAAATAGTGAAATGGCTGCTTGTTTGTTAATAAGTTGAATATCATAGAATATAACATATTTGACTTCATGAAATCTCTCTTTACGGAATACCACTAACCCAGGACAATCATATTTATCACATTGTTGTGAAAGAAAACTAAAACTGTTTTACAATTCCATAATGCTCATCAGTTTCTTGTATTTATTAACTTTTAACGTATAAATATATATTATTTGATTTATGTTACGTTTTTAGTTATTCAAACATTTGGACGGTTGCTTGGAGAACATCGTCAATTCTGACGATTGATAGTCAATTACAGGAAAGAATGATTCACGCACGCACACAATACTTAGATTACATATTTTATGTCTACACATGAAGTACACATTATTAACAGACATATAAATCAACGTCTAAAAGTGGAAATATCCATTTCAAAATCTTATTGTATGTACGAAGATGTATTATCCACTTATTGAGAAACATCTTTAGTTACTAATATCCAATGGTCAGTACATTCTGTTGAATTTTAAATTTCATGCTGTCAAAAACTACACTTATCAATCAGTTAACCCGCCAGTTTTTGTATTTTAAAATATTCACTTAAGTATGACAATGTTATCGACAGAAGATGCATTCAATAGATTGTAGAAAATGTGTAAAATGGAGCTGGAATATTGTCACGTTAGATATTATCACATCACTGTATTGATTTTGTACCAGTATCTATATGAAATTGTAGATTTGTCCTTCAATATCATAACTTTTGTTTATTTTACGAGCGGAATAATGAGACATACACGTTTAAGTAATATTTCCGCTTCCTTGTATTATGTCATACGTTCTTAAATAAGAATGTCTTAAGATAAAAGTATGCAGGACAGTAAAATGGTCTTAACTTAGACACAAGATACGACAATAATTGAGTCGGAGGAAGCGAAGCGACACACGTAATATCAATCAAACCTTTGTATTTGTATCGTATACGATCAGCGTAATGGGCTGACATGTGTCTATCCACATTTAAGTAATACCTATTGTCTGATATTAATTATTTCCTTTAAATTAAATAATGGTGTCGTCCATCAGAATTATATTCTTACAGCACTGGGTAATAGTTTGCAGTAACATTGTATTTTTTGTGAATGGTTCGGGGATATGCAGCTAGTTTTGCACGGAATCTTCGAAAAGCCGGTTTCCCCTTCCTTAATATATGTTTACCCTTGACACATAATGTAATTCATTACTTTGTTTCATAAGGGTACAATAAATTGCAGACCAGGGCCCGTATTACAGAAGCTTCTTATCCTTAAAATTTTCCTTAAATGACGAAAACATCTTAAGTTTTACATTTTTATCCTTAAGATTTCAGAAAATTCTTAAATAGTATAACACAATGTTCTTATCTTATTTTTTCACTTAAGGTAGGTGATTTTCTCCTTAGATTTTAAGGAAAGCTAGAAATCCCGTATCTTGTTGTGTTGAAATCATAGATGTCGAATAATTGTGCTGTTCACTGGTTCAGAAAATGGAGGCGATTCTATAACTTAAGATAGTTTATACAAGATCAGGGAGGTCTAGCTTTCCTTAAAATCTAAGGAGAAAATCGCTTACCTTAAGTGAACAAATAAGATAAGAACATTGTGTAATACTACTTAAGAATTTTCTGAAATCTTAAGGATAAAAATGTAAAACTTAAGATTCTTTCGTCATTTAAGGAAAAGTTTAAGGATAAGAAGCTTCTGTAATACGGGCCCAGGTGTTGCCATCTTACTCCAAAGTATGTAATTGCTTTTGTTTCTCGATAACATTTCATTAGACTGGAAGCTTGATCTTACTTTACCATTACGTGCTAGCAAAGATTACAACATAGGAAAGGTGATAATGGAATGTATCGTGTTTGTATCACTCATTAAATTTTATACAATGTGTATAAATAACAACCATCGACCAATTAAAATAAACACGGAATGAAGTTAATCACTAGTCAACGCTTACGCAATGCTAGTAACAGAAAGTTTTTAATCATCAACAGAAATCATTATGGAATCGAATACACTTTGGCAGTGTTTATTTGCGGGAGGCGTATAAATTATCACATGACATTCACCACACCATCTGTGGCGCTTCGTAATCACTATTTTATTCACAACCTTTCTTTCGAGAAGAGAAAGCACACAACCATAAAGCTTGATTAAACGAGACTATGATATAGACATTTGTCTGTTTCAATCCCATATGTAATGAATTTGTCACTATAACAATTGGCATGTATAAGGTGCGGTCGTCTTCAACATGACACAGAGCAATGTATAAGAGCTGTCGGTTTGTACATTAATAGTACATCGATATCATGCGTGGATAATTACAATGTTCTTATACTTCCACACGTCTATTTTGGCAATTGTAGCGACATCTCCATCAGTGAGCTAGGGACATCAATACTTATATTTACATGTTGATGTATATCTCGTGTAGTTGGTAACTGACTATCATTTGAATGGTTGAATTACACTCATAAACAAATATACTAAAAGAAAATTAGTCGCATCTTATTTTCAGACTTACAGTTTAGACTTACTACTTCAGAAATAGAAAATGTAAAATAATCTTTCTAGACTCTAGTGATCCATTAGCTGTTAGATAAACTCAACTTTCTAGTTTGAAAGAATATCTTCAGTTAGTAAAAATCCACCATGTTATTGAATGTTTGGCGACGATTGAGCTTGTTGGGACAGTTGAACATTGCAGTATTGCCAGTCGATTTAAGACTACGATATCAGACAGCTGGTTGTACCTACGACTTTTCTCGTACTGGACGTCTATGAGTTACAAATGAAAAAAATGCTGCCTGATGCAGCAAAGGTGTGTGCACGGCGTAAACAGAATGAAATAGAACAACTGCTAATTTGAACTAACACTATGTGTTTATTATGCTTTAATGTGTAACTATATATTAAAGAATATAAAGTACATTTGTAGTTTTAGTAGTAGTTTATGAGGAATTTATTAAGGAACAGACTAGTTTTTGTATGGACAGTTCAATATAAATAGAAATTGATAGTGTGGAAAACTTTGATGATAATGAACATCATGCATGTAAATGAAGACAAAATTATGCATCTCAAAATGCAAACATTGATTGAAACATATTAACATAAATCACAATCATTATCACGGTAGAAATAAATAATGAAATACCGACAAATTTACATAATTAGTATTTACTAAAAATTAAAAAAAAAAAATCACTAAATGATATTGCATATCATGTCAAAATGTGAGATCACTACAGTGTAATTAACAACATGTCAGTGGACAAACAGTCACCCAGCATCACACACTGAATTAATCAAGCAATGTGTGAATGTAAAATGAGTTTAGACATTTTGAAAGTTAGAAAAATAGTGTAATTTAATGTAAATGATAGCTAAAAAGTGACACCTGAGAGAACTATAAAATGCTACCCGAATGAACAAGTGGTAGCAGGCCGTAGTATATGAATGACATTATAGTAAGTCAAAGAACATAGCAACGATAAATAAAACCGTATTTACTTATATCTCAAACATATTTACAGTGGAAAGAAATGCAAAACTCACGAAAATGCAACACAGTTACTAAATGCAAAAACATTAATCACTAAATGATATAGCACCTTGTCAAAATATGAGATCACTTCAGTATGTAACAACCGCATGCTAGCATCACACATATGATAAGTTATCAAGCAGTGTGAATGTATAATGAGTATAAACTTTGTGTATGACTGGATAAGGGTGTAATTGTATAGTATGTAAATGAAAACTATAAATGATACCTGAATCTACACAAGTGATAGGAGGTGTACGACATATTGGTTTAGCAGACTTAATATATGATTGACTAGTAAAGTAAACAAAAAGAGCATAGCAAAGAGAAATAAAAACGTATTTACATACATATTAACAGTAGAAAGAAATAATGCAATACTGATCAAAAAGCAAAAACGATTACTAAATACAATCAAAGCAAACAAATGGGGTGTGGAACGGTACCACTTGTCGCTGTAGCCAAGCTGGCAACTCGTTGCATATTAGTTTCTGTTTTGTAACTAAACAGTTTATAATATCAAAGTTTGTGTAAATAGGTAAGGAGGTTTGCATGTAATATGGAATAAAACAAAAACATAAGACAGAAATGTGAAAAAGAATAAAAATTTAGAGATCTTCAATCCGACTTGTTCTAGAAATGCTAGATTTTCAATCCAAAATAAAGAAAAATGGTCAGTAATAATGGTAGAACATTAAGACTGTAAAACAAGTGCAATGTTTGTCACGATTGTAAATAAATGAAATACAAAGATATTAGTCCCTTTATGTAGTTTGTGAATATTTAATTATGCACTAGCATGCCATAGGTTATGAGTTTTCTTGTTGTGGTGGGGTATTTTCGAATTAATTTTCAAAGCACAACTTTGATAAAAATCTAACATGTTTTTTAGAGATGAACAGCAGACAAGGTTTTCAAGTTTCAGACACCTGTGACCTTGACCTTTAACATTATGACCCCATATTACAATATGAACTACTAGACTTCATACTGATACTTCCCAGCAAGTTGGAGATAAAGGGAGAACAAGGCAAACTGGACAGACACACATACAACATGGGGGAGACATAATAAATACAACATGATGAACACATATGTACAAGCAATAACAACATTTATATAATTATACATTGTAGTTAAATAGTATTACTAAACTGTTTACTTCATATATGCAGCTTAGTTGCAAAAACATCATCTTGTATAGTATATACATGAAACTAGGTCAACTCATCCAAGCTTTGTTTTAAAAGAACCTCTTTTGAGCTTAGTCAGTAACAAAATGTATTGTGAAATTATGTTAGACCAGTTCTATCAAAAGTTGAAAGTAGACTGGGGACACAGCATATGGCTATCCAAGGAACATTTTTACCAGGTTTGGTTTAAACTGGTCTAGCAGCTTTAGATATAATATCCAAAATGTGTCAGCGAATCAGATGTTGGATGTAATTTTGGTACAGTACAATCATGTGTCATGTTCATAGCAAATCAGCCAAAGGGTACATAGATTTTTTTAGAAAAAATGTCAGGCAATCAGAAGCCCTAGTGACTATTTTGGAATTTGAGTGGGGCTGTGTGACACAATATTTTAGGACAATCATCCAATGAACAAATCTACCAAATTTGATTCATATTGTCCAAGTGGTTTTGGAAATGTAAACGTTTACGACAATGCTGTTGCAGTGGGCAACAGATGGTAAGTGATGGCAAAAGGCAACTTGGTTCAGGTGAGCAAAAAACATGGAATTCAGCTTACACTTCTGTAAGCGTACAATTAAACATTAAAGCAGATTTGTTTGAAAAGTGTTACTAAATCAATATTCTACTAATAAAAGACATGTACATTGGTACAGAAAAAGCCTATACTTACATGTGCACTATAACACTTAATTCAACAAAAACATTGTTCCATTTCCTACATATACACATATATGTATACTTGCATATGCAGTGTTAAACAGAGAAATGAAGCCTTAATGAGGTTCATATTAATGTGCAGAACATTACTGAGATATTGCAATATACATATATAATAATATTTCAATTGGGATAGTGATGTGTCGAAAGTATTCATAATTTGTATGTCGGGGAGGGGGGGGGGGGGGGGTCATTTCAATGAGTTAAATAATCAAAAAATATCAAAGTGAAACAAACAGCTGTAAAACACCATAAGACTGAGACAAGACATGAATATTGCACATTAACACATTAATCCAAAGACTAGATATCTTACAAACTATCTATATTGTAAGAACTGTTACAAGTATCAAAGACAAGCAAAGTCAACTATCAAACAGAGTACAACATATTCAAGTAAGAAGGGCCAATCACATATTAAATCAAAATAAGGGAGGGCTTGGTTTTTTTTAACTTTCGAGTGCCGACTGGCTTTTGTTACATGTGGTATTTAGTCATATTTAACTTTTGCCATACAGTAAAAAAGCTAATGCACAAATACTATAAATATTGACCCTCAAGTACATTTCATTGCACTAACAAGCTGATTTTATACATTTAAGATTAAAGGGCTGTTCCAGAAAATACTTCACTCCACAGGATGCAATATATTACCCCAATTACCTACAGAAATAAATTTACTGCTAATGGTAAATTTCAATTTTTAAAAGCCAACAATGAAGAAAATAATAAAGTGGCATGTTAGAGGTTGCTGAGGGGAGTTTTTTCTCTCTCTCTGAAACAGTCGTAAAGCAAGAATAAAATGCACCTTTCTTGTTTCCAGGGTTCCCTCTGCCATTCGCCAATAACATCAAATGTGAAAAAAACAATAATTTGGCAACTGTTTTTCAAATTTGGCAACAAAAATATTCCAAAATGAAATATTCATGCTGTGTACTTTGAATATGCCACAGGGAATGATTCCGAATCGTGTTTTCAAATTAAAAAAAAAAATAGCACCTTCAATACCGGGATATGAATAAATACCGAATGATATCAGGAATGGAAGTATCTAGTTTTTCGCATAACTTTGATTGGAGTGTCAGTTGTTCCGAATAGTTGTTCACTGTCATTGTTAGTGCAGGTGACACTTATTAAAGGTTTACACAAGGCAACACTATGAAGCTCTAAATGTTCATCTTGCATATCTAGGAACATCTGCTTCGCCATTCCTACAGGTACTCTTTGTCATCTATTGTTAAGAAGGAGAACTCATCTTCTTCCTGACAAACACTATCCACCTCATCAATTACTTCTTCTACTGGAAATTCTGTTTTCTGTTAAAATACAATAGTATAGGTATATTGTAAGGGTAATAATGAAACATATAAATTTAAGAAATATCTGAACAATGTTTGCTATATTTAGGTGTTGAACCTTTCGCCTAGTGTTAAAGCTCTTTCTGATTGAGTGTGAGGATGAGTAACCGAATCATGTATATGATAAAACAAAATTATTACTTTGATCTTGCTGCCGCATATCGTCCCTTTGACGGTTTGTCGTTCTTTAATTGTGTATTTCTTTACTTTTCTGCTTTAACAATGTATTTAGTTACATGTTTATTATAACCATGACATATTAATGTCTCCATGTAAAATTTAATGGTATTAAAAAGCATTAGCCAGTAACAATATATTTCAAAAGAATCAGTTGACAGCTGCTAAAATTATTAAACTAAAACTATCTGAATGGACAAAAAAATCTGTATGCCCTTTTTGATGATATAAATACTGTACTACAGTATATTCAGAATGTTTTGGCAATATTTTATTTTAGGATTGCAATAATTTGAACTTGCTATTTAAATTTGTATAGCAGAATATCAATGTATCATTTCCTATAATTGCAATAATTAACCTCACAATTTGTCTGTTGTTTAAAACACAACAAAAATCAGGGTTCCCACTCTTCCAAGAAAAAAATTCAAGGACTCTTCAAAGGGTATTTTCACAAAATTCAAGGACCAAAACAGCATTTGTACTGCTATTTTATTCATTCAACATGTCT
Source organism: Mactromeris polynyma (assembly GCA_032209605.1). NCBI lineage: Eukaryota > Metazoa > Mollusca > Bivalvia > Venerida > Mactridae > Mactromeris > Mactromeris polynyma. Next base: position 8,726,177 of record JASFXZ010000007.1, read on the forward strand.
TTCAAATTAACTTTTTTCCACGAACATTTAAGTATTAAACTTCAAATTATGAACTAATATACAAGGAAATGTTACACTCACTTCAACGCGTGTCACGATTTTTTATCTGTTTAAAGTGAGTTTATTATACAGTAGGAGAACCATGTGACATACCGTGATTAAGGTCTTGGATATTGTTGAAAGGGAAACTTCATTTCTGTAGGTATTTGTAACACTGTATGTTATGACAAGTCTCCAGGTTGAAAGGTTTCATTCACACATTTGCACCATAAGGCCACCTAACATGTTAATTATCACGCATGTTTGAACGATACATGACTTAATTATCAGGGAAAATACTGCAAAATATTATACAGAGCACAGAGACGAATGCTGGCTGCATCATAATAATAACAAATAAAATGTAGGTCAACCACGCGATGGGTCAACCATGATGTTGAAAGGATAAATTCCAATAATTATACAGTTAAAAAGATTAGTTAATGACATAAATCATAATATACAGCAAAATCACATACCTTAATTTAGCTTTTATAGTCTACAACAGCAATAATGACGTTACAACGCACAATCGTTCGTTTCTCGGATTCCCGCCGGTCTGCGCATGCGCACAATAGGCTCTGTTCGATTTTGTCCCCAATTTTTTTCTAAACCGAGTCCATTGCACAACGACGCTAACATAATTCAATATACCCGGCGTTGACAGCCGTGCAATGACGCGTGGGCAAGACCATCCACCTACGCAAGTGTTGCTGACCTGCCATCGCCACTGCTTTTAGCAGTCTCAGTACTATTTATGTTATTGAATAATATTAAAGAATATGTAATATGTATGAACGTTCTGCTCATATAAACTGTTACAGCAGATTTGAAAATGACTAGTCATATAAAGTTATGATTTATTATTAGAATTATAATAATACATATTAATAGGGTATTTCTTGTAATTCTTGTAGTAATGTGTAGTATGAAAGCCTCTTGAGAGATAAGTCTATGTATGTTTCAATGTTCTTATCTTGATGAGTTACCTTCATAAAATAAAGTTTATTTATAAATATTTGTTATTATTAATTTTAGTTAGTCGCCGCACGAGCGTGGTAAATATTGAAATCATCTTTACTTTGGTTGAGTCTTGACGCGCGACGTCATCTCTTGCGCTTGTGATCACTCACGTAGGATCATGCAGAAGTTGAATTTCATTCGTTTTTCCTTTCCAACTTTTCGTTTTTTCAATTCATTTAAATGAAGAATTAAGGGATTTGCCCATTGTTGAGTACTTCGATGAAATTGGTTTCGGGGGAAGTGGTCCCCTGGTCTGGACAGTAGAATAATTGCGTCTGTTTATTACATTTCGTTGTAATTGTTACCAATTTAAATACAAAACCTATTATTTCGAGACGCGTTTTCCCACTGTTTAAAACACACACTATTCATTATGGTCGGCCAGGCCATTTCTTGTAGCGTTCCTTGTAGCGACTTAAATCTCTCTTTTATTCCTCAGTAGTCTTGATTTCATTACGTATTTTGGTCGGACTGTGACATTTGCTGTCCTGTTTTTTCTCACTGTTGTAATATGTTATTTATGTTTATTAGGTAGTCCATAACATGACTCGGAGAAATGCTAGGTGCATGGCTGGTTTATATATCAATGGTACACGGAGATATGTATGTACGAATAATCTTCATATTCAACACATATTTCTTTACATATATAAGATGTGAAAAATGCCATATAATTTGTTAATGACAATGTCCAATTTGTTATTTCGCTTTATACAATAAATTCATACATGTATACATACATTCAGTAACTAGTGATATATTTATTTAAATAATTTAGTAATACGTAAAAGAAACAAAAAAGTCAATATATGTTCGTAACTGAGTTCACCTTGTCAGTGAGCAGCAACACATATAACATGGACAGTGGTATGTAGCTTTCCATAGTTTATAGTTACAATAGTTTTAATACGAACGATATTGTCCAATGAACAAAGCACAGACAATTTTATTCATGGGATAAATATACATACTTTTGTACTCGAATTCGAATAAATGTACATAGATTGGTACTCGAATCGGGATGAATATACATGATATTACTGCAGATAAACGTATTGACAGAATTGTCTTATTGTTCTTTTTAATCACTCAGTGTACCAAAATAAGTTGGCATTCCTATGGGAACTAACTGCGCTCCATAACCGCCTTATTCTTAGTTTGTTATAACATGATTGTGCCCTGTACGTAATCACATATCACGTTTCCTGCATCGCTGTGGGATCGAATCCCACCCGTAATGTAGAATTTGTGTTAAGGAAGCTATCCAGCTGGCTAACATAACATTCTGTCCAGGTAACCGCATATCCCCAAGATATTGTTAGAATGGGCACATGGGATCTTCCTCCGCTCATATAACTGCAATAGTCACTACATGACCCTGACTGTTCATGTAACCTAAATAAGAGATAATAAGTTGCTTCAGGGAGGGCCACATACACAAGACAATTCCTCCGCATACAGACCAACGGGAAAACAACAGTCTACATAACATCAGGCATTGATGAGGTGCAAGGTAAATACACAAGGGAAAAGGGCCCCAATGTTTAACCTGGCCGAACATAAAGCACAAGGAGGATTACGGAAGAAAACAGGGGGATACTTTAATGGATTGAATGCATCATTGAGCTAGTAACAATAGGCCGAAAGGGGAAGACAATAACTTGAACACTATAGCATGTGAAAGAATTGCACATGGGGAAAGGGGAATTTAACATACATCTAAAACATAAATAGAAATAATAACCATGTAGCGATTTTCAGCCTTGAAACTGTCAGTAAACTACTGGAGGTGAATCGATTTAACAGCTAGTTAAACTCACACTTATTTGCTATATAAAAGCCGTAATTCAAACAAAGGAGAAACAATTTTTGAAGTTGTTATTTATACAAAGGAGCGTTCAGAGGAGATGGATATTTCAAAGTTTATACAACTTAAATGTCTGTATTTAAATTGGACCATAATAAATAAATCAGGATAAATGACACATAATACATTCCAGTTATTTTGTATAGCATAAAACATGGTGAATGTTAGATAAACGACCTCCAATTACATGTTATTTGACAATTTTCTGGTGCCAAGTGTTCAGTTTTATTCCCTCCATCACGCCATGTTTCGGCTATCGCATGTTCTTCACGCTATCATTTAAAGCATAAACAAAGTTAATCAAACCATAAGTGTCGCCAGAAAATGCATAGCACAATAATTACTAGGGCAAATTTGAAGGACACCTGAAGGGAAAGTAAATTTAATAAAAGTGCAAACTTCATGTTTTTATTAATAACACTAACGGAATGTAATGTAAATCATTATTGTTTGGTAATGATGCGTCACATATTGAACATGTTATGATATTGTGCAAGAATTGCACATACATAATATATTAATGATGTAACAAAAGGCATTAGCTATCAATTTTTGGAATAAATCAAGTTTCCTCAAAGGGAACAAGTCTTTGTTGATGTTTTAAGAAAGTTCGCAATATGGAAAACTATCTTGCTTAGAAACGTAATAGTAAGCGCCCAACATTGGACGCGGACCAACGACCGTGATATTAGCAGTCTCATTCTAAACCGACTAGCCGAAAGAATAACACAGATAAGGAATAAATGTAGTGTCTAAAGCAAGAGAGCTTTTACACTTTCAGGAATCAAATAGTTTAATCAACACATACGTTTATGTGCAACTAGGTTTTACATCAACAGGATAGTCAATTTACATGAACGAATAATCAGCTTTTGTTATAACAAAATGTATTTGGCATCGTTTATTTTGACAAATTAATAAACATCATTAAATTCTTGTGACAGACATTCATATATCAATGCATACCATTGGTAACATCCGTTTCGTAATTAATTGTATTGCCCGAAATTTATTACCAAAGTGATGAGGTTGCCGTTTACAAAACGCTTCTGTTATCCTTAAAACACTGGTCTACTAGTGATAGTTCGAAATGTACTCTTCTGTGCTACACATGTTACGACGTAGCATCGCCGTACTGATTTGGTACAAATAGTGTGCATTATAAAATGTAATTAATATGTAGTTATTGACACTCAATAGCGTCACTAGTGGACGTGTTTAGTGATGACATTCATGATTGAGTAATGTTTAACTGCCGTAAAATGGCTTTAGATCGCATCTGTTGTAGCATGATCCAATATTATGCAGAGCATTAAAATGTTCTAAACGCAGATATACGATAAGACATTGATGAAATCAGTAGCAATAGGAGTACTACTAATCAATCCTTAATTGCCCACCAGACAGTCTGGTTGGTGGTAATTCCGTTGTGTACCATCATAATGCAGCGCTCACATCAGTCTGTTTGTCCACGTTTCAAGAGATGTTGTCTCATTTCCTGAATGTCATATCTAATTACGGAGACCTCCCATGCGCATGGGTCATAGTCGACGGTTATAATTTACATTTTATGTACGCATTCACATTGATGTATTACTGTGAACTATTGCAAGAAATTTACAAACATTTCACTTTTATGCGCGATCATCTTTTCCGTAATGACAAGGGGAATTGGTTATATATTGAGTTATATATTAACTGTAGAGGTATGTGCGGGTTAAGTTAAAAAAGCAGACCAGCTATATTTATACACTTACATGTACCCTTAAAACCCATATGATATTGCAATAACAACCCACCCTCCTGAGGATAATAATGTGTGGCTGTACCGAGTATTTGTCCATTTCAATAACAACTTCAGCATTCTGGTCTGATATCGTTGTTATGCAGCGTGTGCACAGATACATGCGTATTTATCCCGTGGATGCCGGGCTTATGTCACTCCTTTACTAATTTTTCTCGATTATATTCATTACAATACAATCGAAATACTTGTACTGTTCCAGTCGGCATTTATTTGGAAAGGTATAACTGTTCAAAGCAGCTTTCAGTGTGTTCATGACATAAATGTTGCTTGGCTTGATCGAACAACTATCTAAAATTATATCCGTTTTTCGTCTTTTGAAATTTGATAAACCAATATTCTTTGTCAGACCAACTTTGACACATGCTTCCATCTCCTATCAAATATATGATACAAGATGATAAACCATGAACTTTTCACAAATAATTATTTCATGTGCCTCTATATGCGGAATGCAGTGGGTGGAAATTAGATTTTCACATCAGATGACGATTACTATTCAGGCTTACATATTGTACACATTTATACTCAAGAGCATCGGTAAATTACCAATACAATTACAATTTCAACCGCAAAATCACTCAGCATTATTAAAGTCGTCATATCTATTATAGTGAATCGTTATTGTAAGAATAAAGTCAAGGTCACCAAAAGAGAGAGAATACGTAACTACAGGGAAAGCCACATACATAAGACAGTGCCTCCCCACGCAGATCTCCGGAAAAAACAACAATCCACAAAACATAAGGCACTAAAGGAGGTCAAACGGTACACATATTAAGGAACTGAGGCACAAGGAATCGCCCAGCAGACCACAAGGAATAACTAGGAGAATCAAAGTGGACAGTAAAGGGAGGGGGAAATTAATGGATGGAAAAGATCACAAGACAAGTCAAGACAACTGGCCGTAATAGGCCAAAAATGGGCAGGAAACAATCCGAACACTGTATAAAGTGGCAGAATTGCACAGGGGAAAGGGAAATACAAAACACATTCAAAACACAAACAGAAACCACAATCATATAGCGAATTACAGCCTTGGAACTGTCAGCAAAAATACTGGGGACCAAGACGGTTTAGCAACGAGTATAAGGACATTTTACGAATCATTCATAATTAGTTGATAACAATTTCCAAAGCTGAAAAGTAAATGCCGAGTAATTGGTTACATATAAGTTAACTACCTTCCATACATCTTCTAGCGGATAACAGTTAAAAGGTATACTCCAATCTTTATTTTGTTCACCAAAAACATTTCCGCTGAAATCTTGATCATGTCGATGTTAACCGCATTTGTAAACATCGAATTTAGCTCAACCTCAAAATGCATACATCTACACACTTCAAATAAAACTTACGAAACTATAATGCAATGTTTGTTAAGGCATAAACAATGTTTGTTTCAGGTTTCCCGACCTACCCTAATTTTGAGGTGGAGATAAATGCGATATTAACTAATGGGAATTATCCTATTTGTCAAAAGACATACATTTAACCAATGAAATATAACGTAGCATGCACTGTGATTTTGACTCTATGGATGTTGAACCCAATGTAAGCATTGTTATATAATGTCGCTTATTGCAACAGTGTGGTCACCAACGGATCTCTTTTATTCGTAATGTTTCGTGCCATACATACCTTCACGCAACTTATCCAATTTGTGTCGCATTTGTCGATCTTGCTGGTGTTGGTGATAATGGTAAAATTTGTGATTTTATAGTGCTGTTAGATTGACCGCGAACAGGTTTATGAACATTCAGGACCGATTCACGTCAATTCAGGTAAGGAAATGCTCTGTGTATAAGGCTATAAAGTTCTGTTATTTGAATTACTTTTCTAAAACCGCTATACGGAGATGTATGTATTTGTTGGTAGTGCCGTTATATCTGAATAAAGCTGTTATTGTATGTCCGTTTTGTTGTAAAAAAACATATAACTGACGAAAACCGGAGTTCGGTGTTATCTATTATTCATTGAAGGTACATGCAGATACATTACATATTATGTTTATATTACATTTATCCAATTTACAAACACATTAGCGCACATTAAGCCACTTAAAGTCACACACTGTGTTCCATTATCATAACCAGTCGGTAATATCGTGATAATCATTGCTAATCCGAAAAAAACACTATCCACTTAGAAGAACAAAGACGTATTTACCAGGAAGAAATATTTAACAAAGTACATTGTACACCAGAACTCCCTAGTCCAGAAACTCTCCAGTACGGAAACTTCTTATTACCGGAACATGTGCTCAGTCCCGTTTCAGTTCCTTCACTACAACATATAAAAGAATCTCCAATAGGCCGGATCCCTTCTACTCCGGAATCCGGATATTTTTTTCGGTCCGGATTATTTTTTTACACATGAAATCAATTTCCAAAAACCAGGTGATTATTTTCCGCAAAAATACGTGAGCTAGTCAGTATTTGGATGGAGAATTGAAATGAGCCATTACAATTTATTGCATTGGGTTGTAGACCATTAGACGTTGTCATCGTATGCATTCCGTTTTTACAGGATCAAAGAAAGAACGGGTACGAGGTGTACTAATTCAAGAACAATTGAATAGACGTGTGGTTGTAATCGTTTGCGACTGATGGTTCCAGGCAATTAAAGTGTGAGCAGAAGGACTGATGGAAAAGTGTGAACTACATTTGGCTGTTAGCGCAGAAAAAATCCCCATTTTGTACAAAAATCACAATTCAAATGTTTTACCCTAGATCATTATTTTCCTCTACGAAAATATTTTGAAATAAGCTGTTTTGCATAGTTTTCTACTAAGGCATTTTGAAAATACACCGTACTATGTGCATAGCTTGTCAGATTTTGTGGATGGTATCGTCTCGACACACACACACTTAATTGCAGCTATGTTGAAAATCATTGGAAACGTTGAATGATTTATTGAAATATAATAATTATTCTCAAATTTCTATAATGAATAAACGAATTTTATAATGATACTTTACATTTAGACGGCATTCATTTTGCAAATCGCACTGCAAATTTTCCATGCATGGAAGGAGTACAAACAATCATGCTTGTCTCTTATAACTAATGCTTTTTATACATCAATTGAATTTCCAAATTTACATAATTTATGTAAAATACTTGAGCTTAAATGTCCTTATGACTTATGATTGAAATAATTGCTGTGCCATGCGCAATCTAACAAGTAGCTCTAATTTGTTTATAAATGAATGAACCGAAGAAATCAAACGATAGATATTTCTGTTCTATATTTCAAATGAATAATGAATATTACGCTCAAACGGATTTAATCTACATTGTTAAAATCACACTGAATTTTAGACAATCCTTTATTGCGTTTAAGATATTGATGGCATTTTATTAACAATTATTCTGCCTCATTTACTTAAAGTTAATGTTTGTTATTATTTTGATATACGATTGATTACAGTCCAATGTACTGACAATGCACGTTTGCTAGTATTCGCCGTTTTTACCTATTCCTTAACATAACTCATTCTGCAAGATATAAATGAACTTATGAATATTTATATCATGCATATAATGGAATGCATCGTTCAAAACGTATTGCTGTTTTCCCTGTACTTTGTTTATTATTATTGTTATATATGATTGATTACAGTCCAATGTACTGACCATGCACGTTTGCTAGTATTCGCCGTTTTTACCGATTCCTTAACATAACTCATTCTGCAAGATATAAATGAACTTATGAATATTTATATCATGCATATAATGGAATGCATTGTTCAAAACGTATTGCTGTTTTCCCTTTACAGCAAAAGGCAAATCACTCGAATGAAAAAAGGATGGTAAATGTTTTATACGTCTGGATTTACGATGTTTATTGTGACTGGAATGTGAATGGAATTTATACAGACAATTCTCGTTTGATGACGGTTGAAAGCCTTCAATTAAGTAAGGAGCTGTCACTTTCAACTTGCGCCACCAACTAAACACAAGTATGCGACCAATAGCGGATTTAATCCGGCTTTAAGAGTGCTCTCGACCTTACACTTATCCTTCTACGAACAGTATATTAAACAAAAACGTCCCTGCTTGATAACTTCCCAATAGGCAAGTTGAGTACAATACATGCATTATGATGCAGAAAACCTCTCTCAGAACGATATTTAGGGGACCGTAAGATTTATATCGTTGTAACCGAATATCATTATAGTCGGACCACTTTTATTCGAAAAACTTCTATCCGAATACATAGTATCATCTGAAATAAATATCAAATCCCGATGAATCTTCTTAGGTATGGCGGAATGAAATTCGCTATCCATGTTTTATTCGAAATACAATTTCGGTCCCGATTAATTCGAATGAACGAGGTCCGACTGTACATCCGAGGTTGACTTTTATCGCAGTCGAAAACAGAGGCTAAATCAGCTGAAAGAAAACCATTAAACGCGACAACATCTGTAAACACTAAACTACCAATATTTACAATATTTATTTTCCATATCTACTTGTGCGTACTTTAAGTGCACCTGTGCCATTATTATCTTGCATTTACTGCCTGGCTTCTTCATTTTGCTTCCTTTCCTGTCTACATCTACTGTTAGTCTTTTCTTTATATCGTTTCCAAGACGACAACGAGTGTCCTCTTAAAATACCATACCACAATTATAAGTAACGTGCGAATAAAATCGACTCATTGTAGTAAAGAGAGCGTGATACTCTGTATTTCACGTAATACATGGCATCTTTGGGACATGTTAATTCATCGCCATACAATGTAGTTATTACATGCGTTGAGTCAATTGATTCCCAACATACAGTTTTAATTGTCATTAATACTTCTTCGAAATTCATATCCCTTTTTGATAATTCTGTCCTTGTAATACCAGCGGGTTGGGTGAATATTTGTTTGAAAGTTAATCGGTAACCACAAAGATTTTGTTTCCTAAAAGAGACAGAACGCCACATACATAACACATGCTACGTGAGCGACAATGTATTCCTTTAAAAACGTGGCATACGATACTAATACAGAGAACACGAATATACGGCACACTATTCGAATCGGGTTTTAGTGTTTCAGATATGAATGTTATGTTACTTCAATATTCAGGTATATGATTGTTACGCTACACACACACCGAACGAATGGCAATGCATTTCAAATACGCATTATTGACATTGGTAATAATATAATACTTGTGATAAATTTCATCCACTCTTTTGTTGAAATGTGTTTTGAATCTAATTGGCGATAAATTCAATGCTCAAATCCCCCATCATCTAACACGAATATTCTGAAAGGTCAATATAACATAATTTCTCCAATCAAACCTTTTCTAACGAAATCCATTCTTTAATTCTAATTGAATTGTGTGTGATTGTCTTTAAATTGGTATTAAAACCGTTAAGAAAACACGATGATGAAAGACATAATCCCCGGAATCAGTACAAAATTTTGGAATAACGACATGAGTTATGAGGCTGTTTAAAAGATAACTGTCATCCAGTCTCCTCAATTTCCGCTCCAAATTGTGTAAGAGAACTAATGACGACGAATGATTTGACTTCTGGCAATCATTACGATCTAAACGATTGGCGAGTCTTTGGAACTATTGGAAATGATAACGAATACAAAAATATTGACGGCAATGCGTCTAGAGCAAGGTGACCCTCCGACATTGGCATGCATGTTTGTACTTTTGAGTCAGATTTACGAGGATTTTCTTGCTATTCTTTGTTTGTCTTAAACTCGTGTGCGTATACACTTTCAGAAGCATTATGTATTAATTTGTGTCTGTGCGCACAGACATCGATGTGATATAAGAACCTACTATGTAGTGAACGAAGAAAAGAAAATTTCAACATTTTAAAATTGTTGATAAATGAACTGAGTTTGTTGTTAAAAATATACGAACAGAATAAGTTGCACTGTACCATGATTCAGAAATTTCTTAATGCGGTGACATAATCCTCATAAACCACCTTATGTGCTATTTGGCTTCTATTATATAGAAGCGCTTTCTGCGAAATCTACAGAAAACCACATTAATTGAAATATTGTCATTTTTTTCCTTAATATACATATATATTTAATTAACCTATCAACTTTCGCTTTCGCCTGATAGGTCAATTGCCATGAAAAAAGTTCATTGTACTGACCAGCCGCATATAGACAACTTAAAGCAAAATTAAGTTGCTCTTAACATGCGAGCTAATCACCTTAATACGTTTGTCTTTTTCTCCTTTTTTCTATCAGTTTCATTAAATCCTTTCTCTATAACTATAGTTACATTTTGATAATTTCGTGCATTTATGTTTTTTTGTGAATTTTCTTCTTTGAATTGTAACAATGTATAAGTCAAGAAAACTATAACATTTGTAATATATATATTACTAATGTTATAGTTTTCTTGACTTATATGTAATGTAGACTATTATCTGATAATTGAATAAAGTATATACACGGTAGTATTTGATGTTATGTTACCATTATTGTATATAATGCTATTGCTAATAAATAGGCCTGCTTGGTCCCAAAAAGAAAAAAAAACAAAAAAAAACTACTATTTCAGCAAACTTTCCCGATAACAGTAACCAGTTCGAGAGGATTCCGCTGTATAATAGTTCCCCATATTATTAACAAGAGAACGGATATTTTTGAACCAAATGGATGAACTTCGCTTTGCTGACATTCATCTAATGTAATACATCGGCAACTAGGAAGTTTACATGCCCCGTAAGGAATAACTATCCTTAGAACCCTTGACTCAACGTTAAGTCTTAAGGTCAACTGTCAGACACAGACTCCCAACGATTAATGGCCCACAGAAGGCCCGTGGACAGAACTGATGGGCCAGTACCGGTGCCGATACGAGTAACTTATCGGTCGACGTGTGCCTATGTTATGCCCTAAAAGCAGCATATGGACGGATACAGACTCCCGAAAAACTTAGAGGTCCGTACGGGGCTTCGAAAACAAAACGGTTCAAATATGTGTCTCGCACGGGCAGTCACGGTTGTTATTGTGGGTATATAAGGGCCAACACTTTGAGTAAGATAGTCAGTCAGAGATCAGTATACAGATATAGTGAAAGGACACATGCCAGATCCGTCCTGGTATTTATCGAAAAAAACGTACTTGCGGTCATGGGCATCACTGAAACGACCAGCGCCCGCCCATTCGGCCCTCTCGACTGATCGTACAAACCCCTGTTCGTGCGATCCCGTGGAAAAAAATACGAAAACACATCACGTAGCATGCAACGTGAAAGGGGGATTTCGTATGAATTTCAAACTGGTCACGTTCCCGTATGATACCCCAAGTGTTACAGGCATTTAACTACCAGTAGGTCTCATATAACCAAGTCCTAAGACTTTAACCAAGACCTGACAATACAAACACGTTTACACAATAATAACGTTCTGGAAATCCACGACATATTCATCATTAAACTTTCTTCTGTCTAAGTATTCTGTTAATGGATTTTGTGGATTAATTACTGCCTTATATATATATGTTAGAAAATCAATAACCATATAGCGGCTTAGTGTAAGGTTAGCTAGCTGTAAGTCGAGATAAAAGTATTTTACTGACATATCTAAAACCGTAAATACCTACATTCCTGGTAACTACTTAATCCTTTCTGTATACATTTTTGTGCCGTGCCTTCCTCATACGGACCTTTCTCTCAAGATCTATAACATAATCAAGAAGATGTGTCCTTTCCTCGTTTATTTGCAATATAAAACAACCTAACATATGTAAAGTAAACGCAAAGAATAACTTTACTGAGGAAAGACGCACGTGTTACCTAATCGCCAAAAAAGGGTCCAGACGAATGAAATTATCTGTTACAAAAACAATAATAATAAAAATCTATCAATTTTAGTGCATAAAATACTAACAGTTATACCCAAAACACAGATTTGTCACTGTTGAATTTACTTGATGCTAAATCTGCTGTATCAAATAACAAGAATTACATTTTAAATCCATGCAGAAAAATAAGTATTCGTTCCTGGTTTTTTAACATGGCTATATAAGGTAACACGATTGACTTCGATTTAGACGTCGCATGTTTAAAAAAAACACGGTTAGTGTGGCTAATATTTACGAATAAACTTTCAATACTTGCGAAACATTCTTATTCCACACGAGCTCGGTTAGTTAAATTGTTTGTTAAACTAAAGATCATGAAGAAAAATATAATATATTTAATATAAATATGCACATGGGAGTTAAAATGTAAGAAATGCATTAACAATTTCATTGCTAGGGTCATAGTGACATACATAAATCGGTTACAACGTTATTACCTGACGTTTGGGTTCGTCGCACTAAAACGATCGACACCGTACCCTCAATCGGGCGATATAATTCACCTTATAATATCACAGTAACGGACATCTTATGTTTTTCGACTGTGTCGGGGACTAGAGGGTCATGAAATAATATGTTTGAGACACATACTGCAATTATAACTGTATGGTGTAAGAAAACACGAAATGCATGTAGTTTTCAAAATACGAAGAACAACACATTATTATATTCTTTCTACAGCATTGCAGTTCAGTGCAGAATATGTCTTTGGGCAAACTTTCGATTTATACCAATGGACATAGAATATTTCAACGATGTAACTGTGTGGATTTAAATTGTTTGTTAAGTTAATTTATATATTTTTATAGAAACAAAACTGAGATTTTATTCAACAGAAAACATATTCCAAATAGCCTATTTGTTTATATTCTTCATTAAGTGTTACACTTCCCAAGCACTGTGCTTTATTATAAGCAGCAATATAGTATTTTAATACTAATAGTATGTTTCTATATAATTCTCCTTGATTGATAATTCTAGATGTTATGGTCTACATATTTTTTCTAGGAATTGAGTTTGCATTTTTTTTAATCATTGCAATTTGTATTCGATTTATTTTGTCTGCGAAGTATGCAGTCATTCTTAACTATATACAGTACATAGAGTACAACAAAATATCAACTAAACAAAAATTACATTGCCAATCTGAATAAAATTTTAAGAGCCTATTATCACAGTACAATAAATATCAGATTCGATAGAGCAATATCAAAACAGAGAAACAATTATCAACATCACACATATCGAGAGTGAACTTATCAGCAGCTGATTCTCAGAATATGTAAAAAATGCAATACTAGCAGCAAGAAGACGTTAGGCATTATTTACACATATATATTATAATGATTTAAGAGAAGAATTATACCCTAAAGCAACACTGTTTTACAATTCATTTATGGTAATGCAGGATTCGGAAAAAACATGTTATCAAGATTCAACATTTATTAGATATTGTGCCAACACCTGTCATAATATTATATATTTAGATAGACGTCGTGTTTTTCTTTGTAGATAAAGTGTTTCAGTAGTCTTTCGACATGTAAGTACATGAAATTTAATTCGTTTAACCTAACGTTTCAGTATCATGATATGTTTACAAGTTATTTTGTCTGCTACTCAGACCTCGTGATGTGTGTGGATGTTTTTCCTTTCCCTTTTAAAGCACTTACTTTCATTCTTACATTTTAACTGGTATAGTAAGTAATGTGTTTATACTTCCAGGATACTTGAGCATTATGCTCAGATTATGTACAGTGTTCTTTTTTTAATATATTAGTGTACATCTCTTGTAATTCCGAATGGAATGGATTGTTCTGTTTTAAATATTATTTTACAGTGTATGTGTTATTGTGTATATGGAATAATGAGATGTAAATAAAAATACTACAATAGAAGCTACGTCTTTGTAAAATTATAAAGCAGGGTTTGGCACACAATGATGGATGTGAAAAGAACATTACTACGTATATGCGCTACCGAATAATTGGAATATAAAGGCTTACAATGGCCGCTGTAAGGCGTTACTTTCAAAATGTTCGTGCAAGGAAACACTACGCATTTGTTGCAGATAAATCCCGACAACACTCGCCAGTAGAATGTCCCCTGTGGATTCCAAATGCATTTGTCGTTGGTCCTCAATGTAAGCTGTTCAATAGTCTACTTCACCACAGAATCGTGAATGATTAATGAAAACGTAGTTGTTCAAAATCTTTAAAATTCACGCTGGTGAATGATAAACGCATGTTTTATCACGGTGGATGAAAACACATTCTATTTCTAGGGAAGTGTTTGTTAAATGAATAATACATTGAATTATATGCGTATCTATTACATGCAATATGGATAATATTTAAACAAACGACACGAATGATGGAAATATTGAATTCAGCTATACGGGAAATGTTTAATGTGGCTATAATTCGCTGTATAGTTATTATTTCTTTTTGTGTTTTGAATGTTATATTTTCTCCAGTGCAATTCTTTTACTTTATATAATGTTCATGTTATTGTCTGCCCAGTTTCGGCCTATTGTTGCCAGCTGTCTTGACTTGTCCTGTGATAATTTCAATCCATTAATTCCTCCTTCACTATTTGTACTCTTTCGTTCACCTAGTTACTCGTTATGGTCTGCCAGACCATTCCTTGTACATCTGTTCCCTAACGTACGTACCCTTAACCTCGCCATGAATTGTTGTTTTCCCGGAGGTCTTGTGTGGAGAGGCACTGTTTTATGTATGTGATGTTCTATGCAGCAACTTATTCCTTCTCGTTTATGTAATATTGTTCCGCATTAGTAGAATAATTCAACTGATAAAATGACTATGAATCAGTGAATACATTACTATTTATATGATAGGCTCGAACTCGTGCGTACTGACGAAAAAAGCTCTAGTCAACTAGATTTGTGTTCAATATATGGCTTTTTGTTATGCAGTATGTACAAAGGCACACATGTAATTTTACAGGATAAAGACATGAAGATATTTCCAAAAATTCGAAAGTATAAACACTGTAGACACTCTATGGCAGTAACATTATAAAATACACCAAACTTTATTTTAGCATTTTCTACACAGACATGTGTGTTCACGGTATGATTTTTTCAGTTTGACAATTGAATCACATGTACATTATATCCAATTTGCTAATTATATGTGGCAAACAACTGCAAGCAAGTGTATTTTAACACAGCTGATAGTTCGTAGCTCGAATTTCACAAACGTGTCAAACGTTACACGCGCCGTTTCACTATTGAGAGAAACCAAATATGAGGTGAGACTTGAAGAGTATGTTATGTTGAAGGGAAAAGTTTATACTTTAAATAGCAAAACAATATACCTTATGTAGACACGTTTATTGGGACTTTGTAATCAAGTAGAATGACTAACATTCTTCGGGAGGCGTCGCCCATAAGGTAAACGGTGGCGACGATAAATAAACAAATATACACACTTTGTACTCAGTTCGAGTCCCCCAGATTGATCGACACAACCGAGTTCTAGCCAACGAGAGTACACTGTAAAATATTTATTCATACCGCTTTGTGTTTTATAATAGTAATACAATATCTACCTTCTAACCATGCTTACTGTTCACACAAAAACATGTTTAAACGCATTTTACGCTAGATGAAGAAAGCCAGCGAGAGTCCACTGTAAATACTTGATTCGTATCGTTTTGTATTTTATAATATTAATTTTGTTTCGTGTGCCTGTTTGACATTTGAGGACAATGAACTCAACATTGTATGCAAATTAAAGCGTATTTAGTTTAAATTGTATATTTCATAATCCTTTATACACATACAAATGCTGCAAGATATATATGTATAAGTGTCATTTAAAGAAGGACATGATTTTATCAGATTCCTTTCTGAGTTCCTCGGAAGTCAGTAGACGTTTGATGTGCAATGATTACGATAGTAATACCTCATTCGTTATATGTTTGTCGCCAATTATCAATAACTACCCTTATCATGTTTAGAGTTAGTTATTCAAGATCACATGATGATGTTGAGTTCTACGAGGGAAATGGAAAAACGCCGATCAAAATGATTGAAGTTTGCTGGAAAAAAAAAATATATAGTTTAAAAAAACATAAAATGTTTTAATAACAATCTTCTTCAAACCTCAAGTCTACTATTTTTTGAATTATTTATCAATTTTATCTTTCGGAACGTTAATTCGATAGAGATACACGTTCATACTATTCAGGTTTATTACAAGGTTTTGGGTGAATATTGATCAAATGATGTCGGAAATAAGGGCAAACATTTTTACCTAGTTCTTGTTGAATTATCGTGAAAGTCTGCGTCATTCTATTGTCATCTTATTTTGAGTCTGCTGGTGATGCTAAGAATTTTTCTTGGTGACATTGTCCTCATTGGTTGTGTAGTGGTTTTGTTTGCCGTCTGCGTATGAGTCTCTTTATCTGTCGTGGTATTGATGTGTTCCCCTCACTGCAAGTGCTCTCTGCCTACGAAGAACATTTCTACACAAGGATGGATATACACAGACAATGCCTCCCCAAAAATATCTTAGGAAAACATCTACTAATGGAACAGTAGGAGTTCTTCATGTCAATTTGATTTGTTCAGTGATTCAGTTTGTGAATATGGGCTTTATATAATTTGTCTTCTGAGTGTTCACGACATGACAAATCGAGGAAATTAAAATCTATATTAAATCAATAATAATAAGTCTCAAAAATTGGATTGCTAGATAAAAACCCTCTTCAGCGGTTGTTCTGCCTTGTTTACTTGAAGTTAATGTTTGTTATTATCTAAAATATGATTGCAGTCCAATGTATCGACGATGCACGTTTGGCTGTATTCGCCGTTTACTAACTCCTGAACATAACACATTCTGCAAGATATAAATGCAATTATGAATATCAACATCAGGCATGTAATTAGTTAAAGGAACAATGCATTATTCAAGACGTATTGCTGTTTTCCTTTCACAGCACAAAGCCAATCATTCAAAGAAAATAATGATGGTAAATGTTTTCATACGTCTGGATTTACAGTTTTCACGATGAATGGAATGGTGAATGGAAGTTACACAGACAGTTCATGTTTGATGACGGATGAAAGTTTGTAATTAAGATAGGAAATGACACTTACACCTTGCGCCACCAAACAAACATTAGTATGCGACCAATAACAACCACAGGGGATAAAATCCGTCTGTTAGAGTGCAACAACCACACACATATCCTGCTATCGCCTAAATGAATCTAAATGTATAAACAAGAAATTTCCTGCTTGATAAGACCCTAACAGACGGCAAGTAGAGTATAATACATGCACAATGATGCAGGAACATCTGCTATAACGATATTTAGGGGACCGTCAGATTTATATCGTTGTAACTGTATATCATTACAGTCGGACGTCGTTTATTCGACAACCTTCTATCCGAATACATGGTATCATCTGAAAAAATATCAGATCCTGATAAATCTATTTAGTTACGGAAAATTGAAATGCGCCATCCGAAACCATATGTTATTCGAAACATAATATCAGACCCAATAAATTCGAATGAACGAGGTCCGACTGTATATCCAATGTTGAATTTTATCGCAGACGAAATCAGAGGCTAATTCACCGGAAGAAAAACCATTAAAACGCGACTAGATTGGTAAACATTTAAATTCCAATATTTACAATATTTATTACCCATATCTACTTGTGCGTGCTTTTAGTGTGTCGGTGCCCTTTATACATCTGACATTTACTACTTGTATTCTTCCTTTGTTTAATATACGCTTCCTTTCCTGTCCACAACTTATGTTAGTCTTTTGTTTAGTACGTTTACCAGAAGACAAATGATAGCAACGGGTGTCATCTTAAAATACCACAAGTACACACCACAATTATATGTAACATGCGAAGAACAGCGACTCATTGTAGTAAAGTGAGCGTGATACTCTGTATTTCACGTAATAAATGGCATCTTTGGGACATGTTATTTCAACGCTATGCAATGTAGTTATTACATGCGTTGAGTCAATTAAGTCTCAACACATGACTTTATTTCAATATAACTACAGCTGATGTTAAGTGTTGTGTGGCGGATGTAAATATTCGCCCCTTTCTTCGTCCAAAGTGTAGTTAACCTTAATCAAGTTTATATAAGTTAAATTTCCAGACGTTAGTTCGCTGTGGTGTAGTGGTGAGCATAACGGACTGGCAATCCGTAAACCCGGGTTCGAATCCCGGTAGCGCCATTGACCGATTTTTCAAAACAAGCAGAGAATACGGATACATTTACAATATCATGAACACTTTTTGACTCGGGTTGTTAGTGACATATATAAGTGTTACTTCAATATTCAGGTATATGATTGTTACGCTACACACTCACCGAACGAATGGCAATGCATTTCAAATACGCGTTATTGACATTTGGTATAATATAATTCTTGTGATGAATTTCATCCACTCTTTTGTTGAAATGTGTTTTGAATCTAACAGGTTTGGCGATAAATTCAATGCTCAAATCCCCCATCATCTAACACGAACATATTGATAGTTTAATATATTCAACTTTATGTCAATATAACATAATTTGTCCAATCAAGCCTTTTCATTCGACATCCATTCTTGAATTCTAGTTGAATAGTGTGTGGTTGTCTTTGACTTGATATTAAAATCGCTAAGAAAATACGAAGATGCAAGACATAATCATCGGAATCAGTACAATGTTGTGGAATAACGACATGAGTAATGAGGCTGTTTAAAAGATAACTATCATCCAGTCTCCTCGATTTCCGCTCCAAAATGAGTAAGAGAACTAACGACGACGAATGATTTCAGTTCTGGCAATCATTATTATCCAAACGAATAGCGAGTCTTTGGAACTATTTGGAAAAAACAACGAATACAAACATATTGAAGGCAGTGCATCTAGAGCCAGGTGACCTCTCCAACATTGGCATGCATGCTAGTACTGTTGAGTAAGATTTACGAGGATTTTCTTGTTTTCCATTCTTTGTTTGTCATTAACTCGTGTACATATACGTTTTAAGAAGCATTATGTGTTAATTTGTGACTGTGCGCTCAGACATCGATGTGATGTACGAACCGACTATTTCAGCAAACTTTCTCAATAACAATAATCAGTACCAGAGGATTCCGCTGTATAATAGCAGGTTACAACGTTCCCCATACAATCAACAAGAGAACATATATTTTTGAATCAAATGAATGAACTTCGCTTTGCTGACATTCATCTAAATTAATGTAATAACTCGGCCACTAGGAAGTTTACATGCCCCGTAAGGGCAAACTATCCTAAGAACCCTTGACTCAACGTTACGTCTCAATATCAATTTTCAGAAACAGGCTCCCTACGAGTAAAGGCCCACAGAAGGCCCGTAGACAGATAGGCCTGTACCGATGCTGATACGAGTCCCTTATCGGTCGACTTCCAAAAATCGTATAAGTCCGTATGGGGCTTCAAAAACAAAGCGGGTCACGTCACATAGGTGTCTCGCACGGGCAGTCACGGTTGTTGTAGTGGGTATATAAGGGCCAAGACTTTGAATAAGGTAGTCAGTCAGAGATCAGTATACATATATAGTGAGTCCTAAGAAAAGACACATGCCTGATACGTCCTGGGCTTTACTAAAACAAAACGTACTTGCGTTCATGGGCCTCACTGAGACGACCAGCGCCCGCCAAATTCGGCCCTCTTGACTGATCGTATGAAATCACGGGTAGTGTGCCTAATATTCATAAATAAACTATCTATACCTGCGAAACATTTTAAATTCACACGAGCTCGGTTAGAAAATTGTTGGTTAGATTTGAATAAAGATCATCAAGAAAGAATATATTTTAGAAAAATATGCACAATGGAGTTGAGCAAATGTAAGTGCTTTCAGAATTGCTCTGCTAGGGGCATAGTGGCATACATAAATCAATTACGACGTTATAACCTGAAGCTTGGATTCGTCGCACTAAACAAACCGACAGCGCGCCCTCTATCGGGCAATACCATTCACCTTACAATCACAGTAACGGAAATCTTATGTTTTGCTACTGTGTCGGGGACTATAGGAATGTGTAATTTATAAGTTTGAGACACATACTGTAATTATAACTGTATTGTGTATGAAAATACGAAGTGCCTGTAGTTTTCAAAATACGTAGAACAGCACATTATAATCTTCTTTCTACAGCATTGCAGTGATGTGTTGAATAAGTCGTTGGACCATCTTTTCGATTTATACCGACGGACATAGAATATTTCAACGATGGTTTTAAACTTTTGTTAAGTTTATTTTTATAGTCACAAAACCTAGCTTTTATTCATCAGAAACATATTTAAAATGGCCATTGGATTATATTATTCATTGAATGTAATACCTTCCAAGTAATGTGCTCTATTATAAGCAGTGTTATACTATTTAGTTCTAAAATTATGTGTACATGTATCTATAATTCTCTTTGATTGCTAATGTAGATGTTATGATCTACACGTACTTGTTTCTAAGAATTAAGTTTGCATGTTTATGAAATCATTGCCATTTGTATTCGAAATATTTTGTCTGCGATGTGTGCAATTTTGTCTGCGAGGTATACATTCACAGTGCATATATTCTTTATTACAGTCTCAGCTATATACAGTACACACAGTTCAACAATGTATTAACTAAAAAAAGCATATCCAATCTGAAAAGAATTATAAGAGACTATTATCACAGTACAATACATCAAAATTGTGATAAAACAAAACTCAATATGATACCGATATATAAAATGCCAACTAAACATCTGAACAGAGAAACAATTATCAACCTCACTCAGATCAAGAGTGAACTAATCAGCAGCTGATTCTCAGAATATGTAAACAATGCAATACTAACAGTAAGAAGACACAAAGCATTATTTACAAATGTAGATTGTAATGATTTAAAAGAAGAATGTTGTCCTAAAGCAACACTGTTTAACAATTCATTTATGGTAATGCAGGATTCTGATAAAATATGTTTTTCTGATTTGTTTCAATCAAGATTCAACATTTATTAGATATTGTGCCAACACCTGAAATAATATTTTAGATAGACGTCGTTTATTACTTTGTAGATCAAGTGTGTCAGCAGCATTTTAACAAGTATGTACAGTTTATTTTATTTTCAAGATATAATATCTCCTAGTTATATCTTATGGTCTGCCAGGCCATTGTGCCTCTGTTCCTTAACATATGTACCCTTTAACCTCCTTTAGCGCTTGTGTTTAGTGGATTGTTGCGTTCCTGGAGGTCTGCGTGGGGAGGCACTGTACTTTGTATGTGGCGTTCCTTGTAACTACGTATTCTCTCTCTTTTGCTACGTAGACCTCGTGGTTTTATTGCATGTGTGTGGATGTTCTTTTCCTTTACTTTTTAAACCAGTTTCCTTTCCTTACATTCTTACCTTTTAGCTGGTAGAGTAAGTATAGTGTTTACTACCAGGATACTTGCGCATTGTGCTCAGATTATGTAACGTGTTTAATTCATTATTGTCCATAACTTGTAATTGTATGGAATGGCATTGCGCTGTTTTAAATGTTATTTTACATTGTATGCGATATTGTGTTTGTGCAATAATGAGGTGGAATCAAGATATATCTGTAGAAGCTACATCTTTGCAAAATGATAAAGCAGATTTTGGCACATATACGCAACAAAATATGGATGCGTAAAGAACATTACTACGTATATGCGCTACAGGAAAATTACAATTTAAAGGTGCCGATGTGAGGCGTAAATTAATAACTGCGCATTTGTCGTAGATAGATCCCGACACAACTCGCGTGTAAAATGTCCCCTGTGGATTCCAACTGCTTCGTCGTTTGTCCTCAATGTACGCTGTTCAATAGTTTACTTCTCCTCAGACGCGTGAATGGTTAATGAAAACATAGTTGTTCAAAGTCGCCACGGTTTAAATTATACACTGGTGAATAATAAAAGCATTTATTTTAATCACGGTGGATGGAAACTCATTGTAATTCCACGAAAGTGTTGTTTTAATGAATAAAAAATGGACTTGTATGCGTATTTATTACATGCAATTTGGATAATATTTAAACAAACGACACGAATGATGGAAATATAGAATTCAGCTATACGGGAAATATCTAATTTGGCTGTAATTCCTGTATGGTTATTATATCAGTTTGTGTTTAAAATGTATGTTATATTTCTCTTTCCCCCGTGCCCTTTATGTCTTATAGATTGTTGTTTTTTCCGGAGGTCTGTGTGGACAGTATTTGGTATGTGATGTTCTCTGTAGCAACTTATTCCTTCTCTTTTATGTAATGTTGTTCCGCATTAGTATAATAATATCAAATTATAAAATGACTATGAATCAGTAAATACATTACTTTTTATATGAGTTTAAGAAATCGTTGGCTCGAACTCGTGTGGACTGACGAAATTAGCTCCAGAAAAAAAGTAGCTATAATCAACCAGATTTGCGTTTAATATATGACATCTTAATATTCATTATGTACAAAAGCATACATGTAAACGTACAGGAAAAAGATATGAAGATCATTAAAAAAATCGAATGTAAAAGCATTGTATACATGTGCGCTCTATGGCAATAACATTATAAAATACACTCAACCTTATTTTAGCACTTTCTACTGAGATATATGTGTTCACGGTATGATTTATTCAGTTTGACAATTGAATCACATGTACAATTTATTGCTAATTTTATATGGCAAACAACTGCAAGCAAGTGTATTTTAACACAGATGACAGTTTGTAGTTCGAATTTTACAAACGTGTCAAACATTACACGCGCCGTATCACTATTGAGCACAAGTGAGCGAAACCAAATATGAGGTGAGAAAAATGTATTGATCGACTTGTGCGATTTGAAAAGCATTTATGTTGAGGGGATAAGATTGTACCAAAAATAGCAAAATAATATAACTTATATAGATACGTTTATTTGGACTTATTAATCAAGTAGCGGATCCGTGGTCCAGTGGTAACGCACTGGACTAGTAATCCAGGGATCGCAGGTTCGAAACCTGCTCCACCACTAACAGTACTAACAGAGACAAAAACCGAATTACTTAACTGCTTTACCTCTGGCACGTAAAAGAACCAAAGGTGTTTTTAGAACTGGGGCATCTTTTGCACGGTGCACTATCCTCCAAAAATCTAAAATGACTAAATATTCTTCCGGAGGCGTCACCCATGTGGTAAACGGGTGGCGACGATAAATAAACGCAAATACACACACTTTGTACTAAGTTCGAGTCCCCCAGATTGTTCGACACAACCGAGTTCTAGCCAACGAGAGTAAACTGTAAATTCATACCGTTTTGTGTTTTATAATATTAATACAATTACATACCTTCTAAACATGCTTACTGTTCACACGAAAACATGTTTAAACGCATTTTACACTAGATGGATATGTCCAATTGTTCGGATGGGATTCACAAAAAGGTTTTGACACGATAGTCACGGTCGATACGTTTAATAATACTGTTGGTGAAATGTTCGTGGTCACCAAACAATTTGTCCTGGTGAAAAAAATATAAAAGACATTCCTTTTAACAACGCTAATCATGGAAATGAAATTCTCGTCAATTATTTCCAATCAATCAAACATACGCTGTGTTGTTGTTAATCTCGAGCAAATAAAAGGTCCAAGTGATGCTTTTTATATTCTATGGTGCTTGATATGTTTTTTAATTAACACCTTGTTCGATAAAATCAAGAACCGATGTTTTTCTTGGTATTGGACGTAAAATGCATGAATGCTCAAAACTGATTCTAACAATAATATTCGCAGTCAGAAAATATCCTCGTCATTGACACTATAATTCCACGTGCTATTAGTCTTTGAATACATATATCACGTATCAATGGTTTTACATGACGAAGCTGTCGATGCGCAAAAATACAAAATGCATCCATATCACGGTCATATCCAATTTTATGATGTTCTGAGACAAATTGTGTCATTTTTTCTTCTTGCAATGTCAACTGTTTATGATCTGCTATAAAAATAGATGAAATTGTATGAGTGATAATGCATGACTGACTTTATTAAACAAACAAAAGGCATCGTGTACCAGGGTCCGAGATCATAACGGATACTTACACTCGGGGTTCAAGAGGCACTTTCTTATGTATGTGGCGTTCCCAGTAGCTACTTATTCTCTCTCTTTGAAATCACACTTTTTTTTCATTTTTAACCTGCAAAATACATGATTGCCTTCAATGAAATTTGATTATGAAAATGAGGCATGGGAGTAATTATCAAACCCGAGTGTGGAATGTAGTGCTTAAACCCAATAAATACTCCCATATCTTATAATCATACCAAAATCTCCAAAAAATTGAATGGACCAAAAAGAGTAATTGACACTCATTTGACATGTTCGTGCATTTTCGATAATTAAACTTCCACTGTCGGACCAATTAGAATAAATGTTGTCATTTGTGTGCCGAGTGTAAAATGATTTTTCGTTATAAGCCGTGGCCCAGGTTGCCTCTACCGGGCAGCAGTTCTCATTATAAGGCAGTTATAAAGTGAAGTATTTCGCATGTAAAATACCGAAAATAAATAACTTGTGCTAGTCCAAGTTGGCGACAGCATTGCTTATATAATTTATATACATATATCATAAGAATTTCAATTAAGAACATATATGTTTATTACATTATCAACACCGGAAAACGAAAGACATTTAAAGTAATACTATGCTCATGTTTTGTTTATTTATTTGCCTAACCAAACATGAACAATTTATTTCCTATAGTTAAAACATCAATAAACAGGCTTAACAAAGAATGAACTAATAATGGATCAATCCATATGTGTTGAAGTTGTTTGTATATCATAAAATTAAAAAAAACGTCCAGTTGTTAACAATCAGGAAATTTTACAGGTATTGACTATTAATAATATGATAAAAATCGGTTATACATATCAATGGTTCTTATTAGAGATGTTTAAGCCAATGTAATAACAATACTGGATTAAGCCAATTCAAACATTTTATGTTCAGACGAATCAGATACATCTTTAATATAAACAAAGTGTCATTATTTTATAGTGTGCAAGTACATGGATGTCGTACTGATTGCGATTACTGTTTTCCCGGTAAACATATACATAGCATATTATATGTTACTAAGAATTAATACACAACACAGTAACAGTCCTAATCAAAAGTTTCTTAAAAAGTATACAATGTGATGCCGACAATAAAATGGCTGCAGATTAAGAGTATCAATAGTTTACGTTGATGGAACAAATGTAAAAGTTTTATATTCTATGCACACAGTAATGTACGGGTGATTGAATTAAATAACACATTTGTTCACAGACTCACCAACTGTAATAGTAACATGATTTAACACGTCTTAAACATACATTGTCTGCCGTTATATAAAGTGGACCTCACATTTAACTTCAATAACTTTTTTAGGAACGAATTAAGGAAGGTAAAATTGCAATCACTGTCATGAGACAAATGTTAATATCTTGATCTAATTCCGGGTCACTACATTGTCTGTGTATCCATATTATTAAAGTTGGTGTCTAATTTGTATTCTTATTACGTATCCATCTTTATAATGACAGTTATTTCAAAGTACCGTCTGGGGTTGTTGTAAGTTTCGTAAATGAATCCCACAACGTATCATACTGCTGATCTTATTGACCGACTGTTTCTTTCGAACGATGTATGAGTTGTGTTACATGACACAAGCTGTCTGCATCTAATATAGGAATCATACTTGGTCTCATTTCTAAATCCCCTACATCTCAACATCTGTATTAAAGCTTTTCTGAAACTTTTCCCAGTGATGTTATACAGAATAAAATTAACACAGTAATTCATGTAGAAAATAGGCCTTGTTATATTTAGAACACCAGTCCAATAATCGGGTAAATTCGGTGTAAATTTAGTAGTTGTATGCCTACGGTATGAATGCAGAATGTTTCGTGCCCAAACAACTGAAAATGGTAAATTGAATGCGACAAAGAAAAATGAGATTGCCAGTAAGATCAATGTAAATTCCAATCTTATTTTCGTGTCATCTGAGAATATATCTCGGTTTAAACGGTTCCTTAGAAAGAGTTTTCTAACAATTAGAATATTCAATGTGGTTATTATGATAAACGGCACAAGGGTAATTAAAGCGGCGTACACACTATCCAGAACAAATGATAGGAACTCATAGTTAGGATTCGAGCTACATGCAGTTCGATTAAGTGCCGTATATTCACCACTCAGTATGGGTTTATACACCGCAATGATACAAGACAGTAATAAGATCGAGAGGAGGAACCTCCGTGCACCACGTCGAAATGTCTTCAAAGGGTAACATACGCCAGTAAACCTTTCAATTGTGAATACTACAATTATCCAGGAGGACATTAGACGGGAGATATAGGACATGTAGAGGAAAAACTGACAAAATCCGTCTTGATCCAGAAACACTAGTTTTGAGTTGGCATTGATATAAACTAGACCTCGACGTAGCCATTCGGTGAAGACATAGAACACTAACGTCGAAAGATCGGCTATGGACAATGCTGCGAGATAAGCGCTTGCTGATAACTTTCTTAGATTCTTTGAAGTAAACACCATCAACGATAAGCTGTTCCCAACCAGTCCAAGAAGGAGTATCACTGGCGTGAAATAAGCAAAGAACGCCTTTCCATTGTTGAAAATCACATGCTTGTCAGTCGAATCTATACCAAACGAGCAACTTATATTGAACGGGTTCGTCCTGTTCTCTGATTGGTTGAACAAACAAGCCCTCTCTGAAAAGTTCTGAAAAGAGACATTGGTTATCAATAAGGATTCAAGAAAATTTTAACGGAACAGTTTATGTAACATTTCTAGTTTAGCCCAAATCAAATAAGCGTACATTATAGAACGTACAAATGTACAGTAAAACCTCACTTAAAGACCACCTAAATAATGAGACCATCTCAAAATTAAAAACACAATTTTCAAGTCCATTTTCACTGTGTTGCCCTTTACTCAACCTACAAAATAAGTCTACATCAATAATAAGACCAGTTTCTAGGGGTCTCAAATGTGGTCGTATCATTGAGGTTTTATTGTACACAATTTCTGCTCAAGATCAGTACGTGTTACTGATACATATTGTTTTTCGTTATGACTTGAACGACTTCGATTGAACCGATCGGCTATTGTAGCTATCAGTAAAATATTCGTACAAAAAGTTGCGCATTATCAATTATTTTGAAATACATGATCAATGGTGATTTCCGTGGCAAAAATCGCATACGATATGTGTATGTCCTTAGCTCATTAGTTCAAGATGTTGAACACAAAACATTTTCGTATAAAAAAGTAGCCATACATTTATTTTAAAAGCCTCATTGAAAACCTGTATCAATAATGCAAAAGAAGTTTCTTCCCGACTTCTGATCTATATGATAGAAACATTCTTGCCTACGTGTCATTACAACTGCGTGACAGCTTGTGTCTAGGTGCACAACAGGAGAACCTTAGTGTCAGTTATAACTAATGTAGATTGACTAACTTATTTCCGTGTAAGACGTATTCCTCAATATTCGCGATCTTAATTATGTTTCATTGATTGTAGTTGATCTTCGTGTGTGATGTTTATATTGTTGTTTGCGTTCATTCGGTCTTCGGTGTAAGAAATTTACCCAACATGAAATCGAGGAATTGCCATTTCGTGTCTACCGATCTTATAATGTGCTGTTACATAAAAATCTGAACTTCTTCTTCGCTATGAACGAGCTTAGTGAGAAAATATTCGTTTCGAATGATTTGATGCCAATTTCTTACAATAAAAACGCATTATGGATATTTTCAATGTTCTGATTTGTTTTAAATTGTCCAGAATTGATTCAATTAATTTTGGAGCCCACCCGACTAGCTCATCGCTAGACAATCGCCCGGACCCGGATACCAGGCATGTTCTTTCCGTGACATCGGCTACGGTTATGTGCCCCACACGTTGAGGAGTTGTCAGTTGATTGCGGAAGAGCAAGTTAGTACTGATTGATAATTGATTCCAGGAAAACTGGTAAGGGAACTTGCCGCCGTATATGACTGAACAATTGAAACACGACGAAAACCCCGAGGAAAACAACTATTCAATGTCGATATAAAACTTCATGGAAAACGTGCAAATATTTTTTTAAAGGGGAAATATTTTTATTTTCCTCGTAAATAAGTATGTGTGGGTCGAAAACATCCCACTCCATACTTTACAAAATAACAGTTAGTAAATGTGGAAACAGTTCCTTACACTGGTTTCGCTGTCGCCTTTTAGTACTATTCCAGTGCGAACAGTCTGTAACATAGGCACAATGAAAACGTGGAATAACATTTACATGATTCGGAGTAATAAGACCCGACAGTTCCGGATACGAAACATCAGCTGTCGATGACTTGGAAGCACTCGCCATTGCATAGTAACGTTGCGAATAGAATTTTGAAATCGTTACGAATGACCTCAAAACCAGCATTCGTTTGCAGACTCTTCCGACCACCAATTATTTTCAGACAGTTTTGGGAAATAATAATGTCCTGCTTCAAATTATATAGTAATTTAACATAAACGTTAACTAGTTTAATCGACAGGAAAAAGCATTACTTATGATTATGTAGCCATTCAGCGGTTATCAGACGCTAACGTTTGGAGTATTCATCTCTATTAAGATCGTGTACTTTTATAAATCAAATGATAAATGCGTGTATAATGACGTAAGGAAATGAAATGACATGTTCGAAAAAGATTTCCGTAGAATTTGCGGCTATCCTAACTGAATTTGCAGGTTTTCATTTGCGGTTTCTGACAATGTTCGGCTTCTGTTACAAATGAGATAGAAATTGGAGAAATGCTTCAGCAAATTGGGCGTACGTGACAGAAGCAACATACTGTCTGATTGTCAAGTATGCACGAGTCCATGTGGTCAAACAGATTCGAAATACATTAAGAAGAGCCTGTATTGGTCACTATTTTCCTTACATTTTGGTCGCAACCATCCACCGGTATGATTTTAAATTTGTTTATATAATGACTATTATACTAGTAGCAGTATTAAGGTTACATGAAATCTTGTCTATGGAGCTATGTATCTGTTCACATTTACAACAAACGCCGCCTTATACGGAATGTCACCAAGTTACTGTTCTTATCACCGACTGACTTATTATTGAAATGTGTCAAGTGTTCAGAGAATATCGACAACGTGCTTGTAGATATTAAGACGAACAACTTGCCTACTTCGGTGTACATGCGACATGACACATTTCAGGGTCGTAAAAATCGCATTATTGAAAAACGTATGTAATCCTTACAATACTGAGATGGTGTTGCAGTAATAAAAAATCGGATTAAGGGCCATTTATACCAATGGTACCTTACTACATTGTCGGACAGGCGCATTAATATTCATAGACCCGAAACACCATTATCAGATAACAAATAACTATCATTTGGTCTTGAATGTAAGTACACACTTCGCCCCGCAGAAAAGATACATATATAATCACATTATGCGTATTTTGGAATATCCCTCCAAAGTTGACCGTCACTTGCGATTGAACCGTGATTGTTTTGCATGAACATTGAGACAAATTCGCATTCAACAAGCAAACTAGATGACAGTAATTTCTAAATGATTTTCAGAAATCACGTAGCTTTTTTGTCTTGGACTGCATTTCCGTTGTTTAATAATTCAGCTATGGGTTATGATCAGTTGCTATAAACGTTTTACGATAGTGAAGAAAATATTGTTCTCGACAAAAGATACCAGAAACGACTACAAGTTGGCTTTTTCTTAAATCTCACATAGTTCTGTTTGGCATGCCATTTGATTAATGTTATTGGCGTCGCCCGTGAATATGGTGCCTCTATGGAATGCTATTAGTTGGTGTTAAAATTGTGATAAATCATAGTTTTTTGTCTCGATATGCGAATAAACTTGAAAAGTACTTTAATTGCAATTTTAATATGCATGTTTTTTCTGCTAAAGGCCGTCTATGGCATAACAAACGTTGCAATATTATATCGTTGATAAATCTTGTCTATTTTCATATATTTATTCGAAGCCGTGAAATATTTATTGTAAAACAAACATATTTATTCAATAATTTATTATATTCATTCAATCCCAAACAATATTTTTTTGTAAATCAAAAAATATTTATTGAAGAGGACCAAATATTCATTCAATATTTTTAATATATTCATTCAAATAGACAATATTTATCAACGATATAATATTGCAACGTTTGTCATGCCATAGCCGTCTATCTTTCAAATTGATACAAACGGAACAGAAATGAATTATGATTGCTCCCGTTTATGCTCGAGTGATGTGTGGTTTATTGAGTATCCTCCTCTGATCGCGCCTGATACATGTCGTACAATCCTTTCAAATTGTGTCTCCAGATTGCGGTTAGAGCAGATCAATTTATTTGTGAATAATAGATTTTTCGGAATTAAGTCATTCCTGTAAGTGACAAAGTATCGATCAGTTGAGTGTTATAGTATATAATTTTCATAACAATAATGGGGATTATGTCAGTTTTACAAAATATGAATCAAAGGAAGATAATGTTGCTACTGGAAAAGTCAATATTAGGAATTGAGCTAGTGGGCACGCACCTATAGGAATGGGGAAGTATGGATTTGTCTGACTGACGAACAAAAACAACACTAGAGTATTTAAGAGGACACCAATGGAGTGGAATGAATTGATGGAATACTCCATAGGACAAGACAAAGCAAGTGGGGACGGACCGAAAGAGAGAAAAAATCACAAGAATATTATATCAAATCAAGGAGCTACACATGAAGAAAGATGTACTTCGCACTCATCTAATAATAGTCACATTGCGATGTATAGCTTTGGAACTGTCAGTAAAATATTGTGGGGGGTCAAAATGCTTACCTAGAAATAGAAATGCTACAAAGACAAAATGGACAAAATTGCACAAAAATAAATGATGTGAGAAAGTAGGGGTAGCATATTACAGAGGCAAAAACACCGGAATGTTGGTTTAAACCGATAATGACATATATGGACAGTCTTCATACTACCAAACTCTACAGACTAACTGCTTTGACTGAATAAAGAAACAAGCTCTTTATTTAAAAGGATTATTGGCGCAACCTTTAATAAGTGAATGTGTTGTAGTATTTTTATTAATTTGTTAAGATTTTGAATTATTCCACAGTCATGCAAATAACACATAAAGACAACACAATATTAACAGTTTTTGATGCTCACTTGACGATATAGACTCAATTTCTGATACAGATAATGGACACCAACGACAAATTAATTCACTTCTAGAATATTATGCTGATGTGAATCTCATTGTTGATAAATCAAACAGTACTGTTTTATAGTGGACATACTGCATCGAGAGAAAAACGGTTTTATGATAATATTCGTTTAGAAGTTGTAAATGGTTTCACTTACATTGGTGTATATTTTACAAATAAACTGTGTCCGTTCTTGACTATCAAAATCATGGAAAACGGGCGATTTTGTTCGATTAACATAACATTAATTAACATTATATCGTTCTATTTTGATGTATATTGTACATAAAATGCGACAATAATTCGGCAGTAGTTAAAATATAGTTAATGTTCGTAAGGGCGTGTAGCTCAGTCATATATACGTATGTCTACACTGCAACCGTAACTTAGGACAAACGAATTTATTCCATTCCAGTCCAGCGTTTACAGCGTGCAGATTTGAACAAATCATCGTCCAGTTTACATACGAAATCAGCTGTCCACAATTTGCATCAAAATTTAACAGTATATTTGATTGGCTTACGCACCGCTGTGACATTTGTAGTGAAGGTTCACTACGGCTGCGTCTAAAATGCCTTATTCATCCAGAAAGAGAGTATTTGGAAAAGACTACAAACGCGATATGGGAAATGGTTAATTTGTTCTCATTCACTGTAAATAATTATAGAGGGCTTAATCTCTATTTATATTTATGGGACAGATATGTCAATTAAAGTTTTCCAGTTTGATTAAAGTCGCCTCGTTTGTCAAAATATTTGGCAGATGAATTTGTTATCTATCGTCGGCTGTCGGGCTATAATTCATTGCCGACATCTTAAGAATTTATCCAATTACTGACGCCATATTTTGTATTCAATGGAATTATTTCGTTCAAAATTAAAGCCGAATATAATGCTTTCTCATCTAGAAATAATTTGCAAAAATGTTGGAAATTAAGACTTCTAAAGTTTACGTCGAAAGCGAGCATTTGTTCTTAATATTAGGAACTTATTTCAAAACAAGAAATGATTTGAGAAAGATGGTCGGCGCAATTTGAAGGTTAAGATTTGTTGTGCAACATAAAAAATGCCGAGATGTTACGATTGCTGGTCACCCCAGATCCAATATGGATTTCGGTAAGGTAACGTACCCTTTATCAAAAGGTTAACCAATCAGCGTCAATGTTACAAACTTTGTTCGGTTGAAGAGAAATTTCCTTTGTGGTTAATGTTATATTCGGTTGGTTTAAACAACACTAATATGCAAATAGCACAACCATGTTAGTACGTCTGCGACGAAAAACATCTTAGAATTTATTATTTCACAGTTCATGTCCAATGCGATGAACGGTTTTTAAAGTTAGTGTTATTCAGACGACAATTATTGTTTTAAATATACTTTTACTTTTTCATCACAATTCAATCATCTTCACAATTTGTTATGTATTATTTCTAATTCATTTAGGACTGTCATACAATTGGTATACCGAAATTGTTGTTGCTGTTGACTAAAGGCTATGTTATGTTGCCAATACATATATGTTGGTAAGTGTGTATTCATAGATGTTTACTTTTTATCAAAAACTAAAATGGGACATATTTGCGAATTACAAGCACCATGCACATAAGATAAAGTATATGCATAAAGCAAAGTTTCGAAATGTATGTACTGTAGATGCATTCACACATTCTTGAAGTGTATAAAAAAGGATTTTATACTTTTGTAAAGATTCATATTACTGAGATAAGAAAAAACGTTTTTTTTTCTAATGTATTTACGTTTATCCGAATAGGTCTGGAGGCCACGGACTTATATACACTGTGTGTAAGATTTAAGAGCCTTATTATTTATGCTGGCAGTTCCAAGAATATGTGTTCATTGTACTGAGTTTCTCTATATGTTTAAATGGCACGCAGTTCTTTCAGAATGACTCCCTTCTTCTTTCTGCTTTTTATATTTTTCCATGTGTTTATTTCATTTTGTTATCTGGGGATGTGTGTTGGAATGACCCTTGCGCTTCCCTTCATACTTATGACAAGGCATACAAGATCCAGAAACCTATGCATTCATATATTCATAATTGCATTGCCTTTTTTCATTTGAGACAATTGTCAAAGTGTCATTAAATTAGTAACCTCCAATTCCAAACATGGACCTTTTGGATCAACCTATAACATCGCATATAGGAAGGTATCATTTTCTGTACCAAAATACCAACTGATTTACATGGTTAGGTATTATGTCTATTATCTTACATGATACAAGAAAGAGGATAAGTTGCTACAGGGAACGCCACATGCATAAGACAATGACTCACCACACAGACCTCCGGGAAAACAACAGACATAAGGCATTTGAGAAAGCGCAAGAGTAAATACGTAAGGGAACAAGGGCGCAAGTAATGGCCTGGCAGGAGAATCAAAGAGGAAAAACATAGGGGTTAATTGATGTAATGTATGCCAGGACAAGTCGAAACAGCTGGCAACAATACTAACTACATGTAAATCAGACAACAAAAAGTGTTGATGTTAAATGAACAATGTTATGACTTTGTGGTAAACATATCATCACCGACAATGTATTGATATGGTGTCAGTGTATGTACATAGTATTCTTAGTATATATTTCTTCCATCTTTAAAATGTCTGCTTTACCAGGCGGCAAAACTTTCGACTAAGGTGCCTATTGTTCTGAATAATTTATAAGTCTGTGAAGATCGTTGTTTAACACGTAGTACAATCATACGCGTGTAAATCGTCGGTTTTCTCGTAAATGTGTCAATGAATATGGCTGCATTTCGACAAAATCTGATAATTAGTTGCAATGGAATATTCAATACAGAATAGGTTTACTCTACGCCATGATGGTGTAAGATCGACTAACAATAGACGGTATAATAGTAGAAGCATCCGCACTCTTTCCATAAAGTAGCAGAACATTTTTCATTTGTACGTCTTTTTTAAAAAGTACATCGTGCGTGTAAATTTGTCATTTAACCTAACCTGTGTACAATCTCATGTTTCGTCCATGAGCAAATGACAAAGGTAATCGGGAGAGTCATCCGAGTAATTGCCAGTTAAATATCAAAATATGTCTTTCCATTTAGTGTTCTACGCAAACTTTATATGTATGTTCGCACTCTGTTATGTTTGTTGTTAATGGGGCCGTCACACCATAACGTTCTGGTCAGCGTTCTATGACGTTTAAGGAAACGTTGGTAAGCGTCCGTGGTCGCTGGTATAGCGCCAGAGGAGTGTTGTGTGAACGCTGGTGAACGCTGGTAATCGTCGGTGATCGTCTGTGACCGTCGGTGATCGGCGGAGAACGCTGGTCCGAAAAAAAAGTTTTGAACATGCACAAAAGTTCTCATGGAGACTAGCGTTCTTCAACGTTTAACTTTAAACGCTGGAATACGCTGGAGAACGTTTGTGGAACGTTGTACTAACGTTCGCCGAACGTTGCACGCGTTCGGCTATTGTAAGTCAGTCGTTACCCTAGCGTTACTTGGTTGTTATTAATCGTTCACAATCTTTACTTTGAAGTAAACAACTCACTGGCGACCTGTCAACGACCTCTGAACGGACCCCTAGCGCTCATGAAACCCACACGCCAGCAACACGCTAGTCTGTCGTTAGTCACACGTTAGTCACACGCTCAACACGCTCGTCTAACGATGACAAATCGTTCGTCGCGCGCCAGTGACACGTCAGCACACGCTAAAAGTTTTCAGGGGTGTCTTACTTGGACGCTGGTACATGCTCCTCATGCGTTAGTCACACGCTAGTCACACGCTTGATGAGTCCACCTCACCCTAGAACGCTCAAAAATTGAACGATTAAACATTCTTAGAACGTTCATAGAACGCTGACCAGAACGTTATGGTGTGACGGCCCCATAAATGGCTGCATATAAGTCGATTTATAACTAACTGCTTAGACCTAAACAAAAAATATGTTTGTTTCAGGTTTCATACCCAAACAATAGGGTAGGTAGGTCAGATTTTTTTTTGAGTTTTCTTATTTTCAAATGAAGCAAATTTAATGTTAATTTAAATGAATATATGTAAAAAAGACATATCCCCTTTCTCTTTTAACTTGGATAATGTTTATTCAAGATAAATGCAATGCTCTATAGCTGGAATACTCATTAAGCGTTTAAAAACTGGGCATTACTGAATCTAAAAACGAATTCACTCAAAGAAATTTAACCCCAAAAAAAGTTAACACGCCAAAACATGTTCTAGGGTCAGGGCAAAGTAATAGGTTAGGTCGAGAAACCTGAAACAAACATATTTTTCTTTTACGCCTTAATATCAACAAAGTAAGAGGTATACATATGACACAATACGATGGATTAAAGGAAACCTTGATGCTTATAATTTTTTACAATAATAGTTTGACATATTACTTGATTGTATTTGCTTACTGTCATTGTGTTTATCATTTGCAATTTCGAATAGGCTTCAAGTGTACAGGAAATCACTTTATTTGTAATTGACTGTATGGACATTACGTTATCTGTGCAAAATAACACTGTGTTGCAGAGGAGCAGTCGACCAGACGCTAATTATGTGTCTAAGGTTGTTTATCTAAGGGTTTCAAGTAATATATTGGATAACACAACCATGTGTGATCATTTAAATGCGTTTACTACTAAAACCTTATAATTGGTCGACTGAATATTAATTGACAACTGGCGATATAGACTCAATTATACTTTATAAACGGTAATTTTTCATGATTGAGACAATTTTCACTCAGTTATTCATTATAACACACCTTCACTGTTAAACAGACACACAATTAGAGAATAACTGTTGTTAAAGAGCATACTGTCATATTAAGAGTGCATGCTGAATTATATGCCAAGGAAACAAATAAGATAGATATAGAGTGATTACATAGTTCCATCACGGAGCATCAATCACTATGATATTACAACTACCATAGATAGTCAATACAATATGAAGTACGATTAAACTCCTGATTCAATGAATATTTATGACCTTATTACAAGTAATTGTTTTGATGGAAGTTTCACTGTTTCTTAGTATAAGTGCTTCAAATATATATCAAAAGCCCAGTCTATGATAGAGTTAACTGTCATTATAAGCAGACACTCGTTTGGTTCTCACATTTGACCATTTTTCTCTCAATGTCTAGATAAAGGAAAGATCTGAGACAAACCAAAGTCGGCTGTCAAAATATCATATTAATAAATAATACGTCAATATTTCTTCAAACGAGATTTGTGGAAATTTCGTGCGACAATTAGAAATGAATTTCATTAAATATACATTATTTAAATTTAATAATGTTCTTTTTAGTGTTTTATTTTCCGTGACTCTGCGTTCATTTACTTATTATGTTCTAAAATTATAATCCACACATCGAAAGATATTTATTTGGTTAAATATTTGCTATTGGTTTGTAAGCTGAAGTTAAACATGTATCTTATTAAATCATATATTTTATTATTATATGAACATTGTAAAAGAAATGTGTATATTACTCAAATCATGTAATAGTCAACAAGTAATAATAAACGTTCTTTCTAGATATAAATTTTATACTTACACTTAGAAATTCAGGAATGAATTCCAATGTTAGTTCATTCATCGTTTCTACTTCAACAGCACCAATATCGATGTCTATTATATATAGTATCTACAACATATGGATATTATTATGTTCAATAAGCATTTGAATTTGTTTATTTATTCCATTTTCACTGTTATGTAAACGTTCATTCAAGTGCAATATTTTATCATTTCCCTAGCCGTTTCTGGTAAGAACTAAATTTAGCAATTTGTTTATAAATAAAGTATGCAATAAGGATGTAAGTCCTATACCTAATATTAATTCAATTAATTAATTCAAACTCACTAAACGTCTTCATAGTTAGTCTAACTGTTTTGCAGTGAACGACACAGACAATATTGCAACATCTACCTTCTAACCGATGATAACAATCGAGTTATGTCTTCAATAAAGATAGACGGCACCTTCCAAAATATATTAATCCATAAACATATATTTGTATCTAAGTTTGTTATTCTAAAAACCACATTCTTGTCTAAATACATCCATTTGTACCGAATGGATCCGCTATTTGTTCAATGCCAAACTTTCGTTTTGATAATTCAACATTGTTTGAAACAAGACCATTCTCTATGCGTTGCTTCCTTCTTATACTCTAGCACAAGTACTGCCCACAAGCTTCAAGTAATACAGAATCGTTTGTTAGCCGATACAAGGCTTTTCAGTATCCCTGATGATACTAGATGAAAAAAACCAGCACATATCGTGCGTGCGTTATGTTGGCGCTGAGCACTGTATTAACATGTATTTGAGAGGATCGTCATTGAAAAAAAAACAATAAAATACGATCATAGCTCACCATTTGTCGGATGTAAAAAACGACTTAATTAAAACGTGATTAAAATATTAAAAAAACACCGCTACATTGAGGGTATGATAATGCTTGATTCTCTTTGGCGCCTTATATTGCGCTTAACACATATATGCATTGCAGGTAGAAGAAAAACTGATGTCATGATAAAAAATAAAATCTATCGTTGACAATAAGAATGTGTGTTTATGCTTCTAGCCTGAATAATTAGTTGTGTTTACGTTTTGGAAGTGCTGCATTTGGAATGTATTTATCAAATAATGACGAGTATGAATCGTCGGATCTTCAGTGTAAGTGAAATTTATGTACATAACCATATTGACATAAGCAATAGCGTTTGTATGTTTACGTTATTGTCAACTGCACTTCCAAGAGAAACAGAACAATCGGCATTGTCTAATCCACTTATACTTTTTTTCCAGCTATTGATGTGTAAACCAATCAAATCTTATGTTAACCACCAAGGTCATTTCCCTTCCACCGTACAACGGTTTCTGTACGCGGATTGGTTAAGATTTCGATAAAGGGCACGTTACCTTACCGAAATCCACTGATTTTCCGTGAATTTACCGAAATTCATTTTGGATCGTGAGTGACCAGTAATAGTAACATCTTGGCATGTTTTTTTATGTTGCACAACAAATCTTAACATTCAAATTGTTCCGACCATCTTTTTTTCAAGATATTTCTTGTTTGAATTAGTTTGCTGCATATATTTTCAAAGACTGCATGCCACAGAGTTACACTTTCTCGTTTGGTGTAACCCTGTGTCGTCCCATATTCATGTTTTAATCCGTTTATAGTATAGTGAAATGGTGTGGTTAAGTAAGCTTCCATACACTTTGGTCTTGTTTTTTTATATCCTTCCCGTGTTTACCTCCTAGTCAGTTTGGTATTGTTTTGTGTACTCTATTTTCCTGTGTCATTATCTCTCTAGGAACCGTCTGCTTTGTGTATCTGACCTTCCTTGCTATAAATTGTTTCCTTATTTTTAAGACGTCCTACTAAAATGAGAGATGATGTGAGAATTGGCAAAAATATATAATAAGGAATGTATAAAAATAGTATGCGATCTTACACCGACGGTCAGTTGGTTACGTAAATAGGCTCACAGCAATATTACAATGATATTAAAAAGTGTGGCATGAGGAATGGTAGCACACCCTCAGTATTGCTAGGATTGGAGTTATTTTGCATCAATATATTTATGCAACGACATAGAGTCAAATATCTTATGACTTTTATACTGATTCGAATTTGATGAGTAAATGTACCATCGTTCACATTTCTAAATGAATGCCATGCAAATGTCATATAAGAGTCTAACCAGCATCCGTATTCTAACCAGTGGCATCCTGTGTATTTGTGTTGATTTCTAGTAATTAATAGAACATGTGTCTCTATTCGCACGTTATGCAAAGCAATGGTGACAACTTTAGATCACATTCGACCGCAAAAAGCTGTATGCTCATGTCAAGCGGGCCTTTATTTGTATATAATGGGATGTAAATTTCTGTTGAGCATTGAAATCTGATATTACCATGGCATACTTTCTGTCATTAATTCGCAGACATTGGATTGCTCACGCGAATGCAACATTCATCGGTGCGAACTATTGCAATTAAGCACTTGGATGAAACACAGGCGCATAATGATATGAGTACATTTTGATTCATCTCATTCATTGAGTGTTTTAATTTACTGTTTGAAAACAAATATAGATTATTTTATTCATTGGGCAAATGAAATGTATTGTCCTAAACCTATCAACTATACCATCAACTACACTTTACATTGTAAGTTTGGTAATGTCGAATACGGGAATACTATATACATGACACTTAATTTCAAGAAGAGGTACTTACTAAGTTGGCCATGGCAGATAGTGGGGGACACACATACTATACCAGTTCTAGGACTTATACAATGGAAGGGGAACTTAATTTGTATCAGAAATCATAATGGGGAATTATATTATAAGCGATTTACATCCATGTAACTATAAGTTAAATACTGGGATTTTCAAACGATTTAACAGCTAGCTAAGCTCGCGCTAAACCGCGCTACGGTCAATTATGTTCAATTCATACACATGAATTTACTAAAGTAACTAATCCTCGAACACTATTAGGATTTACGCACACAATAAAATGCGCACGGTAAATAATCATACTAGTTCCAAGTGAACAGGCAGCATTTCAATGATGTTGCTTTTAGTAACTAATTTGTAACCACCAAGGCAATTTATCTTCAACCGAACAACGTCTGTAACCTTGATGACAATTGGTCAACCTTATGGAAAAGGGTATTTGACTTTACCGAAATCCACTGAATCGGCAATTTGTTATGTTGCACAACAAATCTTAACCTTAAAATTGCGCCGACCATCTTTTTCAAGATATTTCTAGTTTGAATTATATTAAACATATCATAAGTAAATTGATATCTATAGATACTAAGAAGTTGAATAGGTACAAAATGTATTACACTACAACAAAATCGGCATTCAAATTTGTGATGACTGACTGACACTATTAAAGCAATAATACGCTCATGTTTTCATATTAAACTAAATAGACATGAAAGCTATATTTCATATACCTAAAGCAACATCACTGAACAATATGCATTATAAAATAATAAGCTTACATTGTATATCTCTGTGTGTATCGAAACAAATGTATGTAATATCTTAGTCCAGCCACGGACGTCACATCTCTATACTGTCGCTGTACAACGTCCTGCTAAACCATTCACAAAAGTAAATAGAAGTTGGACACCGCCGGTCATTCCACTGCATTTACTCTTATTTTCGTGAACAGATATATGCTTTGTGTGCAATAAAAAACTGTACGACATAAAATTGTAGCTTTTGGTTGACTTATTTGTCTTTTCGACACAATATGTTCATGGATACGACTTGTTTTGTAAAAAAAATAGTGAATCAATCACCTGTTAAATAAGAAGATGGGAGAGTTGCTATGGAGGCGGTGCGCACATAGTTATTACCCTACTAAGATCATTGTCGATATTGCTATTATTTGCTCCTTCTTGAGCCAATACTGAAAGTGATATATATCACGAATTCGATCAAAAGTTGTTTAAACGTTAAAATCCATCTTGTATTGCTACTTTAACGGGCGAAATTGACGAGAGTGCGAATGTCAACATACAGTTTGTAAGGCTACTTGCGCACCTTGGGCGGAGTTACGTTTGATTGACATATATTTTAGCGACAATGTTTGCAGTCATAAACATTTGACCCCTGTCGTCTTGTCGAAGTGATTGTGAGGCACTCAGATGCGCTAGAAATTCGGTTTTTGTGTGCTTCTACTCGTGAAAGATTGCTACAGTTTTTCCGCACCCTCAAAAGTCTGTTCGGTCGATAATAAAGACGCCATAATAGTGCCGTTAAAATCATGCGGCATAATCCCAGGTTTTTACTATAGGCTTGTGCGTGGCTCTGTTACGAACGACGCGTGTAAAAGTCGGAGTACAGAGACACGTATGCGGGGCTAGTAATATCTAAACATTAAAATAAAACAATTGTTCAATCAATAAAACACAGCATTTGTTCGTAATGAAGATATAGCAGTATGTAGCAAACACCATTGGATGAAACACGTCAAAATAGTTTACTGCCAGATAGGCCAGAAGCACTAGACCAAAACGCATGCATTATTCAGAATTATATTGAATTATATTAGCCTTATATTGATTTTTCCGTTACCTTATGTTTTGGTCATACAAGTTATCTTTCAAAATGTACATTTTGAACAATTGTTAAATTGTTGGTGATATATTTCAAAACAAAATCGCAAACACAATCATGTGTCATTGAACCCTTTTGGGCAAGCTGTGCAAGTATAAGGTATCAATTTCTGCGAGACTTATGTATTCGTTTTTGTTTTTAAATCTTAGATGATTTTGTCATTTTCTCTTAGAACATTCCAATATGATTTGGTCATATTTCTTATAAAATCCAGGTTACTAAACAAACTAAATGTACTATTGTATCTATTGTTCCATGGTTCCATTTGTGGAAATCATTAAGACTTATGTCATAATGATTATGATGCCACATAAGATATGTGGTAATTTTTTTTATACATGTATAAACTAAATAAATAAGTAATTCCTGGTGAGAGGTTTTCAACAACGATGAGTGCGTGCATGTTTTGATATATCTTCAAAATGTGCTGGCATGTGTATTTTAGTGCTATTGTTACATGTACCTAGATGTTTTATTTTATTTGTTAAGGTATCTTTATAACGCTTAAAGTTGTTTCATATAAATCGAATGCAATATCCCCTAGAGCATATTACTAATATGTCATGTCGTCTTCTTAACGTTATTGAGAGATGACATTTTTCATTGCAATCTTTGTTTTATATTAGCGAACCGCAGTATCTCCTAGAACGTATTAATATCATGTTTTGTTGTCTTCCTAACATTTATTGAGAGATGGCATTTTTTCTTCACAATCGTCTTACTGAGTTAGGTTACAACGCTCCGGTACAAACTCTGATTAATTCCCTCAATTGATGACATCTGTCAGTTGGCCATTAAATATTCTCATACCATTTCGGATGTTTTTACTCTACAATGTGTTAAGACGATTTTTCATGTCTTCAGCTTAGACGAATTTGTCATTTATTCTTTCTAACAGCCTAAGATGACTTGGTCATTGTTCTCTTTAAAAATATTCTAAGATGAATTTGCCATTTTTTTCTTATACCGTTTTAAGATGACTTGGTCACATTCTCTTAGAACGATCGAAGACGATTTAGACATTTTCTCTAAGCACGTTCTGAGATGATATATTCATTACAATGTACACCTGGATCTTTAATAATGACACGGCAATTTTCCTTTGATAACTCTATAGAAAACATGTGACCACTGGGCGGGGCGTGTTTTGACCACAGACGCACAATTTGAATAATCTTGGTAGGGTACATGTACCACTAAACAATTCTACATACCAAATATAAACACCTTCGGTCATCTGGTTTTGGACAAGAAGATTTTTCAAAGGTTTCAGAAAATAAGATT
The DNA here is from genome assembly GCA_032209605.1 of Mactromeris polynyma. NCBI lineage: Eukaryota > Metazoa > Mollusca > Bivalvia > Venerida > Mactridae > Mactromeris > Mactromeris polynyma. The sequence goes on from JASFXZ010000007.1 coordinate 8,769,527, forward strand.
TCCCTTTATAAATCTATAGAAAACATGTGACCCCAAGGCCGGGCTAATATTGACCCAAGGGGCATTAATTAACCAATTGGTAGATAGGAGAGATTAAGTAGTTACAGGTAATGCCACATATACAACACAGATCCCCGGGAAAACAAGAGTCCTCAAAAAATCAAGAGACAAGTAAATAGTGCCACATACCAAATAGTAAAAGCCCTGGCCCGTGTGGAGCGGAGCATGTTTTGACCCCAGAAGCATAATTTCAACAACTTGGTAGGGGATCGCGAGACAAAGCCACATTCTTAATATCAAAACCCTGGGTCATGTGGTTCACTACACAAGACAATGTTACAAACTAAATATAAAGTTTTGGCCTTGTGGTTCTGGACAAGAAGTTTTCAAATTTAAAATATATTTTTGGCTTATGTGACGTATTCATGCAACCTACCATAATCATTTAAACAAGTTTGAAAGAGAACCACCCATGGAACGTTCCTGTGAAGTTAAGTAGAATTGGATCAAGCTTCTTAGGGGAAGATGTCGTTTGAATGAATATTTTAAAGACTGACACACGCACGCACGGACCAAATCACGCACGCTCAAATGACGGACAATTCGCCATGAAATCAGCTCTTTAACCATTCGTAAACAAATAGTGTTCATTTTGAATTTTTATTTGCTTTTTACACGCTGAAAGGGCGTGGGATTGGGAGTAGGTTTTATTAAATATTACGAGTTAGTATATTTATTTTCTTGTGTCATTTTATCACATTCCATTTCCCTGTTACGAATATTTCAGTCTGTGTCTTTTTATTAACTTCTAAATTCCTGCTTCCTTTATTGAATGTTATTTATTTCTCTAGATTGGCTTGTTCGCTTGCATTTTGATATTAATAATTTAGCTACTGTGAGCAAGACTGAGTCTGCTTGCAAAACTGGTAACAATGTATTTACCATCTGTTTTATTGTGTGTGACATAGTAAATAGCTTTTATGGATTATCGAATAAAGAATCGGCTAAAAATTGTCTTCATTCACTGGTTTGTGTTTCATTATATGATTTTAGTACATCTTTCCAAAAGTTATTATTTGTTGTGTTTGATATAAATTCGGGATATTTGGTGCAGCTATTTAAAAGCGTGTTATTATAAAATAATGTGCTTGAGATTATCTATCCATCTGTCGTGTTAAAGTAAAATTCTTCTTATCTATGGAATTTTTCAAGACTGTATGAAAGAGAAGGAATAAGTTGCTTCATGGAACGCCACATACATAATACAGTACCTCCCAAAACAGACATCCGGGTAAACAACAATTCATAGAACGTAAGGTACTTGATGAGGTTATAGGGTACATACGTTAGGTAACAGAGGTGCAAGGAATGGCCTAATAGACGAAAGGAATAACTAGGAGAATCAACGAGGACAAATAGTGATGGGGGAATTAATGGATGGAAAATATCACAGGACAAGTCTAGACAGCTGGCAAAAATAGGCTGAAACTGGGCGGAAAATAACCAGAACACTATATAAAGTGAAAGAATTGCACAGGGGAAGGGGTAATTTAACATATATTTAAAACACAAAACTAAATAATAACCATACAGCGAATAACAGCAGAGGAAATGCAAGAAGAGCGACGATGCCTCATAAACCACGAGCATAATGTTGTTTCAAAAGAGTATTTTTTTATATCCCTACCCTGCCAAATGACTTAAGACAATGTATCGTCTAAGTTTCTCAGAATTTCGAGTGAATAATATGGGAGAGATTTGAACAGGTGAACAAATATAATATTCTTCTAACAGGAGTTAAGATTCGTCATTTCCAGTTTTTTTATGGTTTGTTCATGTTAATATTGTATCGTTACAATTAAGTTATGTCATTATTTCGTGATAAACTAAACATAAAAACTAATTTGATTAAAATATAAATTTCAACTATGTCTAGTTTTAATACTATTTGAGCTGTATATATGTTCACCTATACATACCAAGTAACTTTTAGACCAGAAAGTTGGTGCAGACTGCTTACACATAATGAAGGTTCAGCAGAGGCATCAAGGATAACTGTTGTAGCGTCTGCAAAATTGGACATCTTTTGTTCTGTCTTATAAAATGTTATGCCTCTTTACATGTATTAGTATTGAATCGAATTGTTAGGGAAACAATTTCATCACAAAGTATAAAAATATAACATATTCAATGGACGCACCGACGTCAACCTCGTTCTATTTAAGAAAGTCGGAATAACAGCCAGATATTTAAATTATTTTATAACTGAGACGCTATCTTTTTATTAGATATCGAACCATTTTTATATCGTGCCAAAATTGTGAAAAGATGAACGCCTTTCGTACACCACCTGATAAGGAGTCGGAAGCTTTTTCAAAGTCACTTAGTACAGTAGAGCAAGGATAGTATTAATTTCAGTATATTGCATTCAATCGTATATTATTTGTCTGGGATTTTTTATCAAATGAATCTGCAATGCATTCAGAGACTATCTTATAAACACAGTTTAGCAATGTGGTTGGTCGCAGATGTTGTATATGGAATATGTTCTAATATTTGTAAAAATTAACCATGGGATTTTATCTGAAGCCAGACTATTGGCATTACTTAGGTAAATATATTAAAATGAGACAACTGACATGAAAATAGAAATGCCTATAGTGGTGTATACGTATTTTCATCTGTTGACGTTTATCAAGAGTAAATGCATAGCGGAAATGCGACCGTCATTTATATCATCAGAATGTGTCTAGAATGGCGTTGTCTTTATCCAAGGACAATATTAATGTTTTAATAAAATTATGTAGTCTTGTATTTTATGTTTCTTCCAAATTAATCAACATATTGTCAATACACCGTTGTCAGTACACAACGTATAACTTAACATTAAACGTTACGAAATAGTATAGAAGATATGGAAGGTGAAATAAGGAAACGGATCTCCAAACTATTTTATATCTGTTGAAATTATGACAAGTGTGAGGTTGGTTTTCTATCCTCAAATTGTGTTTACCCCAGGTTGTTCTAAGGCGTTTCCCCTGTTTTAACACATCATTTAATGTTTCATATTGTGTCGTTTTTGCCCGTTTTAAGTGTTCATGTATATGGGTCGCCTTTTGGGGATGCTGTGCGAATTGTGTTATATGTTTAATATCCCAATAGAGTGCTCAAAAGACATTTAAAGTGCAAAGTAATGCGTTAGAAATTATGAAATGTTATTAAAATAGCGACGAGATTCAATCTCGAAAGTGGTTCTGAAATAATAAGGTCGCGCTATGATGTCAGAAAAACCTGACTTACGACAAGGATAAGTCCCATTCGTCGGTATCAAACAAATTGAGAAACTAAAAACAGCCTCGGGGGTATGTTTTTGTAAAACTATATGAACTTTTTTAAGAGGTTTGCGTTCGGAACGTTATTGCTGTTTCTACTAGATTAAATTGGAATCACAATGTTTGTCATGAAATCTCGTTTTTTTTTCAAAGCGTTCCCATAAGCCATCGCTGCAACGTCAATGACTGACTTGGCACCAATTAACAAACATCTTTGTCAGGATACCGCATAATGTTATCATACAATCGGCAAAGGAATTTCTCTGTTATGAAGAAAGTGACAAAACAACCTTGTGAGATTCAGTAGTCGACAAATATAGGATGAGGTCAATATGTTTGGTTATTTGTTATTTTAGTGTATTTTTACTTAGACACAAATCGGTTTGGAATTAAATTACATAGTCATTGGATACAGTTAAAGCTAATAGTTCACTACACCGTTAAGTTTAGGTTAAGTTGATTTAATACGATTACATCATTTATTGCTCCTGTATTACAATACATGTGTACCCTAACACCTTGCCAGTCCCTAATGTTTTGTAGACTGTTGTTTCCCGGGGGTCTCTGTGGGAGGCATTGTCTTACTAAATATGTATGTTGTGTTCCCTATAACAACTTAATATCTCTGTAAATAAAAGTATGTTATTATCTAACTGACACTTTAGTAATTTGTTTTAAAGTGTCCTGTAATGCTGGGTGGTTGTTTCGTTTATTTCGAATATGTGGTCATTTATTGATCACGTTATTGATATAACCCAAAGTAATGTGCTGAGAGTTCTTAGGCTCGGAGGCTATTGCGATGCAAAGTTTCTCTTTGATTTGAAATTATTTTTTTGAATGTTATACGTTTGTAAATTACAAAAGGTAAAATCGTTTAGAATTATTTTGTACGTGAATGTCTGCATTAAGAAAAGTAAATTTGTACAGTCTTGATTATTCCGATCATAGCACAGTGCCATGTAGTTTCAGACAATTATACAAACGATGCATCCGAGAGTTTCGTTGGGACGTTTATATGTATAGATGAGAAATGTTCTCTTGTGTAGATGTAAATTCTCTAATAGATATGAATACTTATGTACGTGCAGGGTTTGTTAATGGTTTTCTATATACATAATGTTTGCGACTGGCTGCAAATGTATCAATATATGTTGATTAACGTTATGAAAATGCATGCAGCAAGCACAAATAACACCTTTAACCACGTCTCGCTGTCACAAATAAGTCAGACATTAGTCAGTTGCGTGAATATGTAATTCAAAATGTTCTGCAATTATGTGACCATCACAAATAGAAGTAATACAAAGGGAACAATAGCTCACACGTTTAGCGTTTATCCGTTACTGTACTTTTATAATAATATAATTGGTATCCATTCTTTGATAAAGGTGGGTAATAGTTCAACTTTTTAGATAACGATGATGATTAGAAGAAAACTGTTCGTAAGTGTGATTGACCATGAGATGAGAGCGCTTCGCTTCCGCTCTAACATTTTTATATTATTTAATGTTTATAACAGACATATCAATCTTGTTAGTACAGTACAGTATTAGTATATACATGAATATGTCTATCAAACATTTGTGTTCTAAGATTGTAGAAATAATAAAAATGTCTTGATCGAAACCTACGCCTATTCAGTATATCGAAGACGCACCAGATATTGTAAAACATGTTTAGGGAATGACGATCCGTTACAGTACAAATGCGATCCATGACTAAGACGTACGGAGGACACAGTAACAAGACCAAGCGATTCATGACTTAGACGTACGGAGGACACAGTAACAAGACCAAGCGATCCATGACTTAGACGTACGGAGGACACAGTAACAAGACCAAGCGATCCATGACTTAGACGTACAGAGGACACAGTAACAAGACCAAGCGATCCATGACTTAGACGTACGGAGGACACAGTAACAAGACCAAGCGATCCATGATTTAGACGTACGGATGACACAGTAACAAGACCAAGCGATCCATGACTTAGACGTACGGAGGACTCACTAACAAGTTCAAACTATCCATAACTTACACGCATGTGAACCCGGTAACAAAACCAAGCAATCCATGTCTTAGACGCACGGCAGACAAAGTGACCACGCGATCCATGGCTTAGGCGCTCGGCGGACACAGTAACCAAGCGATCCATGGCTTACACTCATGGAATCCCGGTAACAAGACTTAACAAACATTGTTAATCAGAATAGAAGAAACAATACATTAAATAACTAAAAAAGAAGTATAGAGTGAACAAACAAGACTGTTTTAATTTAAAAAACATTCGCAACATCACAGATTGACGGTCTGAGAACAGTCAGTTTAGATACTAAGAATAAATCCGACATTCGGATTAATTGTAAATACTAATTATGTACAAATGTATCCCATGTTGATTATCAAAAAAATCATGTCGCCTGTCAAGTAATCTCAACACGTACCAAGACATGTAGCACGGTTTGAATGCATGATAGATTAATTAGAAAAATGGCTGAAAAAAATACCCCATGACAAATAGAAACCTCTAGTTATATTGTAAAACAGATTGAACTTATAAATTATAATGCATAGCAAATGCATTTTAGTCAGACACATGCATCGATCAATACATTCGTCAACTGACATGCACTTTTAAATGCATTAGCATGTTCCCCATCTCAAACATTCATTAAGGGTCGGTTCATTAGAGATGAAAACGGAATGTTTTAATTAACACTTCACTTTAAAGGGTTCCGGCAATGCATTAGAATAACACACTACCATTTCTTTATACTTCCTTTGATAATGATAGAAAAAGTGCTTCAAATGTGTGCTATGAAAGCCGAAGAGCATATTACCCCATGCTCTGTGTGAACATCACTGTAACAATTGTAACATGTTGTAATCTTACAGTGCACAGCCACCACAAAAATACGTGTAACAATATAGATATATGTAAACATTACAAAAGAGAGAATAAGTTGCTACAGGGAACGCCACACACATAAGACATTGGTCTCCAGAAATCCCACAGTCAATAAATCGTTAGGCATTTGAGGAGGTTTAAGGGTATATGCGCAAAGGAACAGGGACGCAAGGAATTGTCTGGCCGACCATAAAGGATAACTGAGGAGAATTAATGAGGACAAACAGTGAGGGGGATTTAACGAATGGAAGACATTACAGGACAATACAACTGGCAACAGTAGACCGAAAGGTGTGTATATCAAGTGAAATAATTGCACATGGGGAAAGGGAAATGTAATATATATTTAAAACACAAATACACAAACAGAAATATTAATCATACATCTATTTACGGCCTTGGATCTGTCAATAAAAATGCGAAGGCAAACTAGATACAAGAAACAAACAAATAATGGGTGAAAGTACTGCATTGGAACTCTCAGTGGCAAAAACCCAAAGTCTGATACTACAATAATAAAAAGATAGTGAAATATCATTAAATATTTAAATAAGATGATGTTGAGCAATGTTAAAAAGCACAAGAAGACATGAATAAAATACAATCATGTAAATAATAACAATTGCGAAAGGGACACAAGTCGAACATAAATGAAAGGTAAAAGTACCGCCTTGGGACACAAGACGAACATAAATGAAAGGTTGAAGGTAGGAGTACCGCCTTAGGACACAATACGAACATAAATGAAGGTTGAAGGTATGAGTACCACCTTAGGACACAAGACAAACATAAATGAAAGGTTGAAGGTAGGAGTACCACCTTAGGACACAAGACAAACATAAATGAAAGGTTGAAGGTAGGAGTACCACCTTAGGACACAATACGAACATAAATGAAGGTTGAAGGTATGAGTACCACCTTAGGACACAAGACAAACATAAATGAAAGGTTGAAGGTAGGAGTACCACCTTAGGACACAAAACAAACATAAATGAAAGGTTGAAGGTAGGAGTACCACCTTAGGACACAAGACAAACATAAATGAAAGGTTGAAGGTAGGAGTACCGCCTTAGGACACAAGACAAACATAAATGAAAGGTTGAAGGTAGGAGTACCGCCTTAGGACACAATACGAACATAAATGAAGGTTGAAGGTATGAGTACCACCTTAGGACACAAGACAAACATAAATGAAAGGTTGAAGGTAGGAGTACCACCTTAGGACACAAGACAAACATAAATGAAAGGTTGAAGGTAGGAGTACCACCTTAGGACACAAGACAAACATAAATGAAAGGTTGAAGGTAGGAGTACCGCCTTTGGACACAATACGAACATAAATGAAGGTTGAAGGTATGAAATTGGCATTGAATATAGCGGAACATCACCCGCGACATTAAAATTGAATGATTGTGTCTGGGAGTGTTTTGGTGATTTACAGTACAATATCAAGTTTGCGTTTGAAACTCATTTAGTCTATTGGATACTTTGATTGAAAATGGTTAAAAGCTTTGGGCGGAGAAACCGTTTATTTATTTATTGTCATATTCAGAGTACTCTCCACAGACATCTTGAGATGTTAAATTTCTGAATGTACACAAAAGTATTTCAAGAAATAGTATAAGTTAGGTTTTTAGTCAGAATACCTCATCGTGTGTCTGTATATCAGAAACGCATAACGAAACTGCATAGGGGATTAGAGAAGCATTAAAATACTCTGTGGAATTTAATGATAATTCTTTTGAAACACATATACTAATAGTATCACGCATAAATATACGAGTAGATACTATGTTTCGATTGAGATCTAACATTTGTTTGGCTTAAATCTCTAACACTCCCAGTAATCAAGTAGAAATAGAGTTACACGTATATTGATAGCAGTGACCGTTAATGTTCTTTATGGATGTCTGCTGCAGTAGTTTAAACAGTGGTTGACAGTATTAAGGAGAAAAATAAGTATGCACAATTGTAATGAATGTGATATTACTCTTATGCAATTTCGAGAAAACAATTAATAATGTGAGATGCTTGCTTCGCGTATTCAAATTCAATTGTTTGAAATAAACACAAGCTAATTCAGAAATATGACTTTATTTAAATTTAATTATTTTAAAACTGCTCAAATAAACACAAGCTAATTAAGAAATATGACTTTGTTTAAAGTCAATTATTTTGAAAGCTCGATAATTTAATGCAGACTATCATACGTAACAAGAAGCGCCGAAACAAGATAAATTGCATTTTAATTTCTCCACAAAATCGTATTACGATTTTTGTAAATAGAAGCTAACTAGTAACTGATGTTTATCGTTATTGAGAGGCGTTATCATTTTGGAATTATTCTTAGCTTTAAAGAGTGGTTCTCATGGGGTGTAGAAATAACGTAACGCCTCTTTCGAATGTTTTGAAACATAGAGATAACGTAGAGGAATTACGTCCGGGCAAAATTATGACTTTTTTTTTTTGGTAAATGACTGTAACGATGCAAACACATTATATGATAATTAAAACTACGACTTAACTGTTGTTTATATTATGTATTCCTTTGTGTAAAGATAACTGAGATCAGGTTGGATTTTGCCCGGTAGTGAAAATTGGTGTAAATGTGTCCCTTCAACCAACGGAAGAGTAGTTTTGATGTAAAGCGATTAGATCACTTTTGTTTAAAGTTTAATTAAAGTTCAGTGACATATTTTTTGTATATGGATAATTCAATAACGAAAAATAACAGGAAACAGGTAAAGTGTCCTTTAGAGCTGAATATTTATAAATATCTACCCAGTAAGACTATCCCCGGTATCTTATTATTGGAAGAGACATAATTGTCCAATAGTGGTAGATAGTCAACACTGAATATATTACGATGAAGAGGTTTGTTTAATGTTGTACATATGTCATTATTACAGTCATTGACAATGAAAAAATCCAAGTAAGTCATACGATCGTCGAGATGTTCCCGTCAAGATATGGAGAATCCTGTAACTAAAACATTAACGACTATAATTTACGTTGCCGTCGGAAATAATTTGTATAGGTAATAAGAACAATATATATGGTCATCACTGATCATAAGAGTTTGAGCAAAATAATGTAAAATAAGCATAACTATTAACGTACATACATGTTATTTATTTACTTTTTAACATCACATTGAAACGGTCTGCATACAATAAGTGTTACGGTATGTCCTTGTCGTCTCGAAACAGGTTACGCCCATAAATTCACAGGACGGAATTGAAATTCGTCTGTTTGTATACGAAATTATTGGGTTTCCAGCTGATGATAATGTATAAATCATCTGTTTTTTTGTATTTGTTCTTTCACTATTAATCCTCGATACAGACTTAGAGAGTATGACAGCACAGCTCAACATGCAAGACTCAAGATACCTCATTGTTTTTATTTTTTGCTGAATTATGTATTTCCATTGACCATGTGTCGTCTGCTACAATAACGATTTGATACACATTCCGATAGTCGAGCTGTTATGTGTACTGTTTCGCTCTGAGAAGCATTATGATTAACGTACACAGTAGTACATCAAAGACGTATTCTATTCGCTATAACTAAGTGTAAACATTTAAATATCACACTTGCTTTGAATTATCGCTTTACATTTTAGATCAATCAAATGAAGCCTGTTGTTTAAGCATGCAACAAATTTGACGATTTGATTGGGTCATATTTTAAGCGGAGAGGCATCAAACGTAATTGTCTCGAAATGATAATTCACTCTTTACCAAGTCTGTATTAAAACTTAATTCAAGAAAGAGCGTATTAAGTAGACGAGATGTGTCAGTTTTTTCTACCAATAATTGACATAATTTCCTTCAAATTTCACATTTTGAGTAATTTATCTTTGACATATACATCTTTTCCCGTAGCGCATCCCCTCTAGCAAAATCATAATTCCGAAATAAGAGCGACTCTTGTTACGAGTGTTTCAACTAATCGTAAGAGATTATTGTGCAAAATGTTATTTACCAGTGTGTGTTTTTGACTATAAACAAGAGTTTCTCTATATAGCAATAAATAACATTTAGTTTGTCAAATTTCTGAAATCAGTTTATTAAAGAAAAACTGAACAAATTACGCGAGAACTATTTGTGTAGCGTAATAATATATTTATTTATTACAGTGCATTGCGCAGCTCAAAATATGGGGTAAACTCTTACTGGAGAAGAAAAAAGATATCATATCACACCACACGTCAGTGTTGGACGAATTACTAAGGCGTATCACAGGATAAACGGATAAAAGCATTACAATTATTTATAAAAATGTGTGTTTATCTATTATAATGCCACCCCTATTTGAAGGGCCAGCGATTTCTGCCATATGAGACACCTACTTTCTGAGCACATTTTCTTCCCGATTCCTATCTTTTAATGCCAGGCATCAGGCAGGTAGGCGCACAATTACCATTATTTAACTAGCTGGCTATATCAGTACGGACCCCTACCGGGATTCGACCTCCCACTCCCAAGGCGGAAGCCTTAACCACACGGCCATGGGTGGAGACTCGGGACTATGGTTCAAGTGTTGGCGCATTTCTACGGTCACTTGAGTCATTTAATATGTCCCCACTGCTGCTTCAGATGTACGAGTATAAGCTGTTGGTTACATACAATGAAACTGATGAATGGACTGATTATGTAACCCGATGCTAAAATATAAAACTCTCATGTCGTAATGTTAAATTGACAAAATCCTATTTTCCGACTGAACTGCAAGTCTGGCTTATGTTATACGTGTAATATATTACGTTCAGTAAGCGAGCGTTGTTTTGCTCTAGAATGCAGACACTTTTTATTTGCCACAGAAGGTAGCAATACATAACTATTTTATAATACGAACACTTATTTTCAATGAGGCAAACATATTTTCTAGTTTAATGGATTTCATCTGGTTTTCTAACTATATGTTCACAAGTTTCAAACACAATGTAGGGATTGTCTTGTACTACTTTCTCCAGTTCTTGTACATAAGGTACAGAAAACACTGTTTAATATACAACTTTTCCGTCAATGGAAAACTTCTACTTATTTGTTTAAAGTAAATTTCTAATTAACATACAGCAATACATCATTCTATCTACACCGTTTAAATGCTTAAATATATTTCTCGTTTATCATTAAATGATTAGTGATAATTTCTCGAAATTAACATGGTAATGCCTTCATGCAGATGTACTCTTAAACACTGCATTATAACTTCTCTTAAAAGTTTCCTGGAACTGCAAACCAAGATTCTAATTTTACAGATATTTTATATGCCAGAGTTTCCTCGGTGCGTAGGTCAGGATTGAAAGTACCGGTATTTATGGTTTTGGAAAATATATAATAGAAGAAAAACTTAATTGAACTAAAAACATTACATATAAATGTGTGAAAATGTCAGAAATGACCCATGTTCAACATTGCATGCAGTGTATACTGGTCAAATGATGGTCAAACGGGAATACAGATTACTAACAACAGAATAAATAATATAGATGTTGTCTGATATCACATTTATAAACTTTCATTATCATGTTTTCTGCAAATTACTTGTGTACATACACGGCAATATTACGTACACTATTCTTATTATGACAACTTAACATTTCAATAGCTTTTAAACATGCCAGGACGGTTGTAAAATGATGTTTCAAATAAGTGCATTGCAAGTGGTACATAAGCTGGTGAAATGGAGTCTTGGGTTTGCTTCCAACGATCCTTTTCAACGCCCAGTCTATGAGAGGAAACTAGCAATTGTGTTAATGTTATTCAATAATGCATTATGACAATGCAGTGTTGTAGAGTAGATCGGTATGAAGGTACTTAATACCGATTTTCTAATATTTAAGACAAAGCATATTTTTACAAAATCACCAAGACTATGTTCCTGTAACCATATGCATGGCTATAGTATATTTTCTGTAGATTTTTGTGACTGGATTTTCATTTAAATAACTATATGCTCGCGATATCATTATTCAGATTCAATAGCTTATTTTCGCCGTCTTTTATATCGAGAACTGGCATCAATGTCCAGAGTCCAAAGCGAATGTGTATCAATACAACATAACTGGCTAATAATTAAGTGTTAAGTTAAACGCTGCTTGAAAAAATACACAATAATGGACGTGAATACAAAATCGTTTAATGCATTCATATTGATTGGAATATTCCAATATTTAAGTACATCCTAACACTTAGTGCTTAACGTACTGTTGGTGTCCCATTTAATTTAAGGAAGATAACTATCGATGTTAAACGCAGTAATTTCTTATCTTGTCGACCGGTTAGGTTAACTTAGCATGTCATAGTGTTGTTTTCACTCGCTGTCGGCCGATGTTCCCGATTGCGTGTGTGGCGCGTGCAATTAAACCAGTACAATCTCATTTCGTAAGTTATGTTTTAAACGCCTTTTTAGACGTAATTGATGTTGATGTCATCAACACATCGCAAATGGAAAGTCACCGAAATCCGTCAGCAATTTACGGAAATTGCAACAACGTCATGACATATTTTTGAAAAATATCGGATGAAAAATAGCTTTCTTTCGCTTTAGTTGTCCATTATTTCAAATTAATGTTTGCAATCTTAAATCAAATTTGCAAAAACTTAAAAAAAGATTCAGTGATATTCGAATGATAAATTCTCATGTGAATAGTAAATTAATTTTTTTTTAAAAAGTATTCGGACTAAAGCAATGCAGCTGGATGTATTTCATAACAAGTTGCCTTAGAGACTGCAAAACATCAAACCATAAAACGATGGAAACAAACTGGAATAACTGGATGGATGTAAGTTCACCGTCTTGGAACAGTCAGTGATGAGCATACTAATGGTGCTATAAACTTGGTTTAATGTGCATCCATACTTCTCTTGCAATCACCAAACTAGAATGAACAGTGTTAGTATCCAAGTTAGAAGCGACACACGCAGGATTTAATATTGGAAGAACATACATCAAAGGTCGGCTCAGGTGCATAATAACACCCTAGGGTAAAATTGATGCATTAATATTGGTTGGTAACCCAGCAACACGTGGTACGATCAACTAACTGCCGTACACAACTGGAAAGTCAGCAATAGCATGTCAAACAAAATACAAATGCTTTGTTCGCAGACATCTTAATTACATTTTTTCTATGACTCATTACACTCACTGATATTTCTCGACAAGTGCAATTGAAAGATTTATATACAGTATTACCAGTGCATGCCAAGTTCCTGTCCGTGATATTAACATATTATATCGTTATATTAGATCACTCCGGTTTGTCTATGCTTAAAACTCCTTGTGATTCATATATCAAACATATCGCAATAGATCATGTATTCCGGTTTTCGAATCGGATTGCTCCATTATGATATAATAAACCACCGTAAATGTTTATACTCGTAATGTTAAAACAAATATACGATAACTACTATACTGTTGCTTTATCTGAGGCCCCATGAAATAAGGGTATATCCGTCTTTATTGGTATGAAGATAACAAATATTACTGTGTTATATATAATATAAATGGATAATTTAACGTCGAACCAAACATTGTCACATTTAAACAGCAGTCACAACACAACAAAGAAAACATAGACACATAAAACTTATACATGCATGTAAACAATTGCAAAGACAAAACACGTACACATGGAACACGTGTAAAGATGGGTGACTATGGGCTGTATTCATAAACAAGTTTGAAACTCAGACGTAGACTTAAAAATGCTAAATGTTATAAAGGTATAGATGTTCATAAAAAATGGACACAGTGTTAAGACGGTAACAACAATTTTTCAGACAAAGTTTCTTGCACTTAGATTCAACGTAAACAAAGAAGTTTGTTATTTCCAAATTATGTTCATATTTTGGTTAAGGCTTAAATTCACAGTGACAGTGTTCCATGAAGCATAGTGCACGATATATATGTGAGGTTTGGATGCTTTCTGAATGTAAGGTCATCTCAAACATTTTAAAAAAAACTTTAAATTGTAGACAGGTCAAATTATCGGTATTATATAATTATGTAAGTTTTATAAACAATACAATAACAATGCGCCAGTATTTTTTGATGCTGCAACAAAGGAAACAAAAAATAAAACCCCAACATTATTTCAAATATTCATTACAACAACATTTCGTGTCGAACGAACTTGAAAGCTAAATACGTTTTGTATCAAGAAATAATGTATTAGAAAGCACAGGAACACTGGAATAATTCTGTTGAAACACTTAGACACTTGGTTGTTCTTTCCATCAGAAACACATTCAAGCACAACATGATGTTATTATTATACAGTCATTAACAAACGCAAAAAGCCAAGAGGAAAACTAACACATTTACTCGACAAGATATTGAACAGCCTTAAGAGGGTGCTAAAGATATATTACTGTTCTAAACAATTTTTTAAATGGTACAAGTGAAAACGCTGTGGAGAGGGGACGGGGGAGGGTCACGTACACAATCACAACTTCCCTAGATATATTAAGACATACGAGTAAGGAGGCACACGCTTGGATGTGACACGCACATAGAACACAAATTATCGGAACACGAACTTAATTAACACCACACCACTCATAAATAAGAATATGAAACACACAGGATTATGACATAATGAATAACAATGAAACCAAGCCAGACAAAGCATTTAAAAGTGTAATATTAAGCGACTATGAGGGAGTAAGGTCACACTAAAATTAAGGACTTTGGCGACTACCACAAATGCCAATTAAAGAGTCGAGCGTTTGCCTTGAATGTGTTACCTCAAACAAACACGATGATGTTCAAATAATTCAACACATTTACAATTTCCTACAACATATGAAGGCTACTTTACAAAAGAAAAACTAATGCGGAACTTGATAACTTAACAGAATAATTACAATTATAATAATAATGATATTTATTTAAAGGTTGTACTTACAAAGTGTGCATTATATAAAACTCTTTTAGAAAACTTAATTTCAGTAAAACATTCATGTAACAAAAACGAAACAACAACAGTTAAATGTTTACCATACATAAATAGTATAAAATACAGAAATGGTATAAAATACAGAAATGGTATAAAATACAGAAATGGTATAAAATACAGAAATGGTATAAACTACAGAAATGGTATAAAATACAGAAATGGTATAAAATACAGAAATGGTATAAAATACAAAATTTCATATAATATGTGCACATAGAAAAGTAGCTAATAGCCGTCTTTTCTAATTTATTCATCCAACAGACGCTCGTCTAATTCAAATGAGTAAGAAAACAAATTTACATCACCAATATACATGAATGAAAAATATGTACATATAATTAACAATATGATATACGATAAATGTTGTATATTTAAATTGGAGATAAACAATCCTTTTCTTTCAAAATAAAGTGGTTTAAGAAATAATAGTCTTCGACTTCAGTGTATCTGCGATATTTGTCAAAGTATCAGGTAAATATGTTTACAGCTGTACCTCAGCAATCAGGATTTCGTCCAGTTTTATCTTGCAACATATACATTGACAACAATTTGGGCATGTCTTATCTTTGATGATATTGATTGATCTGTATTGCATATTGATTTTTTCAGATTATATGTATGTCTATATGTAGTTGTATCTTGCATAATGACGTGTTAACTATACTATCAATACAATATTGAGTTGTGCATACTATATGGCTTCCATAAAAAGTTAAATGGTTCATTTCAAAAGGGTAAAAACGTACGAAATAATGTTTCCTAAATACGTTACAAACATATTGATCAGAATAAAACATTATTAATGTTATGGCGCGTTTTTAAATACAACAAGAGTGGCAAACTGTCACAAAATAACCCCATCTTAAGGTATAGCTCAGAGTTGAAACATGAAGAATTTTAGGTGATTTCTATAATCAAAAGGCGATAACTACGAGTGACTCGAGCGATATGGCTGCTTATTGCCGCGCACCCAAAACCCGTACGCCCATCCGTGCGCCGCAAGTGAAAGTTATAAGAACGGGCCTGTACAAACGACACTTGGTACATCATTAGAAGAAAAGCGCACGACTTAAGTACAGTTAAATGTATCAGAATAGATAAATATGACAAAGTTTCTTCCATTCAAAATTTGTTCTTGATCTTCCAATCCTCATGGGCGTCATAAACAAGTGTATCTAGTTTTAATATAAAATATTGTCCCGCAATTAATAGCAAGATGATACAAAAAAGCTACTTAGCTATACCAGTGAGACAGTCGAGTTTATTGCGTATTGTAAAGTAACTAGTATAATATATTTATCGCCGTCATCTTATCAATATCGTTACATAGCCTTATCATATTACACGGTAAATTGCGCACTATTAAGTAGATTTTAGTGCGCTCTGAAGACTTATAATCTTCAAACGTACGCAAAAAGGGACATATAACGTTCATCATAATGCCTAGCACGATTATTTCTTAATTCTTCATATACTAGAATCTAAGACTCTCATGGGTTTAGCTCGCAATATACGTAGACTAAATTAACGATTTAGGGAGTGTCAATTTTATAAAACTAGACTGATGATCGATATTTTACATGAAGACCAACCTCTTGTTTCTTCATATTTTTGAGAATTAATCTACTGTTTTCTCCTCGAGTAGACATGAGGTTATTATGAGGCATATCGTACATCTTGGAGTACTAATTCAACACCAGATAGGGAGATAATTGAATTTTATTGGAAGGGATGGATTTGTTAGAAAGGAGATAATCCCGTCGCAACTGAGTTCTCTAGGGGGTGAATTAAAAATGTATCTGGCTCATCTGAACATAACATTTTAATGGGCTTCATCCAATAGTGTTGTTACATAGTCTCAAACATCATTGATAGGAACCATTGCCGTGTAAAACTGTTTAAAACAGTCTTGTTTATTAATATAACTTACAAACAAAACTAGTAAAAAACACCCGCTTGTTAAAAATATTAGAAGTTTTTTTTAAGTTTATGATAATAAAAATGTATAATTTTTTGACAAATACAAAGAAAAGCATTACAAATGCATTCTGCGATAATGTATATTTATTAAAGTTTTCACTAAATAAAGAATATTTTCATGTTTGTTTAGGTAAACAAATGAAAAAAGAAATATAAATGTCTTTGCGACTGAACTAGCTTGGAAGTCGCGACATAATATGGTGCCTTATAACTTACAAAGATTCTCCGAGCGTGTAATGCAAATCCAAATGTAAATGTGTTAGAAGAGACCTTTTCGTATTTTCCCGTTGAAACCAGTACATTCAAAACTCTCCAATGATGACGTTGGCTGTGCATGCATTGGTCCAAATATAAACTGTGCAGTATTATGAATAATTTTTGTCAATAAATCCAAGTTATGAGTGCCATATCATTAAAATGGTTTGAGGCTCATGCGCAGTAAAATAAGATACAAGAGAATAATAGGTTGGTGACGCGGATGAATTTATCGGGTGAACCGAAATTATCAGTCACAATGTTTTCGGATTGAAATTACTGCAAATGACATGGTACATATATTCTAAACGCAGTATCATAGTTCAAAAAAAAAATTACTTGGAACTGCAAAACTCGTGTCCGACATAGGTCTTATTATACTATTGTGCTGTATATCTGAGGAGTGTATTTTCTTTGGGAAACATATACAGAATGTGACAATGTAGTGTTGCAGAGTACGTCTGCGTTAAGGCATTTACAACCGATTATCTAATATTTACGACTACGCATAGTTTGACAAAAAAAATCGACACTATCTACCTTTAGTGCCTAGCAACATATAAATCATTTGTATTAGAAGAAGAATAGACTGAAGGTAGATAACTTTTATCACACAAAATGATGATTGCGTTACTGTGTTAGTAACGAATTGCTGTTTTAATGAATAAATTGATCCTTTTAAAGTAATAGTATGCTCATTTTTTGTTCGTGTGTTACCTAAAAAAATAGGTAAAATATAGTTCCTATAGTTAAAACATCAATTAACATGCATTAACAAAGACTAATAATGTATTGATACGTATTGGTAGAAGAAAGAAAATCAGGCTATTTTACAAGTTTTCTCTGTAAGTAATATTGTGAAAATCGGTTAAATGCATTACAATGGTTCTTAATAAAGATGTTTAGCCAATTTAACAACAAGATTGGATAAAGCCAATTCAAAATATTTTATGTTCAGATATATCTTTAAACAATAAGACCGCCACAAGAAGGTGAACGGTTCTGTTGCCAGATCATATGTTGCACCCTTATTACCATACATGCTTACCCTTGCACCCCTCTCAGTGCCTAATGTTTTGTAGATTACGCAAACACGGCGAACATATAACCTGTTTCATCGGTAAATATGGCACTCGCCCACACACAAGCGGTATTTAGAAATTGATTGTTCTTTGCTTAAAACGATACATATAAGTGGTTACTCTGAAAAGCAACAAAACACGCAAAAAAATAGCAAATATTTACCCTCCGTCTATATCACAACCTTGCACATAACGCAGTCATCAATAAACAGAGCAACCATCGAACCAGCTGGTTGTACGGTATGACAAAGGTCATTCTGATAATTTCACACTAAACGGTAGATACTCTTATAAGAACCTTTTTGATCAGTGGTTTTGAAGTGTACAATTACACTCCACGCGTCAGCATGGCGACATGATAAGAAAATAGTTATATTTCAATCCTCAGAAATCATGTCCTAAACTTATTTAATATCAACACTATAGGGTTATACTTTAATTTCTTGTTGAAGAATAATTTACCCATTTGTAAAAATAAAACGCTTTTGACACTCGGAACAAAATGCATCGGGTGTTATAGTTGCGCTTGTTATGGCGATAAGTACATGTACACCCAACAACACTAGTGCTGGTTTAATCAACAGCTATTAAATGATGTGAGCCACATTCACTAAGTAGTTTACTAGAAATCATGGTACATAGACTGGCAAGCAGAGCGGTTTGAATATCTGTTTAAAATTGTATTACTTGTCTCATTAATCTTACAATCGACAACAAGTCCGTTATTGCGGGTTATTTTTGTTAATTTCCATATTTCGTCGATAACTATGTAGCGTGTCGTTCAAATCGTGAGTATTGTTTTGATGTGAATTGTTAAGAGACGCTAATGAACCTCAGCTTTATGTTAGCTTTAAAAGCATTGTGATTCCAACTATGTCCTCTCCGGAAAAGGAGTTATTGAACGTGATGCATTTTCATCTGAACTGTAATTCATTTCTTTTAAAGTCACATAAAGGGTGATTTTCTCCATCTAAACCACACAAGTGTAAACTATAGTGGGGTAAAAAAAAGCTTTTACACTTATTGTTAGCTAGTATTTTCTGTTTGTCTTTGAAATAAAATGCCTCTGAAAGAAGTCAAATGGTGTCAACAAGATACACATGTTTTACCTTATCACGACTTCCATAAATTGCCGATGTGCTTCCTTGACTTATCGTATGCATTAGAGCATGCATATTTCGGATGTAAACTCAGCTGCAACAACACCTAAAATAAATACTGTTTAAAACTGCGATCGCGTATGTGAAGTCACTAATCTATGTGAACCTACCGGAGAAAAAAAGACACATAGGTTGACGGCGAGTGTAAACAGAAATACACGAAACTATGTTAAACTAAACGGTCGACAAGATTAGAAATTTGAGATAATTGATACAAGCCGGAAACTGCCCAGTATGTAAGATATTGAATTTCTTAGACGTGTAGTGCTACCGGTCCATTAGTAAGCTTTACACTTTTGATGTTGGACTGTGTAAACATATTGTACATCTCTGACTTTACAGCTGTAATTTAAGGTCTACTTAAATATGGAAATATTCTACATGATGCATACGTTTTAAAATAAATTTGCATTTACGACCCTTATTTTGACTGTAATGACAAACGCTTTCACTTAACATCATGTTATATTGCTTACGCAATTATCCTGGGAATATTTGCTTGAACAGTGTACTGGTTTACCGATATTGTTTCTAAAAGACGAACAATACAAATATTTATATACGTTTTTGTTTGTCCGATCTCGATATGTGTTTATGATGGATTTATTCAATACTTGTCTGTAGACATTTTCATGTTTCATGTCTTCTTATTTTCGGGCTGGTTGTGTACTTTGTTTGATGCATTTCTTGCTTTTATAATTCATTCGTGTGTATTAATAGCAAGTACTAGTTTCAAACAATCCAATCTAGTCTTAAGTGCATGGTTTGTAAATATTTTATACAAACATAATCATATTCTAACACATCCATTGGCATTCATACCGACAACATCATTTCTCTTGAAATAGGTGTTTTACTTTACGTTTTCAGATTAATTTGTTTAAAGGTGTATGTGATCGTGGGTTCACATTCTATTTATTTGTCTATGCCGTCAATGTTTTCAAATGAATTCATTTATTTTGCCGACGTTTTAAAATAACTAGAGTATCAGTCCTCGCCGACTCCGAGAGACAAACAATATTTTTTTCTGATATTATTAACATCCGTCCTTGAAGTCGGATTATCGTTGTTATTGTAGTCATAATAGAAGCTGTCTCTGTCTTGAAAAATCTCAATCTGTTTTGAAGTTTTGAAGTTTTGTCTCGACTGAGTATGATTGTGTTGTGTGATAAACCGTTTATTGAATGTAAATATTTAATATTACCTTAGTATGTTTTATCCTACATAAACATTAAATTTTCTTTAAAAAAACAGACCTCACAGAGAAACACAACCGACTTCCGCAGAGTTGTATTATGTTAACATTAAAATGAAAACGTAGAACCAAGCAATATGTTCCCAAGCTCGGTGATAAAATGTCAACTAAAGATTCTGAACGGTAACCTCTGTAGTATAACCTTACGTACCAATTATAAAATGATTGTGCGTATTTAACATTTCCTAAAAGCAAATACATTGTAGATAGTGAATACAGTCAGCAGTGAAAACAAATCCCTAGATAATGAACTTTATATTTCATAGCATTTACAGTGAACATGCAACCATCCCAAGGAAGAGATCGGAAAAGTTATAAGGGAAGCTTAGCTTACTCGCATACAATACTATATTATCAAATTACAATTGGTGCGCAATGACAACTATTTAATTGCCGGTTCAACTATCTTTAACGTTTTATGTCGATCATATGCATTATTGTCATCTTCAAGATAGATAAATGTATCATAAATGCAAAGTTGATTATATTGTCTACGTATATATATGTTGGATAATTATGTCGTAGTAAATAGACGGTATATCAAGTCTGATTCAAGTTGACTGTGATAATTCATCTTGTTTTGTGGCTTGTCTAATCTGCTGGAAAGTTGATCTTGACTGGCCAAAAAAGGAATTTGTCCGACATGGTCAATACTGTATGTGCAGTTTGTGACAGTTGGCATGAAATTGCTTTAGAATATGTTATTCAATGTAGTCTTGTGATTGCTGTGGCCGACTATATAAAGTATAAGTATTCACAAAATATCCTTTGCATAAAAATATATTTAAAAAAAACCCATCTATGTTTAATCGTTCCATTAAGAATTTCAAGAAATGCGCAATTTGTCTTATTTAGGGTAAGCGCAGTCATTAAATATGTATAGCGTTCGTGCTTTTTGGTTGCATTACCTTTTCAATTTGGCATATCGTACTTGCCTTCAACATTCATTGCTATATGACAGTGTAGAGAAACTTTATTATATTCGATAAACGTAATTTGTGGTAAGACGGTCGCTATAACTGTCTCGTGAACAGATCAGTAATTATCTTTTCAAGCAGGCTTTATATAGAGTATCATCAAATTTATACGAGTATTTTGGCCATCCTACTCATTTGCTTCCGCAAAATCATTCAGGTTGAGATAGATGAATTTACTCAATGGAAGTTTAGTCAATTGTTGTTTGATCCTTACGAAGTGAACTCCGAATAAAGGTTAGTGGTTTAACCGTCATTAGGAGTTTAGGATGCACCCTACATTACACATAACCTACAATCATCCACTTTAAACGAACAATGTGAATCAGTAAATATTCGAATCAATTATGTGGAAGTTAGTAAATATATGCGTATATAAGTTATATCTAACAGTATGTGCGTATGACCATAGCGTAAGTTTTGGCATATTCAAGTATCGTTGTCTCTTACTAAATGATATAAGAGTCGGTCGTATGGAAAACGTGACAAATGTATTTGTAAATACCTAAATAAATGAATGACACTTTATTATACGTTGATTAAATCAAATGGCGATTGCAATCCCGCTGCGACGATTTTCAGCCACCGCTTAATTTGTAAATGTTAACTCTTAAACCGTCGGGAGACAATTGTAATTTACTTTCGAAATGAGTTATAGATCAAAAGTAATAGTTTGTCAAGGACTAATGCTCGATCAAATGAGTGCATTGCTTCATTATACAATGACGACAGGGCATGGTGATTAATACCGCCATTACTGTCAATAGTGTAAAACAGAACAATACACATCATTTCGATATTAATATTGTTAATTGTCACCATAAGTTTTGAGATAAGTCTCGCGTCACATGTTTCACTACGATTCACGACGGTTTTTTCAAGAGCTTGTACACCTCCGCACTTGTTGTGTAGTACACCTGCAGCAGGGTATTTCACATCCGTAGAGAAGAATTATGATCCGAGTGTACTATAACGCACCGTATGCTTGGTGGTCGACCCTGTTGGCCATCCCTCTTTGATTGAGTGCGAAGAGGACGGATACTCTATGATAGCGATCCCTCCAAAATCCCAATACGGAAATAAGGCTTGTTTACATATTTTGTCAATTTTGTTGTGCCCTTCGTGGTACATACATATATGACAGCTTTATGGATCTATTGTAGTATATATTGTGTTATATTTTCCACGAATACTATGGCTTCTGATAAGTTATCGAGCACACATATATGACTGGTTTATGGACCTATTGTGTTATATTTTCCACGAACATTATGGCTTCTGATAAGTTATCGAGCACACATATATGACTGGTTTATGGACCTATTGTGTTATATTTTCCACGAACATTATGGCTTCTGATAAGTTATCGAGCACACATATATGACTGGTTTATGGACCTATTGTGTTATATTTTCTACGAACATTGTCCAGCATTCGCAATATCTTATGTTGGAGGGTAGCATAATAGTAAAATACCCGCTTGGCAACTTTCGAGGTGGTAATGCAGAAAATTAGTAGACCATTTATGTTTTAAACAGTAGAACCTTGAAGCCATAGTAGCCTTTCCATGTATATCCAGTTCTAACAAACGCACGTTTGTACTGTGCATTTTGACTCTATGTCTTATTTTATTAAATTTTAATATATAATATAATATAGGTATTTTAATATATAATATAATATAGGTATTTTGGATTTTGTATTTGACAATGGAAATACTCTGTCTTACATTTCACATGACAGAGTCTTGCAGAAAACATAAATTCAATGACTTATTCAGTATATGTAGTATACTCGGAAATAGTCAAAACCATGCACAATTATATTGTTTATGGTGACGTTATTGAATCGCATTATAAGAATTTCTAGCTAGTGTTAGTTGCATTGTAGTTACCAACTCAAAGGATTATTTGGCATGGAATATAATATGTAAACAGTGTTCGTATGATAAGCATGATTGTGTTGTAATACGCTTTGTTATGTTGCACTCCTGCTTCATTTTAACCATCCATTTGTATCTTGATGCATTGTATTTGTAACAAATATTCGCTTTTAATCAATTATGATTCAACCGATTTTGACAATAAACAATAGACAATTCCGTCGTTAGTCTGTTGCCACTAACTTACTTGTCAACAACAATACTATAACACTGCTAAACATGATTAGCTGCATTTACCTTAAGATTGACAATACTTGTTTTATATTTCACGGTTTTATGCATCATAAATGTATCCACCAAATGTAGTTATTCAAATACTAAAGTGAATCAGAAAAAAGAACCATGTAGGAAAAAGACTTTCCATGTTCTTGGAATTGTGACTTGATATGAATTATTCAATTTCATGAGGTATTTTGTTATTATATGTTGTATAGATCAATTCACTAGGTCTAGCTCTATGGCTTTTCAAAGTTAGCTGAGATTTATTTGACAATATTATGTTATGCTTATTTGTTGCGTGATTAGATTAGATATATACAGACTATTTCGTCATGATTAAAGTCAAACGACAACATTACTATAGATTGTTTGAATAATATTATCTCACATGAATCAGATATTCAAACATGCTGACAGTTATGCAAATCCATACATACATATTGGCATGTATTCAAAAGTATGATCGCACAATTCGTGTCTGAAATGCCTCAAAGTATTGGGCTGTCATACGCATTATAACCTGAACACAAACACTTATACGCATGTTAATTATTTTGTTGTGGTTTTACGTACACTTGTATGAATAATTTTCTTTTTAATTTAAAGTACAGTGAACCTGTCGCTTCCAATATTTTTGAAAACTGCTTTGAAAACGACATTAGTATCAAGACCAGTAAGTAATTGGTCTACAGAGAAAACTGTCCCCCGCTTTTTGTGTAAGTAAATTTCAAGCTTCTGAGTGTGACCCTGAGACTAAGTATAATTAAACAAAACATTTTATACTCCATTTGTGACATTGTACTTTAAATTTCATATAGTTTTTAGTTGTTTTCAAAACACTCAGTTGCATGACTCAGCTTATAGGTACTAATAAATGTGCACTAAGCATTAACAATAAAAATAAGAAACATGCATATCTGACATGTTTTTAATATTCTGTGTATAATGTTAAAATATTCAATTGTAAATTATCATTTATGTACCTGTCTGAAAACAAAATAAACGAGGTAACCCTAGCGGGGGCCTGAAAAAAAGAACGTTATTTCGTATAACCTGTTTCTTATAGAGATTCAAATCTTACTATAAATTAGTATTTGTGACTTAAAGCACAGATATTATTGTCCTGCATTGTTTCCCCTTTATCCCATCTGGAGTAACATAAATCGTGTTTATGTGAATTTGCATATTGTCTAATGCAAATGTTCTTGTACATTATTTGTGATTGTTTATGTGTATTTGAATATTGTCTAAAGCTAATGTTCTGTACCTTGTTTGTGATTGTTTATGTGTATTTGCATATTGTCTAATGCAAATGTTATTGTACATTTTTTGTGATTGTTTATGTGTATTTGAATATTGTCTAGAGCTAATGTTCTTGTACCTTGTTTGTAATTGTTTATGTGAATTTGCATATTGTCTAATGCAAATGTTATTGTACATGTTTTGTGATTGTTCATGTGTATTTGAATATTGTCTAGAGCTAATGTTCTTGTACCTTGTTTGTGATTGTTTAAGTGTATTTGAATATTGGTGGATTTGAGTTTATTTACCCTCGCCACCGGGATATCCCATATGGGCGAGCAAGAATATTGTCTAGAGCTAATGTTCTTGTACCTTGTTTGTGATTGTTTATGTGTATTTGCATATTGTCTAGAGGAAATGTTCTTGTACCTTGTTTGTGATTTTGTATGTGTATTTGCATATTGTCTAGAGCAAGTGTTCTTGTACCTTGTTTATGTATATTTTATATGTACATTATTTATGTACACTAACATATATACTGTATATATGTCACTTTTGAAAGGAGTTTAGTGCATTCTCTGTTTATACTATGGATAAACAATGAAAAAATTAAGTCTGATTAACACCTCTTGTTATGCTGGTCTAGACGAAGTCACATCTGTGCGACTATAGTCTTAGTAGAACATTACTGCCGGGAATGTTAATGGCATACGATAACAACACACGAAGAGCCATCGGTCCATTCGTTGTCAATGATTTGACACACACGTTAGCGAGTACTTTAGATGGTTTAAGTAGGGAGCAATTGTGCCTTGCGAACAGTAAATACATTTGATTTGCTATTACGATGTAGATTTGTTCACGATTTAAATATATTCCTAGGTGAATAAAGTTACGTAGCTTTTATAGACATGTCGACTTTTTTACGTAATACATCATACGGGGATGTATTAAACAAATCCAAAGATATTATGCTCGTAGAACAACGTCAATACTTCATTGCGTATTTATTTGTCGACGTCATGTATTAGGAACATATCCCAATGGCACATTCTTCGTCGAAAATAGGCCTACTTATCAATATTCGGTGACATTCGGAGAAATATACGCACGTCGTGATCATACACAATCATTAATGCTAACCACAGGGATAATAGTCAACAAAACAGGAGCAAACTATCCATAGATGATTCAACGGAATGTTATCCTCAGTTATTTTCACATGCAGATGGCGGGATGCAAATTGATAATGGTGCGGGCGTCATTAGGTATGGTGTTCGGACCAACCGTGTAATGATGGATGACACATAGCAGCAAGACGTGAAATCCTCGAACAGCACTGACTGTGTAATTAGTTGCAAATGGATGTCAAATGACTGGTGATGGATATGTTCATATTTATATTTAGTAAATAATTGTCATGCAATCATGTTCTATTTAGTTGATATCCGTTTGTTGAAATAAATCAATTTACACCCATAACTAAAATACCATGGTTTTAGATTCAATAAAAACAAAACAGAAATAATATTCTTCTGAGATCAATAAATTACATTTTTCAACATTCAATTGAAATCATATTCCTTTCCGTCCTTATTGTATTTCTTGCACGAGTTCTCTATTCATGTTTTTTGTAGAATTCCATACAAGCCTACTGCCGTCGCTCGGTAACAATACTTTGACATATTAAATATTCATTGATACATAACAACTAAATATTGTCACATTATTCAATATTTATGTGGTTGTTATATCACTACCTTGATTTATTACAATATTTGCATTTAAAAGTGTTTTTTCGCTTGATCAAATCTCCTCCATTACGAATAACAATATTTACAGTGACGCCGAGTGCAAATGAATTAAGAGTTCTTTTATGAAGCATTTGCTTTGTTTTAATGCTATAATTATTGTCGTTAATGCAAATTGAAAAGCCATGGAATTTTAAATAAGCCCAGTGCGATTCGAATTGTTTAATAAATGGATTGTGCTAAAACTAAGCGACCTAAAATAAATTATAAAAATGCTTCGGTTGAGTTTCCGGTATCAACTACAAAAGATAATTTAAAAACTATTATCGGTGAATATTACCGACAAATGTCCCGTGTCATAATCAATGTAATATGCGAAATAATGAAATGGTGTGGTTATTTTAAAGCGTTCCTTTTGTTTGATCATGATCAAGCGGAACACAATAAGACTTAACATTTTATGTGTCGTTGCTGTATTGGTTGTTGCGTAGCACCAGCAACTGTGAACACAAATATAAATACAGAGATTGTCTAAGGTTGCTTACTATAGTGCCGATTATTATCAAACGGGTCAGACTAAGACGTGCTACTTTCCTTGTTACTAATTTCATGAACGACATATCATTCAACACAAACTAAAATGGAAGGCATTTTTATTTATGTACCGCTGATTTTCACAGTCATAGTCAAGAATACACAGTGTGACACATGGAGATACCAAAGTGAAATGGTGAACAACCGTATTGTGCAAATAAATGGAAGTGTTGATATGTCTATTGTTTTCAAGACAGATAACAACACTAACCTTATAGAGTGCAGCATACAGTGTCACACACATTCATCATTGTCTTTTTATTATGTAACTCAGGAATCCAAATGTTACTGCAATTCTGCAATTGACATCCGTGCCATTCAAACAGTTTCAACAGCTGACGTCGCTTACGGATATAAAACATCCAAATGGCAGGTAACGGTATTTTATCATTTATGTTTGACTTTGGTCCATTTCTTAAAATTGATTCAAAGAATCCGTATGCTTTCGAGGTTTGTGTGTCATCTGTTTGGTGCTGAAGCTGTTCCTCTTCTTTATTCAATTAATATATTGTAACTTGTACATTTGTGGATTATATATGATTGATATTCATAATCTTATCAACGTATCACAGTCTGTACAATCAACTAGACGCATGATGAAATATTGATTTTAGAAAGAACATGGCTTAAGATATGTAATAAATTTAAACTGTTGCTATTAAATGTTTCAGTAACCATTTGTAACACTTAAAATATATATCTGGCTCATCTGAACATAAAATGTTTGAATTGGCTTTATCCAGTATTGTTGTTACATTGGCTAAAACATCTCTCATAAGAGCCATGGCAATGTAAAACCGATTGAAAACAATCTTTTTATCACATTAATAACAGTAAAAACCTGTAAAATAGCCTGATTGTTAAAAACATGGATTTTCTTTTAATTTTATGATTTACAAACATCTTGCTTCAACAAATATGGATTAATACATTTTTAGTTCATTCTTTGTTAATGCATGTTTATTGATATTTTAACTATAGGAAATCTATTTTTCATGTTTGGTTAGGTAAACAAATGAACAAAAAATGAGCATAGTATTACTTTAACAAGGGTCGAATGAAATGTTGATTGTTTTGGTTTATTTTGTGACGGTTTTTTTAGCAGTATTTTCTATCTAAAATATTACTAAATGTTTCTCTGAGTTCATAATTATAACTATGGAAATATAGCTTTAGTCATAACAATAAATTTCGCATTATAATATTGCTTTAATACCAAACAATTCAAACGATGCGTTTGGATATAGAACAAATTTTGACCTGGAATTCAAGTGTATCGATATATTTTACGTAATTTATCACGTTCTACTTTCAGACTTACATCTATGATGGCTTTAGGAAAATTCATCTCCATCCAGAACCTATTGACTGTAAAGAACTATTTGACAATGGTTATAAACAGAATGGTGTTTACGTGATACGCCCTGGTAATTCGTCCAACACTGACGTGTGGTGTGATATGACTAACGGTGGTTGGACGGTAATACAAACACGGATGGATGGAACCGAAGATTTCGACAAAACCTGGACGGAATACGTTCAAGGGTTCGGCAACAGAACCGGGGAGTATTGGTTAGGGCTAGAGACCATCCGTCACCTAGTCGAGATACCAAGCAAACTGTCAGTTGCGCTGGAGGCATTCAATGATACAACACCTAAAGAAGGTTATGCAGAATACAGTGAATTTGCAATTGGCAACGCAGTTGACAATTACCCGATACATATCAATGGTTTCATGGGAGACGTCGGCGACAGTCTTATTAATCATTATGGCCAAATGTTTACTACTAAAGATAGAGACAATGACATTTTACAAGACGATAATTGTGCTGACATGTTCTCAGGAGGTTGGTGGTTCAAGAACTGTCACGAAAGTAATTTGAATGGTGTTTACATGGATATGAATCCAACAGATTTTGGACATGGCGTTCTATGGGCGACAGGTTGGGGATTCGAGTATTCAGTTTCAAAGACAATCATGAAAGTGATCCGCAATTGAATAAATGTAAAGACAATCCGCATATTAGATGTGATCAATTCTTTATTTCAGCTATTGATTTTTGTCGAGTTTTCTTGTTGGACAAGTCCGGTTTTTACTGATAATTTGCTTATTTTCTAAACACAATATAGATACTCTCTCTTATATATTTCATTTACTGTTAATGCACATGTACACGGGTATATTTATATATGTTGTGGTTTCACAAATGTGATAACGTCCTGTGTTGTAAACGAGTTCTGACGTTGCGTCGTATATGGGCGTACATTCCTTATTAGTGCGTATTTGTCAATATTAAAAATTGTCATTTATTGAGAATATATATTTAAAATAAAATTGTATACCTTACATTCAATTTCTGTTAGTCGGCTTTAAATACCAAATAAAATATTTGTCTCTGAATTTTATATTTATGTTATGTCTTGAAAAGATACCGTTTGATGGAATACAATAAAACTGACAAAAAATGGGGGAAAAACATGCATACTACTTCTGTTCCACGAGTTTCTACTTGACACACGTCAATATATGCGAAATAAAGATTCAATAAAAGCATAACAGCATGAAATTCATAACCGGGGATAAACAAGGCAAGGAAACCTCACGATACAAAATCCTTCATTCAAATAAAATTATATCTTCCTTCCAAGTGCCTACAAAAATATGTCCAAACTAAGGTTTGAAGACACACCTTGGTCCCTCGACAATCCTGGTAGCTGGACAATTCACTGATCTGGCTGTGTTTGTGACATCAAGTCTCATCACATGGTTATAGTGCAACCGGCATCAGCGTTATGGTTTCTTGCAATGTTGTTGTATCGCCTTAAACGCTGTGCGTTTGGGAAGTTTTAGACACGTTATTTATGGAACAATATCCAGGTAAAGCAATTACAAACAATTGACACAGACGTCATTGAAAAAACATACTTGAACATGAAAATCTCAGCAGAGGGGAAAATATATATCAAAACGCGATAAACACAACTGTGGTGACATAATGTACATGTAGCACATTTAAGATAACTACTAAATGCATATAATGGTGGTTTATAAACTTTGTTTGAAATGAATTCTTTGCGGTCCCGTTATATGCTATACAGAAACAATTGCACACATGTTGGCATGTGAACAATTTTTGCATGATTTAGTAAACATTTACGTAGCAAAAAAATCATATAAATTTCAATCTAGTAACACACCTCTTAGATAAATTGTTCGCAATGCTTTGTATAACGTATAAATACAAATATAATATTACTCATTTCAACAAATTTCTTAATATCTGAAAACATTTAATTATGCTGTCAAAAGATTTCGAACACTCCCGACCCTTAACCTTATAAGCCCTTTGAACAACGGACACGTGCCTAGTGTGCGTCAAACTTTTTCTTCCTAGTGAACATTTGTGTCAATTTATATTATTATAATTCTGAAAAATGGCAGTCTATTGTTTAAGATCCTATCTTGAGGTTTGACTTCTAAATGTGACTTGACCTTTGTGCTATGGTCTTTTGCACAACAAACCATCATATCAGGATGATAATTTGTGCTAAGTAAAGTGAAAATCCTGCAATAAATGAGTAATGGTCCGGACTAGGCAAATCCCGAAGGGACGCACGCACATACACCGAACCGCCATTGTGGCGACTTTATCGAGCTCACCGCAAGCGGGCTCAACAATATTATAAATGTTATCTTTATTGTGATGTTAAACTAGTTTCTCGCATCGATTGTTATATTGTAAATTGTGATTGGCAACGGTATAAAAGTATGCTTTCATTTAATATTACCGTTTACGCCCGAAGCTTTCAACGGACGGAACTATTGTATATTGCATTGTAATGTTTAAGTAATCAATTGTCAATATGTCACTCGAGATTAAGATATACAATTCACAACATTTCCTTTTGTTCAGTTTAAGTACGTTGTCTCTTATCGATTGTGTATACTTCATCTAGTGCAAACCCTTATTAGGCTGATGTTTGATGCCTATGTCGAATCATTTTCCTTTCGGCAAATTGAATCATATGGCTGGAACTGACGCTGATCAATATTTGTTGTGTCACAAAAGCTTTGCCTTGGCATTTCAATTAACCTGCACAAATCGATTTGGCAGGGCTAGACGACATATACCTAATAAATGATCTGATCCTTGTGAAATGCAATGGTGTTCTTATTCTAAGAGTGATACGTTATACACATCTGAATACACATAATAATAGTGGTTGCATAAACGCGTAATTCAATTCGTCATATTCATGTTACGCCTCGCAGTTATTTCGAAAAATATTTTCTGTCTTTCTAAATATATCCCCCAATTCTACTGTATATTTTTTAACATCAGGAGGTGTGTAATGATGTTTTGGGTACGTGACATCCCCTGAACTTTTGTTGAACACCAGATAATTAGAATGAGGATGTCTTTGGGCAGGCGGTCGGGCAATTTGGCGGACGGATGCGGTCGTCCGAAAGGTGATTTCCGGGGATTAACTTAAGTGTCATTTTTTATATTAACACGAAACTTGGCGTATAGTAAGAATATGAGAAGAGCTCGCTTAGGATTGTTTATGGGGATGCGTTCTTTCCTAGGTCAATGTCACCGTTACGTAAAATAAAAATCGGTTTTCGGTTCATGCATCATGTATCATTATTCGTGTCGGATTTTGCATATTTTATTTTCCCTTACATACTTAAGAACTGTAAATTTCAAGTGTTGCGTGTCCTTTTAGCCTGCCCTGCAATATAAAGGTTTTCCTGACACATGAGTTTTCTATGAACAAATTGTGCATTACATAAAAGTAAAATGACTTAGTATTATTAGTAGTCTACTTTTTTGGATGTTGTCATGTTTCTTGTGTCCATTATGACATTATTCCATCATCGACCACACTTTGACTTGAATATTTAAGTTTCTGATCCGCTACAAATAGTACTAGGGCGATTGTGATCGTTTACTTTTCATGCCATTGTGTTCCTGATAGTCCATTCGGTTTTGGTGTTGTATCTCTCCATATGTGGCAAATATCACAAACATATATTTTTGTTTTCTTTCCACATAAAACGATGTTAAATGTAAGTACATACAAAACAAAACATTATAAGCTTCAACTTTTAATCCAATTTTCTTATATCATTCATATCTCTCCCTTTTCCATTATAACACCCATTTATATATGTATATATGAATACGGAACTCATACAGCGCAAGCAACAAAGCAGCAACTAGATATATTTGATTGTAAACGTTTTAAGTCTCCATTGGTGTCATACTTCATACAATAAGGATAAGACTCCACTGAATGCAAGTTTTAGTAGATAAACATGTCAATATTAGCTTACTTTTTGACTTTGCCTCGTCCCTTATGAAAATATCTATCTGGGGGAGATCTGCTTTGCAAATATTGCCTTCATTGCTGTGCATAATTGTTCTCTCATCCAAATGTTGTCCGTTAAATGCTACATGTACTTGCATTACATGATGGCAACCATACGCGATGGTGATATTTGGAAGGCCAAGGATAGTTGTTATATTTTAAGAAATTAATATGGCGGATAAACTCACACGAAAAACGACATTGACCTAGCTAGTTAATGATACGAATTTAAATCTCATAAACATCGGTAAAAAATAGCATTTCCGTAGAAAATTGAGTTGACACCGTGGCAAGGAACTTGATCATTATGCAAAATAATCTACAGCTAAAAATAATATTGTTAAGAACGCAACAATTCGTCTCGTTTCACCCTTGATCATTATGAAGACCCGACAGTTATTGAAATATATTCAAAGCAGTGATTACCTATGTCTAATGGTCTAGACATGTTCCCATCTGTTTAACTGATACCCAATTTAACACTTATTGCCAATACAGTGCAAAGTAGACGGCTTTCAATATATAAAAAAAACTATAAAGAATCGTATTAATGTGAATTGCAACCTTCATAGTTCATAATGAAGGGTAAAGGATGTCTTCATTCCCTCATTCTTAAAATGTCGTACCGACCGTTTAATATAATTTCAATGTTAATAAAACAGACACACAGTCGAGCAGGAAATACAACATATAAATACGCGGCCAACTCGAAAGCGCCACGAGACTTGAACATATATGGATGCAACAACACAATTACCGAGGTAAAACTTGCGCACAGATCATAAATGATAGGTTAAACATCCGGCAGGAGTATCGTATTAAAATGGTCAAGAGCAACGCGTTAAGACTTTACCTAATCTCACATTTTCCTATAATCACGCTTATTAACCTTCATTTAATAAAACGAACAGTGTAAATAAAACTTCCTGATGGACAAATCCTACACTTTTAGACGTCAAACATAGAATACTGCATGAAGAAGACAGATGTATATATATGTATATATATATAAACAATACACCCGATAGGTCAGTCAATGACTTATCAGAAGTCAGAACAAGGGGCTTACATCTGGGTACGACACATAGGCAGTATAACAACTTAAGGTGCCTTCCGTCTGTGTCCGTGTTGGAATGGATCGCCTTTATAGTCTATTAAACCTAAACTGTTGCAATGTATGGCATGATCTGTGGGGGTAAATAAGATAATTTATCTGCGTTGCATACACAGCTATAGAGAGTATTTCCACAAATATTTAGATCTGAAACATATTTATGGGTTTGAATATATTTCTGAACGCATTATTATATCCTTAGCGAATAACAGGTGATTCCGAATGTTGAAGTATGCTTGATTTGAATCCATGATGTTCATCATTCGAAATGTGCGTGGTTAATCATTATTGTCAATGCTTTATTTACGAAATGAATCTTAAGAACGTATTTTGGCTGTTCTATTCCGCATCAATGTGGGCGTTGACTAAATGCCAGACATAGCTTTGAACTCACGAAGACGTGCTTCACTAAACTGCATTATTGATGATATGTTTCCAATTTTATATCCCATCCATTTTAACACTTATCTCCTTTTTGCCCTCCTAAATTCTCCATAGTTGGTTTACATGGTCGGCCAGACCATACCTTGCATTCCTTTTCCTGTATACATGTTTACGCATGCACCTTCTCGGTCCCTAATGTTTTGTAGAATGTAGTTTCCCTGGGGTCTGTGTGGAGAGGCATTGTCTAAAGTACTGAAATAGCTTAATCTCTTTTTAATTGCAAGTATAGTGTTGTTTTGTCTTTAATCAGTTAACCGATTAAACTTGCATTGTAATTCGCTAAGATGTTAATGCATTGTTTGAACATGTACATATTACTGTCGAGAGGTTGATGGTAATCTGTATAGAGCAAATAGGTTATGACTGGTATGTTATTGTATTTTGTTAAATATATATATATGAAAATACTAACAATAGAAATAATGCTTTCAAGAGATCAAAGAACAAATGAGACCCTGCTGATATCACTTATAATACCACCGCTGTATGCACGTATTGCGTCCCAGAGAAATGTCCTGTTCGTATTTAAGTATGTGACCTGACATACATCTGGTTAAATGAGTAACTCATTGAAAGCTAGTTACCTAGACACTAGTTTTGTTTAAATCCGAAAAAAGTTGCGTTAATACAATCTTCCCTTCATAATGACTGAGTAGGTTATGGAGTA
Source organism: Mactromeris polynyma (assembly GCA_032209605.1). Classification (NCBI taxonomy): domain Eukaryota; kingdom Metazoa; phylum Mollusca; class Bivalvia; order Venerida; family Mactridae; genus Mactromeris; species Mactromeris polynyma. The sequence goes on from JASFXZ010000007.1 coordinate 8,804,793, forward strand.
ACTAAACGCTGATTCCCAGCCGTCATTAAAGCTAATTTCAATAATCAAATAAATGTGTTCTGTAGCATACTTGAATCGATGTAGATTGGCAATTATTTAAACTATTCATGGATTAAAGGAACCATGAATGTAATTTCTCCACGGATGTCGTGGTTGATCACAGTATCACGTGGACTTGTTACGCCGTTCACTCAATCCTGCTAAACAATATAATTGCAAAAACTTTTAGGATACACTCGTATATATGGAAAAGAGGAAATAAATATTAGAGGATAGTCTTTAAACAAGTGTATTTTTACATGACAACGAACAATCAGTCACAAAGACATGCTAAAGATACTTACCCCACCCGTATTTAATGTATGTACTGTTACTATTGACACTATTCTGTCTCATATGCAAGTGTATCATGTCAATATTGATTCCACCCGAATGTTTGAGATGAAGATGTATGCTCATTATTGTTTTTTTTTAAAGTTATTGTAATGGCAACACAAATATATGAAAGAATACAACGAATGTGTTCAAATATAAATTCAAAGAGTAAAATTGTATAAATATCTGAAGACATGAATGTCTATGGATGACAGTATTTCCTCGCTATCACAAAATAACCCTTCAATAGAAATGTTCAAGTACTGCACAATAACTCCTCCTACTTTGAACAAACGTCAATTCATCATTCGCCTAACACATTTCTAGCTTTTCTGTGAAATAGAGTACACTTATTTTCCAAGTTATGAACATACTGCTTTGCTGCAACAATGGTGAGAACAAAAAAAGCCTATGCTGTAATTTTGCTACTTTTTCGCGGAGTGTTTAAATTTTGTATGAACAAATCCAGTAAACACATACATTTGCACATTTTATCATTAACAAATATCTCTGTGATATACTGCTACACTTTATGAAGAAAGAAATTCATAAACTCTCTGTTTTTTTACCAAAGAAATAACGTCTATCTTGGATTTCTCAACCATGATGTCACGTGTCTACTGAATGTTTTGGAAACTAATCGTGGACTTTTAAATGCGCACGGAACGTCCTCAAGGAATGGAGTAAATTCGGTATAGCGAAAAGGTCTTGGTATCTCATATTATGTTAAATTAATTGACCACATACACCGACTGATGTCATCAGTACCTTTCATGATACAACGCATTTATTGCATGATATCCTTAATACAAACACACGTCTGTCTACTTCTATGGAGACTTCCATTTCCGAAGAAACCTTAAGTCTGATTAGATATAGCCAGTATGTTTTATACGTCCCGCAGCTATGCACTTATTTCCCCTGTTTGATAGTGAGGCTACATGACGTGTTAAGTAATCTTCATTCATCTCATACTCGGAAACGGAAAGTATTTTTAACGTCTGAATTTTTGTTTCATACCCACCTGTTCGTGCCTTTAACATCATTTAAGTTGCTCTGGCTTCTGAGTAGTCATCGAGTACACATTGTATATAGTAACATATTGATTTATATTCAAGTATATCTTAATACATTAGCGCCATATTCGGGTGCTTGGAACTCGTGACGACTATATTCTTTGACGTATTTCCTTCCTGAATAATGTGTAATAAAACACATCGAATCGGCTTCCAATTATATAGAAGGCGATATATGTTTACCGGTTAAACCAGAAAAATCATTTCCATTTGAAATATATATATATTTATATTCCTCTAGAAGTCTTTTTTTAAAAAATGGACATTGTCCACTATGAATGACATGTGCGCAATTGCTGGGCCATTCAGAACAAATATTTTGATGACTTGTGTATAAATATCTTGGTACTTATGCATTTGTACACACAAGTCTTCTGTCAACACTTCGAGGCGAGATTTCAGTTTTTATACGGCAAAATGGAATTTGTCTTTATAGTTGATATGATCATCAAACCATCGATACCATCGCAGAATGTAAAATGCTCGGTCAAAAACCGTAATAGTTTTCCAAGACATGGCGTTTCAATTGCACCTGCACCGATTAGGTTACTTATTTCAACTTCTAATCATTCATGGACCTTACGCCTGGCTGACAAATATTTTACTTGGGTGAAGAACAATTTATTTATCCAATTATTGAAACATTGTCATTTGCTGCATTTGTCTAGACATATTGAAACAGGGGAAATGAAATACATTCAGAAAATAATACTGTCTGCATTTATATTAAGGCACTTACTTAACCAAAACGATTTATTGTAATTGAAGGAGACTTTGTCAAGATATGCACAAACCGTCCTGTCCCCAAATTATGATGTACCCAAGGGTGATAAGTTGCGCCAAGGCAATGGCATGATTTTGTACATGAAACATTTATTGTCATATATGCGTATCATGTCAGTATATTTGCGAGATGATTTATTAGCCCACTTAAGTAAATATGAATTGTTCACAACGTTGAACATGACCTTGAAGAAAATATTGACTAATTCAAAATATATCCAAAATAATTGATTATCATCACATAGTCAAGTACAAGAAAATGTTAATATAAGATAACATTTGTTAATCATATTACTATTAAGGCCAACATTTCAACGCCTGTCTCAATATTTATGATTTAATAGGAGGACATAATAAAGTCGTCTTTCAGATGTAAAGGTGATAGTAATTACAAATGTTGATACTTTATTACAATAAAATATAATCTTTATCGATGAAGAACAAACACGTCTGTGTAAAATAATAATATAGATGCTATTTTCTAATATTGCTTCAAATAAAACACAAGTACTTAACAACGCGTTGTATCAATGTTTTAAAGTACCCAATGCGGTAAGTGTATTTAATAGTTACAGGTTTTCTTATGGGTACAAACTGTGAATCACTTATCGCAGATCTATTCTTAATTTGTGTTTCCACAAGAGGGAATGCTTTTGAAGTCATCCGTCAGATAAACAGGCAGATGTCATCAATTTATGTATTTAACGAATAATCGCGTAATCTGATTTATGTACTAAATGTGAATACTTATTTGCATTCATGATAAGTACCATTTAACCTAGAGAACTTCAATTAAACCAAGCCAATATATCAGACATTTTCGCAGATTTGGTAAATTTAAATCTGTTGATCAGCGAGATGATAGTGTTAATTAAACAATCTATAATAAAACATTTGGTTTTAATTCTGACGTCTTCCATTCATTCCCGGTTGTGGGTAGGATCGCCATTATATGATATTATGCACGGCCTGCCGTCCATTAGAGGGACAGAATGAAGACCAACGGTTAAGAGATCAACTAGCAAACAAGCTGCGTTCAGTGTAACAGAAGAAAATTTCAATAAGTATTTGCGCATTACTCTATAATTGACCTATGACCGACCAATATACATGAGTTATTCCCTAGGTATTAGTCCACGCTACGTAATTAAGTCAGGGGTCAGTCGACATTTTACATCAGAGAAGAAAATATGCTTACATATGCCACCCATTATAAACTTGAAAACTGCATCGGACACACAAAGATTGGACATGCTGCATGTGTTTTAAAATTACAGACAACTCGTACAAACTGAGGAGAGACCAATTTCGGTAACAAAGTACGCCAATGTCTTACGAAGTTTATCATATGTTCTTCATGGAATTACTTAGTTTATACACTGATTGGGATCACCAAAGCCACGCTCATATGTAGAAACACTTGCAAAACAAATACGTTGTGAATGTTAACCCCGTAATATGTAGCACGTGGGACATGACAAATGTGCATACATTGTATATTAACAACGCACTTTTGTTCCAATTTGAATTTATTTACAATGAAAATGATATAACGAGACATGTTAAAGGCACAATATAAATTGCAAATTTGATTTATCCAAATGCTCTTCTAAGATAAAAAAAGTTGCTTTCGTTTCAGAGAAAACAGTGCAGTATCAATATGAAATATAATACGGAAATTATGTTGAATATATATTTATATTAGTAGATGTAGGAACATGTTCCATTAAGTGACTGGAAATACAAGAATTGCGAGCGATGTATAAATGTAGTACATGCTATATATTTTAAGCGTAAAAAATGCATACATGTTTGTCCTTGAACAATACACAACTAAAATTGCATCACTAGCGTTTCAGGAACTAATATTAAAGCATTCGACATTACAGTAGGTTCTTCGAGATGTAGGTATAGACAGAAAAAATATTATAATAAAACATAATGTATTGATATCAACTAGAATGCATAAACTTGCATAATAAGTCTACGAAGAAAAACTGTTAATGTTGCGAAAACGGTGAGAATACCTTTATGTATCTCCATATCTATCAACTTTATGATCGTTATGGAATAGTATAATAGAAACAGAGCCATTCATAACAGATATTATAATCCGTCTGATGATAGTTTACATCCAAGGAAGGATGCAATTTCATTCTTTCCTTTTAGCCAGACATAATTATGTCTGTAAATAAAGCACGTTGTGCTTGCCTGGTTATTACCGGTGTGATAATTCAAACGTCCACAGATGAAATGCGACTCCAATTGGGATTTATAGACTAGACGTACATTAATTCCTTCAAGTATCTTCCTTAGGATTTGTTTCAATAAAAGCAAAACTTTTTTCTTCAAGTGAGAAAGATTGATACTCGATTGTATATCATGTTTCATACTAATATGTGCTTGCTGAAAATGATTCTCCTCAGGCCATCAGCAAAATACAATCAACAGACGTTTAAGAATTCGTGGTTTGACTAACACAGAAGTATTTATGTCTAAAGAACAGAACATACATTTTATTTAGAATTTAAACAGTGTGTTTCTCATCCATTACATAAATAAAAACATACAAATACATACAAATACATACAAATACATACAAAGTCATACAAATACATACAGATACATACAAAGTCATACAAAGTCATACAAATACATACAAATACATACAAATACATACAAATACATACACATACATACACATACATACAAATACATACAAATACATACAAATACATACAAAGTCAAAGTCATATTGGCATGGTAAACAATCAAGGAACGTGATTGTACAAAGTTAACATATCAAGTTGTTACGGACTCAAATCGTATAAAAGCGGTATAGCAAAACATTGGCATATATTCTAGAGTAGAACATTACATAGCACTGATAAGTATCATCTAAGCAAATGTTCACGTATTTTAAAGGCACAGAGAACAAACGTAGACATATTTATTAAAAGAGGTACATTTCTAGAGTTCAACAGCTCAACAAATTTGGTATTTTGTATAATATTCCGGAATTTATCTTTTTCTCATAATGTTATACTTTGCACAGGTCAAAATGAAGTGAAACTCGTCTTCAATGTCACCATTTTCACATAACAGACACAGTCTTTGATTCCCCTCTATACGATGTCGACCATAACGACCAGTTTCTATTCTAAGTTTATGGGCTGATAGTCTTAACTTGATCATAAATTGTCTGTAAAATTTATTTTGAATCATATCCAGGTATTCTGAATAGCAAAGGTAAATATAAATATTTAAAAACATTATAAAGATGTCTTCCTTGTCAATTATGCGTTGTTTGAAATATGGTAAGAATATGTTTGAGTTAACATCAGGCTGACTCTTCCATATGTAACCAAAACCAAACTGTATAGAAGTTGTTTTACATTGGATACCCACTTAGTTTTACCAAGAACGAATGGTAAAGTGGTCCAATATTTAGAGTAGGACGGACACAGTGTTACCTTTAGAAAGCATTATTATACTATCTGCATTTGTGACATCTGTCAATATTTGATTGTTTTCACTTAGACTGGAATAGGCAGATGCGAAGTGGTTAGCGTAACGGACGGGCAATCCGGAGACCTGGGTTCGATTCCCGGTATGGCCATTGACCGATTTTTCGTGTTTCTCAAACATGACTTTATTTCAATATTTACTACAGCTGGTGTTAAGTGCTGTGTGGCGGATGTAAAAATTCGGCCCGTACTTCATTCAAAGTGTAGTTAACCTTAATCATAAATTTAAATATAATAGATTTACACGAAAATGACGTCAGGTCGCTGTGGTGTAGTGGTTAGCATAACGGACCGGCAATCCGTAGACCTGGGTTCGATTCACGGTAGCACCATTGACCGATTTTTCGTGTTTCTCAAACATGACTTTATTTCATACATGTTGCACATGTTGTCTTTGCATAGTCATTCGTTTGTCGTTTTATCAGATACTCTTCGGATTCCTTTCGGTCAAAACTTGATGACTGTATAGAAATAATAACGCGTCAAAATGCCGCGCTTTATTACACCAATACAACATCGTTATTTAAGTGTTCTAGGCAATTAATGATTGTCCATCTATTCATGTGCTTGATGTCCGGTCATAATAATATTCCATTATTAAGTTATCACAACATGTACACGAAGCATAATAATATTTTTTATTGTATGAATAGATGTAGAAATGTGGACAATGACAACGCTTTCAATTGTCAATAACAGTTTGATGAATGATTAATTCTGCTATGAAAGTATTCATCGATTCATTAATTTGCTTTAAAACATACCTTACGGTAACAGTATGCTGTTTAAACTGTTGTTAAACGATTTAGACAATGTGAGACACTTTGTAATTTGTTAATTGCCATTTACATTATTAAAACACAATCTTGAACCATGAAATACTAGTGTACGGTACGGTGCTGTGTATTCAATTAAGTCATGGTAGATCTATATATAAAATAGTTTCGATGTAGCCCGACTGGACATAGTTCAGAAATAGAAACACCACGATCTTTTAATATGTTATTGTTGTGTTTGTATAAAACCTGTGTATTAAAAAATATTCTGAATACACTGCCAAGTTGTAATAAACATTATATTCCAGGTTTCGGTAAGGTAATGGAAGCATAATGTTTAAAACGAGAACCATCAGGTTATAGAGTATTGAAAGAGAGAGAATAAGTTGCTACAGTGAACATACATAAGACAGTGCAATTCCACACGAAACAAACATTATCAAACATAAGGGTACATACGTACAGGAACGGGGGGGGGGGGGGGGGCACAATACATGGCCTGGCCGACCATTAGGGATAACTAGGAGAATAGAAGAGGACAAACAACTGGGGGTTTAATTTCTAGCATGTGATCTACACACAATCCGACTTGGTCGTCAGCAACTATTCAACAAAAAACAAAATCATTATTCACCTTAAATAATGGTAATTTATACAAAGAATTTAAATAACTAGGCAAAAAGTGACAACATTTAAATCAATACACGGAGAAGCAAATTGACGCCAGACTGTACTATCTAAGGAAGCATAAATATTGTTTGAAACTGTATTAAGACAGAAATACCAACGTGGAGAAACGTGGACATGATATGCATTCTTTTAAAGTCATTGTCATTACTTTTGTCATTAAGCCATCCACTTCTGATTGCTTTGCGTGATGGTATACAGATAGTGTCAATTGTAAATTAAACAAGAAATACCTCTAAAAAAGAAAAACGACGTCGATAAAATGATATCTTCCGGATTGTTAAATGATAAAAAAAAAATTGCAACATGTTGAAATATAAAATCCGGCAGCTAACAGCTAACGAACGCACATCTTACGAAAACCGTGTGGTGCCTTTTCGGTGAAAATATGATTGGTCAGATTTCAATAAGCCCGCTTCGTGGAGGTCAAAATCAATGATATACAGCTACGCCGAAAAAATCAATCTGTGATGACGGCTATACAGGCAATATTACCCAATCACTGTCACCGATGCTGCTTATACGAAATATTGTGATATAGGGCTGTCGAATTAGAGCCAGACATAATACAAATTTAAATCATTTTTATAAGGTATCTCTGAAATATCTGAAAAGGTTATTATTAAAAATAATAAGCAGTATTATGTCTGCAAATCCAAATACACAGTGTTTCCTCGACGTTTGATATTCTATATTATGTAACGTTTGCATTAATATGGATTGCAATTGTCTGGCTCATTATTAATGGCTAAAGACTGAATCCATATTATCTAGATAGCGCTGGGCTACGATAAAGTCTAATGTATGTCAATCAAACTTATTCAGTAACTGGGAGCTAGGTTTATTTTGAAAAACATTCAGATACGGCCATGCTTGACCGGGTTGTGTCCCTTTTACATGTGGACAATTGAGCTTGAGAATACAATAGCGCATTCATATATTGTCCGATGTTTACCAAGTGAGTGGTATTCATGAGTGATCAGTTTTATTCCAGCTAGATCCGCCCATGTATGACGGGGTTATGGCCCCATGAAAATGATAAAATTGCTATACATGAGTTTGTTAATAGAGCTTTCATTTTTATTTGATCTTCACCAAACTGTAGTTTGATATCCACGAGACCTTGGTTCCTTTCGAAGAAAAAACCCAGACCGATAGGTACATACATGACTGCATTATGACCCTTGAAATAAGCAAGATTTCTGTTATCATAAGAGCCTACATAAATGCTTTCTACGAATTTAAATAAACAAGACATATCTTGGAAAAAGATGGTCGGCGCAATTTCAAGGTTAAGATTTGTTGTGTAACACAAAAAATGTCGAGATGTTAGTATTGCTGGTCACTCCAGATCCAAAATGCTTTTCGGTAAATTCACCGAAATTCAGTGGATTTCGGTAAGGAAACGTACCCCTTATCAAAAGGTTAACCAATGCGAATCAAGGTTACAAACGTTGTTCGGTTGAAGAGAAATTGCCTTGGTGGTTAACGTAAGATTTGAGCAAAAAAACATGTTAGTACGGCTGCGCCGAAAAAGTCACATAATTCGGTCAGCCAGTAGTGCGCATGCCCTCATCACACCCTGTTTTATTTAAGTTCTTACTTTACGGATATATTTTGGTATGATTTTTTAGTAATTTCGCTAACTGTTCCTCCCTGAAATTCACCAACCTTACATATATATCTGAATATAAATACGAACATATAAAGAGATCATTTTAATGTAAGATTTTCAAAGAAGCTGTGCTGATTTATTGATTTATTGTAACATTATAGTCCATAATGAATATTTGTGCATTACAAAAGCCATGCTGGCTATGTTAAATCATGGTTAATAATTGCAAAATATGCTGTTGGAATAGTTATGCGCTTAATTAGTATAGTATTCAAGTCTTGTCCTAGTATTAACGTATGTTCATTCATTTAAAAGTGGCGTGACAAAAAAAAAAAGCTGTAATTTGTGGCTTTAGAAATTCGCACACCGCGTTGTAAAAATTATCAGCCAATGTTAATTCAGAACTATATTGAGCAGTAGGACTTGGTTCTCATCTGTAATTTGTCAATAACATAGAATAAAAGAGTACTGGTGGTGTCGCGAAGTACGCGATTGTGTTTCATTATTATTGTCAAGTTTGTTTCGTGTCATATTGTTTCTCTATCTATACAACGTTAGGTCAGCGGTGCTGTCTCGTTTGTTTCGTGATTTGTCAAAGAACCGTTGTATTGTTACTAGTCCAGCCACGGGCGTCACATCTCTATACTGTAGCTGCACAACGTCCTGCTAAACCATTCACAAAAGTAAATAGAAGTTGGACACCGCCGGTCTTTCCACTGCATTTACTCTTATTTTCGTGAACAGATATATGCTTTGCGTGCAATAAAAAACTGTACGACATAAAATTGTAGCTTTTCGTTGATTTATTTGTCTTTTCGACACAATGTTTTCATGGATACGACTTGTTTTGTAAAAAAAATAGTGAATCAATCACCTGTTAAATAAGAAGATGGGAGAGTTGCTATGGAGGCGGTGCGCACATAGTTATTACCCTATTAAGATCATTGTCGATATTGCTATTATTTGCTCCTTCTTGAGCCAATAGTGAAAGTGATATATATCACGAATTCGATCAAAAGTTGTTTCAACGTTAAAATCCATCTTGTATTGCTACTTTGACGGGCGAAATTGGCGAGAGCGCGAATGTCAACATACAGTTTGTAAGGTGAATAGTTTACTTGCGCACCGTGGGCGGAGTTACGTTTGATTGACAGATATTTTAGCGACAATGTTTGCAGTCATAAATATTTGACCCCTGTCTTCTTGTCGAAGGAATTGTGAGGCACTCAGATGCGCTAGAAATTCGATTTTTGTGTGCTTCTACTCGTGAAAGATTGCTACAGTTTTTCCGCACCCTCAAAAGTCTGTTCGGTCGATAATCAAGACGCCATAATCGTGCCGTTAAAATCATGCGGGATAATCCCAGGTTTTTACTATAGGCTTGTGCGTGGCTCTGTTACGAACGACGCGTGTAAAAGTCGGAGTACAGAGACATGTATGCGGGGCTATATTGTTACATGTATGTATTTGAGGGTTGTTACAGGTAATTGTCTTGTGTTTGTTAAATTATCTGAACACCGTTAGGTCAACGATGCCCTTTATCATTTGTTTTGTGTGATTTATAAAAGAACCGTTGTATTTTTCCATTATCATGATTGTGTTAAAGTGCCGTTACAGGTAATTTCCTGTCCTTTGTTACGGTCACTTTGCAGTATAAAAAGTCATCGGATTTCTCGACCAGTAGAGTTCGCATTTAAACTTTGATGATTTTCTAACCCTTGATTATTGAATTGTTGGATTGTAGCTTCACAAAACACCATAAGGCTGTGTATTTTTAAAAATAGAAATATAAAAATGGAACATTATTTCGGTGTTGGTTGTTTTTTTTATAAAGTGCGTTCACTCAATCGAGGTGGCTGGAAAAAAACAAAAGGGAAATTAGCTTCCCAACAACAACCCAGACGTGAACGTCAGTATATGGTGTTGGTTCTGGTTCCATAATGGACGTTTTTCACAGCTCGATATTATTAAAGGTCAGCCGTCTGGAAGCTACAAAATAGCATAAAACTTTCCCCCCATTTCGTCCTTTCGAGTATAATTTAACATACTGTTCAGTTATGTGTCTTATAAATCCCCCCATTTCATTCCTGTTTAATATGATGTTGTACTAATTTCCATCCCATTCTATATGTTACTCGGAAACACCTACAGTGTACGATTGATTAATTATCGTCTCGTATTCATTATTCTGTTTCGTGCGTTGCGTCCTTCACTGTGTCTCAACTCCTATGTACACATATTATTTTAGAAAGCTGTGTTGTTAAATAACTGTCAATTAACTTCAATATATTTATGAAAAACAAGTGTCAATAATGATACAAATGTTGTTTTAACAGTCTTACGTTGCTTTATTCAGTAAAAGTACTTTACTACACTAACTGCAAACCCAGAATGACCAACTCTCTGTGTGCTAAGTTGCGTTATCAACGTCACAAGTACATAAATATATTAATTCCCAATTTTCTGTCTGAAGTGATTTCAGTATCTGATGACAAGTACGTATTATCATAATTGAATTGTGCATCCAAACACCGTCTGATTGTCAGCCTATAACTACCATCAGTGACAACCATTTACATTATCTCAACATTTCCATAATTATACAATAGGCATTAAGGTATAAGACGGCTGGTTGAATACTAGTCTTTCTATAAAATTTGCGCGGGTGTTTAAGACGTCAGACTTGTAAATGCTTTATATTATGCAGGTACTTTATAATCTCTATTTCTATCTTCTCAGCGTTTCTTTGGAAACATGTCACATCAGAAATCTATTACAGTTATATCAAACGTTATATAACGGAAACTGTCTTATAAACAAAATGACATCTAGAAGAATATACTTTATCAATTTATTATAGATTTCATATAATATAATGAAACGTTATACTTAGAGGCACACGCATCATTGTGATATTGAAAAAAAATCGATTGAAAAATGACTGCATTCCGGTGGGAAAACACATAATAATGTATTACCGTGAAAACGACTACAGTACGGAAAAAGAAACAAATATGGGACGTAAAGTCATAACCCCTAGATGAAGGGTACACTATTGTATAACTACGGATTCATACTTAATTTATGTAATTTCTTTATCGATTTACATTTATGTTATATATTCATAAAATATGTACATTTGTACCTGTATGAATCAGACACAACATGACTTTCCTTGTTATGGTAAGTGTAACAATCAGCAAACAAGCATTGAAAAATAGTGACATCAGATCCTGGACCTATTACATACAACCTGATATTAAATCATGCATTTATCTGTTATTGTTTCATAATTATATGTATCGCATTGGAAATAAAATGTTCGAATGTTTGTATTCATCGGTTTTCTTTCATCAATACATAGTTCCCACGTTTACAATATTTACCTCCTTTGTACTGAATTGTCGGCCATTTTGATAGTCAAATGTCCTTTAAGATTATGGGGAATATAATGTAAGCGATGATACACTTATCCGATATATGCAAAATAACTTATTCATAATGCTCATGTTGGCAGTTGGCTCAGTAAGTTGAAGAAAAAGTGGTTGTCACATGGGAATTATTTTGGTATTTTCTCAATTATCACATATTTGGAAAATACTCCTATAAAGACTTATCAGTTTTGACTATCAACATGGCCGACAGTGAAGAACAAGGGAGGTAAATATTGTAGTTGTGGGAACTATGTAGTGTACAGTCATATACTGCGGCCAATTGACCTGAACAGTTTTCCTGGAAACTATTAACACCAAGCACAAACTTGCACTTCCACAAGCAACTGACTTATCCACATGCGAATGGCATGACCGTAGCCAATATCTTGTAAGAACATAATCTGTCCAACTCGGAAATTGAACCCTGATGACAGTCTATCTGTCTATCAAATGTGCTAGCCGGTTGGGCTTTGTTTGAATGTACGAATCACAGAGGTGAAAGGTTCCTTACTGATCGCACATTTGCGCATATTTCCCTCAGACTAGAAATCATGATGGATTCATGCAGCTTGAATATTTCATATAACTGTGTACCGTTGACATTATTTATAGTCTGTAGTTCAGTGTAGCAGTTTATTAAAGATGCCCATCTTGAATCTCTACACAAAGTGCCTGCGATAACAACAATTAGATTTTTTCCTTCCGCTAGACAATTATATCAAACAATCACTTTAGTTACGTTAATGTCTCATTTATTGTCACTCTGAAATAACTTTTTTATGTGCCAAGTCTCTCTTTACTAAATGCTTACTACGATTGTTTTGTCATTCCCATTTTCGTCCAATCTGCTGTTCCTAATGGTACGGTTTTATTTCAGTCTCTGTTAATTATCTCAATTTTTGTAGCTTTTTTTTTAATCTACGACTAAGTTCTTGGGAAAACTATCTTACAAGATATGCCGTTTACGAATACTCGTATAATGAATAACGAAACGAACACCACTTATTTTGACATAATGCATAATTCTTATCTGACAATGGCTTCTCATCATTGGCTTGTATTCATGGGCGAATGTACAATGTTTTATACACACAACAAACACATCATCTTCAGAAAGTACTTGTTTTACTGATGTATTGGTTATAACAAGTTAATTTTTATTATGTTCATGTCCTGTTATTCATAATTTATGTAATTAAGATAAATGTCTTGGAAGATATCCATGACAAAGACAGTAATAGTCTCTATTATTACCTGATTCCTTATGTAAATACAAATCTGTTATGTTTTGCTGTTTTACATGAAAGCCATCAATTTGTCTTGGATTGGACTATTCCCCTGTCAAAAGTATGAACCGTTTCATTGAAATTTCCACATTTTATGTTTAGACGGCATATCTTTAACGTTCGGTCGTTTCCGTATTCGATTCGTGATTTTGATCAGGTAATAAAACATTTTTTTCATGGTTATCTGGGTAACAGTCAAAATTGTTGTCCCTTGGTGTCGGAGATGAAATTCGGAACTGTGGCCCGAGGCCGATGTCATCCCCTCCACCTCGGGACAGCAGTTTTGACCGTTACCCAGATAACCATGAAATTACTGTATGCTGATGATCTGTGCCTAGGAATATCATTATTACTCAGCACCCGCACTTAAACTCAGACTCAATACTTGCTCTACTGTGTCTGTGTGTGGATAGTTATAATGTGTGAAATGAAGCTATTGCAAATCCTAACTTAATGCTGAATATTGTTGCGATTTTGGTTTGTTCAAATTTGATTGAGTATTACGGTAAAATTGGGAAAAGTACAACAATTAAATATATATGTCTGAACAAATATTTTATTATAGCAATCTTGTACAACAGCTGCGTCAATGCCAAATAAATACACATATAAATAAAACATATCCACTTGTCAAAATATATGTTTATAATTATTATCAAAACAACCATGTAGACATTTAAATGGTTAAAGTCGCGGACGGAGTCACTTTATATATACACTTTTCAAAATTATAAAATTTTCTCGAGGTACATGTGATTTGTTTTTTTACAATCGGTCGACGCCGATTACTTTATCATATAGTCAATGTTCAAGATTATATAATGAAAAATACTAATGTACAAAATAAAAGTAACACAATTATGTGTAAAGAAATCTAGCAACACAACCCACTAGTATGCAAGAGAGGTACAATTGGTACAGGGAACGCCACATACATAAGGAAATGCCTCTACTCACATACTCCACGGAAATAATAGCCTACACAACGCTAGGGACTGAGGGTTTGCAATGGTACGGGAATATGGGAGCAAATAATGGTCTGGTCGACAACAAAAGCATGGATAATTTAGGACAAACAGGGGGAGGTTGAATGGATTGAAATCACAACGGAAAAGACTGTAGAAAATACCAAATCATTCTTATCATAATAACTAACATTGGTAGACAGGGCAACATATATCAATACTGTTATATTGGCTGCATAAGACGCACTTATGTTAACGCCGTACGTCATTGTCAGACAGGATGCAACTAACATTGATATGTGTAATTCCATTTAGGACCAGCCACATAGAAACGGAAATTAATGTCTGCAAGTTGAAATAAACCAGAAATTCCGCGCACTTTTGGAGCATTTCACAGACAATTCCGATTATAAAATCATGGAAGTTTTGATGATGATTCGATTATTAGATCGTACAGCATATCGTATAACCTTAATTAAACGTACGTTTTACGGTCAAATCGATTATGCAACAACAACCAGAATACAACTTTATGCCAATCGGTATAATGTGTATGATAACACGGTAACATTAGCAAATATTTACCCATTGAACTTAAGTCCGCAATCAGCATGACAAAATTCCCTGAAACTAGGTTGGTGGATTTGAACGGGGAATACACAATTGATATCATTTTGCAATAAGTGAGTGATTTTGTTTCATTTATTACAAACACTTCATGCTTTAAACTGTGGTATGCAGGCGCGTATCCTGGCATTCGCATGTACGCCAATACGTTCAATTCGCCAGAAAAAGTGGAAAAAGTAAAGATGCAAAAATGGAGTAAAAACTGAAGACTGAGGGTGGAAGGGGTTAAGGACAAATGACAAAAAAATGCCTTATTAACAGTGAAATATAGCACACAACGCACTATTTGTCTATTTTCTTTTTTTCCACGGGGAGGCCACACAAACTGCCACCGGCGGCGTTGCTGCTCATTTCGCACCTACGATTCTCAAACTTGGCGTTCACTTTAAAACCTTCCAGGTACGCCCCTGATTTGTTATAATTGTATTAATATTCAAGCAAAGAAGTGCTTCGAAGAGCGTACAAAGTTGACACCGCTAGCGGATGTCTCTGTGTCAAACTGTTTGTATCACTTCATTGACTTTTATTAATCATTGCACCATTACCAAGTTGATTGTCCTACTGATTTGACTGAAACGCTACAAATGTGACCGGGGGGATGTTATCAAATTCGTTAATGTTCTATAACAATATTGCCATTAATAAGAGGACATTACGCAGTATTTATGTCAATTTGGAGTGTTTAATGTCATCATATGAATATAATGTGATTAGCATTAAGTAATTAAAATACATTGATTGATACAAAAAATGATAAAACATTCTCTACGGAATATGAGTGTCAAATACAAATCAAGGTATTGTCATACTCAAAGTTTCAACTGAAGTTAGTTTCTGTACGAACAAATGAGAAATAAGTTACCAGAATATGAACTGATGTGGTTAAATTCTTAACACATTTACTTCATACTAACCTGTTGTAAACACACTTATTGTTGCTCAACACTATATGAAACGGTGCGGTTATAACAGTTGTTCATTTGAGACTATACATCACAACAGAAAACATACTTTCGAAGCGAGATACTGAATATTTGATATTATATTACCAGGGAGATACAACATGTTTCAATATTTTCTGTTATGTTCTAATCTGACATTAATTTTGTCTCCTGATATGGTCGCTCTTTTGTGTTGTATGCGAATTGGGTTTATATTGATAATTTAATCTTTATTTATAGATGATAACATCAAAATAAGCCAGAGGCTTGTCTAACTTGGTGCTATCTATATATAACGTTTAAGGATGTGATTGCTAGGTTTTCCGTTTGTATATATGTAAAGGCATTAACGATTTATCACAAGTACTAAATACAATAATATTTTCCTCGGTATTAGATCCTCCATAGCAATCGCAAACATTTTCCTGTGTGTATGCGTTGGCAATCAAGGACCATATAGCGACCAAGTGTGAGGTTGGCTAGACAATCCATCGATTTAAACCTCAAGTATTTTTACTGCCAGTTCCAAGGCTGTAATTCGCTTTATAGTTATTATTTCTTTTTGTGTTTTTGAATGTATGTTATATGTGCAATTATTTCACTTTATATAATGTTCATGTTATTTTCTGCCCATTGTTGGCCTATTGTTGCCAGCTGTCTTGATCTGTCCTGTGAGCTTTTCCTTCCATTAATTTCCCTCTTCACTGTTTCTCCTGTTTGATTCTCCTAGTTATTACTTATGGTATGCCAGGCCATTCCTTGCGCATCTGTTCCCTAACGTATGTACCGTCTAACCGCATCATGTGCCCTACGTTTTATGGATTGTTGTTTTCCAAGAGGTCTGTATGGGAAGCACTGTCTTCTGTATGTGGCGTTCCCTGTAGCAATTTATTCATTCTCTTGTGTGAACTGTCATTCTAAATGGACTTACATGTCATATCACGTTTCGCTGTTGCCATTTGTGTTTGTTTGGTAATCTGGAGTTAGCACTGGATGTACTATCCTACCATTCCAGTACATACGGATGTCATATTCGTTCTGTTAATATTATAAAAAAAACTTTTAGAATGTCTTTATAATATAATTCTCGAGTCTCATCGACGTAGAATGTAACTGTTTGACACACAACCTGCCATGATGCTTTATGTGTATATGTCACGTCTGTTTGTGCTTTTGTTTGCGCGCTTTGAATGTATCTCATCTCAATCGATTTTTACACTCATTATACTCTTGTTGTTCGTCCTTTAAGTATGTATCAATAAACCGTGAGCCTAATATGTATATACATTTTGTGCTGATGCATATACTACTGCTTTCAGTCTGCGTGTGTCACTATTTCTTTGTCGTAACCTTATTGTACATCGTAAATATGAAACCTGTGTGTACACAATTATAATGTTCATTAATTCGTCCATTAGTTAAATTATATGCGACAAATATAATATATAAAAAGCATATACTCTTTATATGCTTTTTCATGGTCATTGTCTTAACAAAACATTCACAAATATTTTACAACAAAAAAATGTTTACACCGGAGTTTTGTTGAATCTGCATATTATGGCTGTGATTCTTATAGGACTTATTACCATTTTAGTGATCCTTATAGACTTTAATCGTACTATAATAACACCCTTACTTGTACACTGAATATCGAAATTGTCTTCTCCAAGAACCTTTGTAGTTTGTTTAACATATGTTACAGTGATTCAAATAGTTTTAGAGCCCTTACTTGTGATAAAAGCGAGCGTCAAATACTTTATTTCTTGGTAGATAGGGTGTCGGTTATTTTACTGTTTCCATTTGCTGACTATGGACACATTTATAACCAAAGAATGAAATACATTCTATATAAAGAGGTAAATTCGAAACGCCTGTTATATTTTGCAGATTTTTGCAAACTCCTTTTTTCGGCAAATACAGAGAAATACATTAATAGTGTTTATAATGCGTATTTACAGATTTATTAATTATACACATACGAAAGAAATGTCTGAACATTTAGCTAGACAAGTCGATGAATCGAGGCAATGTTATTGGGTAATTCAAACTACGGTGAATTTATCACGCAAGGTTATTATACGACAGGGAAGAATTTTCTACGGTTTGTATTTTGTGAATTTGTATACTTAATCAGAAGGATGACAACCTTAAGATTGACATTGTCTGGTAATAAACGAAGACGATATAGCGACCAATCACTTATCATGTCGCAGCATGTCGGAAATGAGAATACCAGAAATATGACTTTACCTATTTGTCGTGTTCCTCAAAACATGATTTTATATCAATATTACTACAGCTGGCGTTAAATGTTGTGTGGCGAATGTAAAAAATCGCCGCTTACTTCGTCTATAGTGTAGTTAACATTATCTCACTTTATAGGTTAAAATTTACACGAAAATGAAGTCGCTGTGGTGTTATAGTGGTTTGTATAACGGATCAGCGTGGCGCCATTTACCGATTTTTCGTGTTCCACAAAACATGATTTTTATTCCGTCACAAGCTAAAATATAAAACATCATAATGTTCATGCAAGAATTCATCGCATCATATCCTTACTCACGATATATAGGGTAACAATAGTATATATCATAAAGGTTCTTTGACACGTTAGTTGTTAGAGAAGCATCTATATATAGAGCTAGTGCCATCATTAATTGTATAGACAGTGTCAATACATTATATCAAAGGCAAGTAAAAACAGTGAAATATATCGGTGTTATGGAATTTTTGTTTATTTACTGGATATATTTAATGTTTGACAAATGCTAGGGAAAACATTCGGCGTATCGAATAAAGTATATCAGACTTCCGTCGAATTATACAATTCCGGCTGCAACATAATGTGTAGCATATTGTATATGAAAAACGATCCATTGCAAGCTGAAATATGTTGCATTCTTGTTCATCAATTAAAAGGTCATGTTCCCATATATATCAAACCGTATCTGGCCAGTGTATTTCTGTTTCCACATATTATGTCCAGAGCCCGTATTCTAAAGCTCCTACGGCGAAACTGTTAAAGAATTTCTTTAACTTTTATAAACTTTTCCTCAGATATTGGAAAATTCCTGATATGTTATTCATAAAACACCATAGGGTATTTTTGTTCGTCGATTTTCTCTTTGAAATTTAAAGTACCTAATATGCTACCTTAACTTTTGTGGGAACATTATGGGAATTTCAGGGAACAATAATGGCGAAAAAGCAGAAGTATATTTGAATGGAAAAAGTAAGTATTAATAATTTCATCCCAAATTCCTCATTAACTTGTTACAAAGTCTGTCATGAACAAGATTGTTTGTGTTAGTACATAATGTGGCAAACATGTAATGATGGCATTACGAGTTCGCGTATGTTTGTTTCGAGAATTTATGAGTCCAATTATTCTTTGGATAGCGGACACATTGAATTAGTTCCGGCTACAAATCTGTTCCAGCTGTTATCTGCACCGATTGGGATTGTTAAATGAGTGGATCGTTTTACTCTGCATACGGTTCCTGGATGTGTTCCTCGGGAATGTTAAATGCATTTCTATGTTGTTTTTTCTGATACTGGTATGTGATACAGTTGTATAACACTTTACTATATAGTTTGTGTTGTTTAATTCCATTGCCATACCAAGCCAGTGTTGTGGGTACTGTCCTGTTGACTTCAAGCTACTACAGTGGAACAAGACAACTACATAGTTCGAATATTTATATAGAAAATGAAAATATGCATAGAAATATAGTTATGAAAACTTCTGTTTAGTACTTGCATTGTCATGTCATTTGATACGCTCCACATACAGCGCTTTGATTTCACTCTATTCGTTCTATTCACACGCTGCTATAATATATAGCGTACAGTGATATGTTGACCTCTTGACCTGAACACGTTAGCCAATGAAACAGTCGCCGTAAACGAAATCTCTATTTTCCGTGATACTTATTTTCATTGGTCAGAACTATGACGTCACTGCGAAAGTAAAAATAGACGGGTATTTTTCCTACAATTGTAGTCAAAAATGGCGTCGCTAACCGAGGAAAATTTCGAGGACCTTGCGAATCATTTTAATTATTCATCAATAAAGCCGTTTCAGAAGGCAGTGTTTAGATCTATCATCGAAGATTGTAAGGATACGTTTGTTTGTGCTAAGACTGGATCAGGGAAATCTTTGTGTTTTCAAGGACTTGTTCATTTATTTCGTGAAGTGTCTTCAAAAAGAAACCCCATTGTGTTGGTTATATCACCGTTAATTTCATTGATGGATTCTCAAGTTACTGACTTGCGAAGGAAAAGAATTTCTGCTACATACATAGGAAAGGATGTGAGTGAGAACAGTGGTATTCGTGCTGGACACTTTAGTTACGTTTATTCGAACCCCGAGAGTCTGACAACTGGTGTGTGGAGGGACTTACTTCTTTCCGCTACTTACAAGGAAAATTTAGTCTGCATTGTCTTTGATGAAGTTCACACTGCTGTATCTTGGTAAGACATTGATACTTGTTAGTAGAATATATTATATAAAGTTTTTTTAATTGTGTTTGCCACCGCATACGTGTGGGTATGTTACATAATCTTGTTGCCTAGTCTGACCTACAATCAAAATAGAACTGAGCTGGTGTAATGGCAAGTAAATCTGAGTTTGGTGTACAAAAATAATGTACAATATCAAGTTGACAATGTCATTGTTGTGTATCACTCTTGAAATGTCTTACCCTATGGCATGGTGGTCAAGGGGACCTGCCGCGACCGAGATTTGAACCCAGACCTCCCTGTTACAGAGGCGCCGGAAGCAACTTGGTATTGGGGCGGCGAAGGGGGTGGGTTTGGGAGGGGGTTACCCCTTCCGTTGAGTGGGGGTACGGGGTCTCCCCGGGATTTTTTTGCTAATTAACAGTACAAAACGACAATAAGTGGCATATTCAGATGAAAACATTTAACTTCTTTGTCACTGCCACGGACCCTATATTATCTAATATAGGGTCCGTGTCACTGCGTATGTTTGTCAGAAATTGTCCAACGTTACATTGGAATGGAATACATACGACATGCAATCATTGTTATAATTGACATTCTTTCTTTTTACCTAAACAAAGCGAAAAGTCTACGTTTATTGACAGCTGGGACATTTATATGATTTTTATACGTTCCTATTTGACAGAGTAGAGTCATTTTAATAGATATGAAATTAAGTTTATCCGGCCACCCCAACCTAATTATGCAATGCGTATAATTTATTAAAGAATCAACAAGACTGCAAAAGGCTAACATAATCTTCCGATTCACAGCCGATTCATCGGTATAAAACACCACTGAGATTAACAATCGGTGTCAATTTGGATATATATATCTATACCACACTGTTTCACACCTAACAGATAAAGATCTAACAAGATTTCACCATCGCCATGGAAACCACTGGCCCCTATTCGCCGTTTTCGCCGCTCCAACTTATAGCAAACATTTTAGCTAGAAAACTAAATTATATGTGGCATATCATTTTTAAATAAAATCTTGCCGTTGCTCGCTGAAATATTGGGGCGGCGACCGCCGCCCCTGCCGCCCCAGCTCCGGCGCCTCTGTGTTACAAGGCAAGTGAACTAACCACTCGGCCGCAGTCGCGGCAAAATACGGGACAAATTGTTACTTAGAAGTCTTGTCATTACAAAGACAAATCTTGGTAAACATGTTTAAAAAAACTTCACACGGTCACATGTGTTTACAGTATGGGTTTGAATCCCACTATAGGTGTAAACTATTTATTTCTCAACAGCACTATTTGTGCCGTGTGGCGTCGAAAAAATGATAACTCATTACTGGTGTAATGCGAAGTAAGTCACATTGATATCGGTTATTTGCGCAACTTTTTTGGGGGTTGTTGCGATGGCCGAGTAGTTAACGCGTCTGTACTTTGCATTGCTAGGTGATGGCACCGTACAGTATGGGTTTGAATCCCACCATAGGTGTAAACTTTCAATATGGTTAATTGCACATAATGGAAGATGTGAATAATACTGTTTTAAACAAATACGAAAGGACGACCCATACAAGCACTCGTTGATTTCACGTTTTTTCAGATGTTTGCAGTATAAGTTATTTGTTTGTGCACCTAATTAGTTAAATTACTTCTCCGATAAACAATCAGTTATCATGCCAATCAGTTATCATGCGACATGTTGTTTATGAATAAAATAAACTGCCTCATTTCTGTTATAAATGTTTTATGAATCGTGAATATATCAAGTCAAATGCACCAAATTTGGATGTAGTACTCTGTACACATATATACACCTAATACAGCCCTCATAATAAAGTTATTGACAAATTGATAAATGTATCCGTTAACTGATGTCTCACAGTCACACGATTGATCGATCTCATCTCTCACATGTTTACCTTGACAATATTTAATTTTCACAGTCCAAAACGTTTCTGCGAAATCAAGATACTGCAAATTAAAAAACTTCAGAAAACGCGAACATTAACTACCGCGCAAAATACCCGCTATACAGTAGTCCATTTTGGCAGCATGGTGAACTGTATACATTATTAATTCATTACCTTCAGTGGTTAAAGTTCCTATAATTTGTTTAAAATTTATGTTCAGTGAAGTGTTTAATGACATAATATTATGACAATCACATGTTGCTAATCAGGTTTGTTTGTATGTATTTTTAGGGGATTGGACAAGAAGAATGAGGATGCCTTCAGACCTGAGTTTGCCAGGGTAGGAGAACTGCGCTCAATGGTTGCTAAGTGTCCAATGTTGGCTTTGACAGCCACTGCCAGCTATTCAGTACGCATCCAAGTTATGCAACTTCTTTCAATGAAAAGTCCCTTGCAGATTGTGGAGTCACCAGACAGGGAAAACATCAAAATATCAGTGTGCAAGACAAGTAAAGAACTAGATGTTTCGTTTAGGTGGCTATTGGACATGTTAAATTTAAAGACAAATAACTGTGAGAAAGTCATTATATATTGCAGGAGAATACAGGACTGCTCAAGCTTATTTATGCTCTTTAAAGATTGTGTTAAAGATGGACGACTTTTTAACATGTTTCATTCGCGAACTGTTGATAAAGTCAAATCAAACATTTTGTCTACTATTCAAGATGAGAGTAGTTTTCTGCGTGTGATTTTTGCGACAAATGCAGTTGGGATGGGGTTAGACTTCTCTTGCAATTGTGTTGTGCATTATGGTCCACCACCTGAGTATGATACATACATACAGCAGATTGGAAGAGTTGGACGTGATGGAACTGCGTCGAAGGCGATACTTCTGTACCATGGTCAACAACTGAGGAAATGCTCCCCTGAGATGTTAAGCATTGTCAAAAGTGTGACTTGTAGACGTGTTGCTCTACGAAGTTTATATGGGGATAAATCTGTGAAATCAGTAAGTGGGTGTAAGTGTTGTGACATTTGTGAACTAGAATGCGCATGTGGGAACTGTGAGGAAAGTCTTATGCCGTGCAACACAACTCTGGGAGATGAGACTTCTCAAATGCATACTATGGAGCGGTTTGTGTCTGATGAAGACAGCAGCAGACTGGAGATAAATTTATTAGCCCTAAAGAATGATCTAGATAGGCAGAGTTTTTCATACAGTAGTATAACTGGACATGGACTTACAACAGCTGTAATTAAGACATTAGTCACCAATTCATCATCTGTTTTTGACATTGATTCTATCCTAGACCAGTTTGGAATATTTCATCAGGAAGTTGCTGCCCAAGTATTGGATGTATTTTCGACAGTGTTTGGTGATACAGACAAGGACTTGGAGTATGAGGAAGATATTGCTCAACATCTGCCATTGTAAGTATGCAAATTACATACATTTATTTAAAAAAAAATTGTTTCCTGTCCCCAGACTACTTAAAGTACTTTGTTAAGTTAGTTTGATTGAAAGGTAGACATTTGACAATTTACAATTATGCTTCCGTTTGCCGTCTTACTAGTATACAAGTAAGATTATTATGCTTGTCATAGAAGAAGTTAAAAAAATTGCTAGCATTTAGATGTAGAAAAGGAAACAATATACTTTTTACTTTTGGCCTCATTGTTTAAAACTGTTATGCCATTTTCTTCGAATTCAATGAATTCAATGCCCCTTTTCTAACTTAGAAATTTTGTGATTATTTTTGAGGGGTTACTGCAAAAACACAATTTATGATTATGATTTACTTATATTAATATAATATACTGTAAAGTCATTTAATTTCGTTGGGACGAAATTTCATGGTTTTTATGAAAAATGTTATTTCGTGGGTACCTAAATATGTGAATTTTGCATTTCCTTTTACATATAATATATATCATGGTTCAATAATAATGTCTGGGATTTAATTTCATGGTTAAGCTAAACCACAAAATCCACAAAATTAAATCCCCCACGAAAATTAATGATTTTGCAGTATATATAATTTAAAATAACATGTACTTCACACTCTATAGATGTTGAATATTTAGGAAAAAAATATTTTACGGTCCAAGTGACCAATTTGTGTTCAAAAACTAAAATGCAAAATAATGACTTTGTGAAAAATGCATCTCATTGGAATATTTCAATTAATTATTAATTGATTACTTTTTAAAATAAATTAATTGTAACCATCCCTTCATTTTTTTTTATTTACGGGTGCATATATAAACTGTTTTAACTGTGTAATTTTACCTTCACAAAGGAAGTTGGGTTGGTATACTGTATTGATATGTTTGAGCTAAGTACTGTCTGTCTGTTAATTGGTTGTTGGTCCGTCAGTGTAAGACTCATCTGTTTGGTTGAAAGATTTTTGTCTATGTTAAATAAAATTTGTGACCTACAGTTGGTGGATTTAGGTCTGTCACTTGTATATAAACACAAATTATGCATAAACATCTTACTGGTTGGTCAAATAGACAATAATTTATCCAAACAACCAACCAACCTGATGATTTGATATATAGTTTGCAGACGATAATTGTAGCCTTGTTTACAAATAAAGATTGGTAATATAAACACTATACGGTCAAGTGATCAGTTGTTTTTAAGTGTAGTATGCATGTATATATGCTACTTAACAAATGGTCACAAGTTCAAACATTTAGCCATATCAGAAATGTGTTAAAGTATCATTTTTGATTTGTAAACAAAGCTAATGTTATCTTCTGTGAACTATACATGTATAACATTGTTATGTATATAAGTGACAAGACCTAAATTCACAAACTGTATAGTTTGCAGACAATAATTCTAGCCTTGTATAAAACAAAAATGGATACATGTAATTAATATAAACACTTAAAAGTTAAAGATCAACTAAAAGGGATGTTTCTAGTGTAATATGAATGTTAATATGCTATATAAACGGGTTATGCACAAGATCACAGTCATTTAGAGATATTGTCCGACAGAAATCAACTGAGACTCTCGCATATTCCGTGACCTCCCTTCGTTAATACAACAAAGTTGAACATAGAAACATACCGAAGCGTTATTAAAACACACACGAAGAGCTTTCCGAAGTTTAATTAATTAGTTTCAGACCAATTCTGTTGATCAATATCAAAAATGTGTTAAAATATCATTTTAATTTTTTATTTGTAAACAAAGCTAGTGTAATCGTCTGCGAACTATACATTATTAATTTTTTGGGGCATGTTACAGGAAAGTGAAGTCTTGTTAGTGTTCAGGGGTACACATATGAACAATACTAATAACAGTTACACAAAAATATAATTTTAAGTTTAATCACTGATGTAAGGCTTGATAACAGGTTTACAGCTCGTTTACAGATCGTTTCCAGTATTAATGCAATAATAATTAATACACAATAAAGAAGTTTAGTAAAAATACTTCTTGCAGGTGATATGCCATTACATGAGCAAGCATAAAATGGCAAATATCATTGCTCTCTTAATTGGGCACATTTTTACATTTCCTTTTGTGCTCGAACTTTATTTTTATTTATCCAGTCATTCAATTCAATGGGATTCACAGATGACAGTAAATCACTGCTAAAATTTGCAAATGATTGATGTTCTCGCCCATTAGTGAAACTAAAAACACTTGCTTCAATCAGTTCACTGGTCACCAAAGCAATATCAGACTCCCTTTTTGCCATTGCACGCTTGCCTCCCTTGGAAGGCTTTTCCACTGCTTGGTCATAGTTAATACAGAGCTCATGTAGATATTTAAGACACTGAACCCATCTTCTACATCCTTCAAATGTGATGTTAGCTCCCATTTTCCTACATTGGTCTTTTATAAGATGTACATTAATTTCTACCAAATTGTCATTGGGTATCAAATGTCCAAGTCCACGACCCATGTTGAATGACATGTTCCATTTATACTCATATGCCTCTTTTTCTGATAAGATTGATGTGTAGTAAGCAAGTACTCTCCACATCCATAATCTGTATTTGATATGATGTCCCTGGTGGAAGTGAAGCATTTCGTACTTGGCGTTTCTAATAAGCCGGTTTCCATCACCCATTTTGTAAGCATCTTCTGTGTCTCTGAACAGAAGGCACACTTTCATGAAAGCTGATGCCATATTAAATTTCCCATCATACACTGAATCTTTGCTGGTAGAATGCTGGGGTGGATTGATATTGACAATTGTACCATGAATATCTTTCAAGTGTCGTTTGAGCCAATGAAATTGTTTGTATGACTTTTTGCAGTCATGGTGTGGACATATGTATTTGCCAGAGCTGTCTAAATTGTTCAAGCTGTCCATTTGAGTTTGCATATATTGCACATCTTCTAGAAGATTTGGTATTTTGTCAGAGCCCTCCATAACATATATTTCAATAATATTTTTGGCTACACTATTAATCCACTCTAACTGGTTTTCTTTGGAAGTCTGGGTTATGTACATTGGTATTTTATTAAGTTGTGGTGTAGAATTTTGATCATTCATTCCAAAGTAGTGACATGCAGCTGCTATGATATGACTGTCTAAGATGTCATCGATAAAATTCTTACATTGTCTGTATGCAGTTGTCATATCGAGCTTTACATCTCGTCTATCTAGGAGGCATTTTAATTGATATAACGTTCCTTGTTCGTTTACACTTGAGGTTGAGTAGAACATTTCAAATATGTACTTCAGGAGATTCATTAGCCTGTGCAATCCCTCTGGTCGGTGAATGAATCCTAAAAGTTTTTCATGATCAGTTTCCCCATTTATCATGTCTATTTGGGCCTGGTAGGCCCGTTCATTTGTAAGTACATCGCCCCCGAACACTTTTCTTTCCATTACATTATGTTTGTCACGGTCGAGAACAGGAATACATTTTTTATGTAAATCTGCCAGAATGTCAATCATATCCTCGCTTTTACTCTCGTTTTTATCATACAGGTCAATCAAAAAGTATTGAGAATTTTGTAAATAATCATTCATATGTGGGTGGTCTATCCAATCTGGTATGACATTTTTAAAATCGTTCACACATTTTAGATTTTTTACCAGAACTTTCTGTATATGGTGTGCAAAACATTGCTGTAATTCATGGTTATCATTAGGGGATGGAAGAAACACCTCATTTTTCACCTCAGAAATGAGTTTTTGCGGTCTTTTTTCTGAAAGAGTACTTTCAGCTTTGACACGAAGTTCTGCCCCCAAGGCAACAAACCAGTGATAGTCTTTGGCTTTTTCATCCTTACTCTGGTGTGACTTGTTCACTCTCAAGTCACAGTTATCACCATATATTTCAATGTTAGCCATACTCTTCAGTTTTGACTGGCATGTTTCCAAGAATTTTTCAGTGCATAATTTAGTTCTCTCCACATCAGCTGTTTGTACAATGACTGATTCTGTATTCATAGAAGCTAATGTATTATTTACTCCTGTATGATTTAGTTGTACATCACTTTTTACAGGACAAATAACTTTGAACTTTTCTGTATTTTTACAGATCATCATGAGGTCCTGTACACTAGTTGTCAAGCTTGCAGTTGATTTGAAAGACGGGATGAGAGAGTTACTGAAGATTGGATTGGAACCATTCACTATTACTGATTCATGGAGTAGATATCCAGATTGAACTATGTCTATGGATGCCGGCGACTGAACCATGTCATTTGTTGCTTCAGATTGAACTATGTCTATGGATGCCGGCGACTGAACCATGTCATTTGTTGCTTGAGTGTCCATAGATGCTGGTAATTGACTCATATCATTTGTTACATGAACAGTTACAATGGGTGCTGGTGATTTACACTTGTCATTTGTTTCATCTAAAGATTTTATTGAATGCAATGTTTTTTTACTGATGTCAATATTAACAATATTCTTCTTATATTCTGTGAGTGCTTCGTCTACTTGGTTTTCATGTAGTTTTGCTATTTCAATTTTCTTCTTATACACTGATTTGCTGCTTACACTAGCTCCAAGCTTACTCAACCTGTTAATTGTTTCATCATTGGCCCCACCATAATCTAATAGTAGCCCAACTATGTGGGAAATTGCTGACATTTTCTTATTCCGCCCTCTTAACAAAATTGATCCAGCAAATGCTATGTTGATGATATTCTGATTTTCTAACTCCTTCACTGTAACTGCAAAACTAATTACTTTGAAAAAAATTGGGGCCTTCAATTTCCATTCATTTAGAACTTTAATGAATTCGAATGAGTGTAAGTTAGCAGCTTCAACTTGTTGAAGAATTGAATCTTTCCTTATCTCACAAAGCTGGGTACATTCCTTATTAACTGATGTTCCTAGCAGTTCCACAATTTTCTCCCTGAAATTAAAAACATAATTTATCATTAAGAAAATGTAACACATATATTTGTTATATAAATGTTATAAGCAGCTAAATACTATTTGAATAAGGCTGTTGTCAGCAGGTGACTGATTTTGGGGTTGCTAATGATTGAATGTGGCTGTTGTCTGCAGGTGACTGTATTGTCAGGAGATTTATGTTTTAAATGTACATTTAGCTGTTGTCAGAAGGTATCTGTATAACGGTGTGACTAATGTATGAATGTGGCTGTTGTCAGCAGGTGACTGTAGTGTTGGTAGACTAATGTTTGAATGTAACTATTTTTAGATGGTAACTGTATTTTGGGGTGACATATGTTTAAATGTGGCTGTTGTTAGCAGGTGACTGTATTGTCAGGTGACTTATGTTTAAATGTAGCTGTTGTAAGCAGTGAACTGTATTACGGTGTCACTTATGTTTGAATGGGGCTATTGTAAGCAGGTGTCGGTATTGCCAGTTGTGTAACATTTGAATGTGGCTGTCAGCAGATGACAGTATTGCGGGTAGACTAATATTTGAAAATGGCTGTTGTCACTAGGTGACTGTTTAGTGACTGTATTGTTGGGTGATTATTATTTGAATATGGCAGGTTGCTGTTTTGTGGGACGACTAACATTTGAATGAGGTTGGTGTCAGCAGGTGACAATATTGCGGGTAGACATATATTTGAATGTGGCTTTTGTCACTATGTGACTGTATTATGGGGTGATTAATATTTGAATGAGGTGACTGTATTGCAGGGTGACTTATGTTTAAATGTGAATGTTGTGTGCAAGTGACTGTATTGTTGGGTGACTAATGCTGAATGTGGCTGTTGTAAGCAGGTGAAAGTATTGAGGGGTTACAATTATTTGAATGTGGCTGTTGTTAGCAGGTGTCTGTATTGCAGGGGAACTAAAGTTTGAATAGAATTTTGTCAGCAGGTGTCTGTATAGCGGGTTGACTAAATTTGAATGAGTCTGTTGTTAGTAGGTGACTGTATTGTGGGGTGACTTATGTTTGAATGGGACATTGTCAGCAGGTGTCTGTATTACGGGTGAATTATGATTGAATTTGGCTGTTGTTAGCAGGTGACCGTATTGCAGTGTGGCATGTTTAAGTGTTGCTGAATGTTAAAAACCTTAAGTCATTTGTGCTGAACTAGCATTGTGCCAATGGTCCTCTTGTTTTAATTATGCAATTTATTACAGTCAGTGTTGTTAACTTATTCATATTGTAATAGAGTAAGTCGTAATGATTTTGGTTAGTGGTGCAACTTTTTTGAAGTTGTTGCTATGGCTGAGTGATTAAATGCATCCATACTTCACATTGCTAGACGATGGCGCCTGACTGTATAGGTACAAATCCCACTATATGTGCTAACTTTTGTTTAATTATGCATGTTAGTTTTATACATACACTGAACAAAACTTATAAACCGACAATTTATAAATTACGATTTCTTGGCATTAACTTTATATATTGTAGAAACATGTACATGTATAAACAGAAAGTTTCAGAAACAATTGATAGATAAGTATTAAACACCAACCTATTGATCTACCTTATTTTCAAAACTAATATTATAAAAAGTGGTGTATAATTATAGTTTATTTTTACCATAAGCAGTCTTTTAATTTCTAAATTTATCTGGTGTCTGTTATATGTAAATTTTGTTCAGTGAATACATGTAGATCTACTTTATGTATATTATATTATTACAGTTAAACCCCTATCTAAAGACCACCTCAAAATTAAGACAAAACAATTTACTGTTTTGTTCCTTCGTATTGAACACTACCTGATTAAAAAGCCTAGTATTTTAGGGTCCCAATGGGTGGTTTCATTTATGATGTTTTACTATATGTTCAGTTAACTATGTTGTTTTTAATCCCTTCAATGAAAAATGTCGTTCACATCACCACGTGTGGAGAAGTTGCTGGCTTCATGAAGGGTAGTAAGTACTGGTGACAGTATGGGCCAGGAAAACACGGTTAGGAAAACCGGCCCCTATATATTATTGAAATACATGTACTGTTGAAAAACGGCATAAACCAAAGAAAACAAATACTTTGGATGCAATTTTTAAAATCAACGAGTAACCTTACTGGACTAAAAGTAATTTGCACTGCATATTATTTTGTAGAGAGTAGTGATACTGCCAGATTTATGGAAATTGATGTATCAGTGCAGTCCATATACTAGTTATAGCAAGTATCCTACCTGAACAAATTTGACCAAGACGTAATAATCGCGCTTATTATTTTAACTACTTAAACTAACCAACCAAATTGTTTATTGCATTCGAAAAAAGGATACATGTTTCTAATTGTAATGTGTTGGAAGTGTAGTGGCTTATCTTTATTGTTAAACATTGTATTTCTTTATGCTTGTAAATCAATTTTTTTTAAAAGAATATCACAAAAGTTTGTTGACCAAGTTCAAATGTGATATCTATTATATTTGGGTACATGTATATAATTATATACATCATACATGTACATTGTATATTTGGTTAAGTTAAATTCCAAATATTAACATGAGTATGATTTTCATAATTACATTTTACATGGGTCATACTAATTAATGTACCTGACCAATTTTTTTTGTAAAGATTTTCCCTGTATAAAACGACCACCTGATTTAACAAAAACATTTAACACATTATTTTATATCCCATAATTATTTAGTAAAATTGTCATGAATTCAGTTATATGTTACCAATGTATGATACATTATTTTAGCAGCTTACCACAACCATTTGTTTTAAATCAATTAACAACATTTTGTGGATGTTCACTGAATAAAAATTGAATATGCACAAACCTCAATCCTTCATCATGCCAGACAGCTGAAACTAGCTGATTGGGTCTTTCTTCTATGATAGATCTTGCTATTTTTAAATAGGTTTCATTATTGTCAAGGATTTTCCGCTTTGTCTGACTTGGATAGTTGTATGATACCTAGAAATAATT